>JARJCP010000059.1:0-500831 GCA_029281795.1 Mycena crocata
CCGCATCCGGACCTTCCGGTCCCGTTCCGACCCGTTCCGGCTCCTCCCGATATCACATGGCCTGTGATTCCGCCCGGGACCTCTGCCGATCACTCCGGTTGCTATCACATGCCCCCGTCCGTAGTTACTTATATACCGGGATCTGACGCGGGTGATCCTTAGTCTTTCTTCTCTTCGGATCCCCCTCGTCAGGTCTGTCCATTTGTATCTGTAGCTACTCTGTGATATTTATCTTCGGATCCCCCTCGTCAGGACTCTTGAGTATACTCGGGCCTTGAGGTTGCCCTTACACTTGCACTGTAACGCGATAAATGCATGAGGTTTGCGGTATTGCAATCCAAAGCGCCCTGTACTTACTGAAGAGATACATGCTGGGCTCTCTTGCCCTTGATGTTGGAGGTGTCTCGAGTAGGATCTTGCGTAGGAAAGTCTATCGGCGTATTGGAATCTTTCCTGCATCGAGGTCACATATTTACTGAGAGCCTCATGACATAGTCGATGTACATACCTAAGGGAAGGCTTGGGATGCTTTGGAGGATCCCAACGCCGCCTTCTAGCTTTTTCAGCGGCCCCTACAGATGGTTATTGGTTTGCAACTTGATTCAATTGTTTCGACATTTTTTTCACCTTTTTCTCCGCAATACTAGCCCTTTTCTTCTCTCTAGCTTCGGGTGACTATAAGAAGCATTTCGGCATTCAAAGAAAAATAACATGAAGATGCTAAACAAAGCACTGACCTCGCGTAATACCGGGCACTGGCTTGAGCGCGCGAACACTTTCGTTTGGCTCGTTTAGTCTCCCAACTGCCTATCATCAGACTAGCAAAGGCAATAAAAGTGCCAGAGTACTCACCGTTCGTGGTATTCTTCAATTTCTTCGTCTGTGCTAGGTTCAGCGTTCACCGAGGTTGACATGGTGGTGGTCGAAAACAAGAGATTGCATGTACTATTTAGGCCAAATCCCGGCGTCTGAACACTTTCAACCCAATCCCGCTTCCTTAGGGACAGTTTGTCTGGATTGCTTCTGGATTAGAGTTAGGACACACATCTGTAATATTTCTCTCTCCTCAGAATAATATAATCTATCGTTCTGGGTTTCACTCGGTAAATTTTTGTGTTCCTCACCCTCCGTGACATGTGTGACTGCGTGACTTTTCTCTCCTTCGCGCCATCTTCATCACCTCAGCTTGCATTCACAACTACCGCAAACGCCTGCACTACGCATACAATATTTTTTGGCTTGAAAATTTTGTATCTTTTCACACCCCTTTCACAATTTAGGAAGTGCATTAGAGACCCCATACGGTGCATGCAAGTCGTTTCTCATAAATTCAACATTTTAAACCGGGGCTCACATGTCGTGAGGTTGCTAGCCGTCGACGGTTGATTTTTTCCGCTTCCTCTGGGAGTATAAGATAGTCGGAAAGATCCAATATGCACCGGCACGGAGACCGTTAGAATGTGTTGATCAAAAATATTTTTCGAAATTCGTTATTTTTGCCTACGTCCAAACGGCAGGACGGTCTGAGAAACGTGACGTTCGCAGAATTTATTCTTGTGTTCAAGAACGAGCTCAATTCAATGTTCATCCTGTTCCTCACCAACCTGCAGTCACTTGTGACTGAGTGACTTCTAGCCATCAAACCGCACTTGTACCCGACCACGTCGCCGTCATAGTCCTACACCGACTCTGCGGCGCCAATCTCCATGTGAGTGTATTATTTGCCTTTCCTCCCATGTTCTCTCTTCTCTGAGCCTTCCACAGGCTTCTCTGCCAGATCTGGGTGTTATGCCATCCCTTCTTTGAGAACGGGTCTGCCGACGTCCTTCGGTCTTACCACAGGCCCTCTTGCTGGATAGTGTCCGAATTCCGGACAGGCCACCCCCCCATACCGTTTCATCCTAATGTTTTTATTGATGTATTCTGCACTCTAGGACGATGGCCTTCTGATTTGTGTCCCCCGCCTCTCTGCAACGCTTTTCTTCGTCCGGAGCTCTGCACAGGTCTGCACACCTGCCCTCCCCCAGAATGCCTCGCTGAAGCCATACTCACGTATAGTCTTAGACTCACGTATGGTCTTATATAGGCGACTCGGCGCATCATGCACAAGGCAAAACAGGGCATATCATGATATGGTTCAGTCATGCATATCAGGTATGCAACCTTTTCACCGCCGGATATCATTGCTGATACGCCATGCAGTCTCGAGATGTTTTTTTTTTGGGAAGACAACGACGTAGCTCTACTTCTTTGTAATACATGGTCATACTTTACTCCGTCCGCTGTGCGACTGGCTGAAGACAATCCAAGTCAAATGTTTGAAGATCTCGAAATAGTTTCCCCCACACTCGGTTCCGCACCACAAGGCACTGAATATTGGTCTCGACAGCAGCAATTTCTTGGGCAGCCCTGCTCGCATCCCGTGTTCCCTTGCAGTGAACGATGTTGCGGCGGTATAAATGCTCTCGTTTGAGATACAACGCTATGAGCTGAGGAAAGGATGTTAATAAAATCTCATTGCGGCACAACTATGGGCAGACTGCACCTTCTTTCGAAAGGGGCCATCCAATTTTTCGAGATGCGCCAACAGTGTCTCGTGTCGAGGCATGTGCTCTGCTCTATCCTCTATCGAGTCCGACATGCTGAGGAATGGTCAGAAGGGTGATTTGATACGAGTCGTATGTTTACGACTGTTGAAGCACTTGCCAAAAGTATTCTTTGCTCCCTCCACCATGGATCCAGGTCATCGGGTGGGGCTCGTTCTTCAAACCCGTTCTTTCATTGAGATTTTGATACAGGACATTCTGCTGAACGCCATTCGCGACTTGGAACCCGAGCCCTTGCCGGCCATACCCAAGGAGTGCGCTCGTTGCCCACGCGTCAGCCCGACCTTGCGTTGTCTCGACTGTTTTGCGGCCAAGTTCATGTGCTGCGAGTGCCTGGTGGAACAGCATGAGCAACACCCGTTCCATCGTATCGAGGTATGTTTTTTTATCAAGCTTGAAATTGTTTCCCTTAATTTTTTCAATAGATGTGGTCGCCACATGGCCTCGAAGGCCACACCCTGCAAAACTGTGGGCTCCGCGTGCGCCTCGGCGGACACACCGCCCGTGATGAATGCCCCCTGCCGCAAACCGAAAACCACTTCCTCGTCCTGGACCACACCGGCTACCATCAAGTTTCGATGGATTATTGCGGTTGCGGCACGACGTCGCACTACAAACAGCTTCTGGACGCCAAACTTTATGTAGATTATTCGACCTGGTATGCGCAGGCAGTCACTTTTGAGCTCGCACGCCTGGCAAATGAGTGGATCCCTCCGACCTCGCGGGTCGTACGTCGGGCCGCCAGGAAAAGCTCCTGATAGAATATCCTGACAAAATAAATTGGCTTACGGACATCTGATGTGTGAGATGAATTCTGGCCTTGGCATTCGGCCGCTCCTTACTTCCGTCCAAATGGCTGATCGTGAGCAAGAGCGCAAAGTACATGGTGGGGGGTTCGGATTTATACTGACTGTGCTAACACTGCTAACACATTGCCAGTAAAATGCGAACCAGTCAAACCCGAGTCCAAGCAAGTCAAACGCGAAGCGAAAGCTGAGGATTCCTCCTGGGTTGCGGGCTGGGATGCGGCGATGGATGCCATATTGGGTGATTTTTTGTCTAACCCCGTGAGCCCGCCCTCAGAGGATGAATCACCCAAGTCGCGCTGGGAAGACCCGACGTGGTTTGTTTTTCTTCTTCTTCACGCTCACTACTGTACTAACAAAACTATACTACCTAGGGATTTGGGGTACCTGGAGCGTACCCTCCCAAGGCAACGCCCTGTGATCTTAATTGCGGCGCCGGAAACGTGAAGTTCCTTGCGGCTATCTTTGTGTTGCCTGCTGACCATACCCAGCAATGCAGAGGCCGCACGAGACGCATGGGCCCTTGCAGCCAGCATGCTCGAAAACCCGATGGAGATGCCGCCGGGTAGGCGGTTTCTCAATGCAGCTGAATATCAAGCGAACTGGGATACCGCACCTGCAGCGCGTCCGGAGAGTTGGTACGTAGCGCCGTTTGCATATTCCCGGTGTCTAATTTCCCCTCAGTGTTGATCGTCTGGCTAGAATTGATAAAAGGTATGTTCAAGATCTTCACCCTCCTCCGGAAGCTGAATAGCCCAGGATGCGCTCGCTGAATCCGATCGAGGAGATTGATTGATAAATATGGTCCCTAGATACATGCGAGTAAATTGCCTTGGCTACCCCGAATCAAGTATGAAACTGTTGCGAGAATTCGAAGAAATCCATCAATTGCGATGAATCGCGGCGATACATCGCGCCGTATCTAGAGATACCGGTAGATGCCCCGACGCAAATCTGATGCAGAGCATCTCTTGGAAATTACACATGCCCTTGCCCACGAATACCAGCAAACGCAAGCGAGACTCCGCTGAGGATTCTGCGAGCGGTGGCCAGAAACGTTGGCGGGAGACGAATAATACAAAGGAGGACGACTCACAAGGTCAGAAACGGGAACGAGAAGAGGAACTAGAGGATGGCGGCGACGCTGAGCGTCCGGGCAGACGACGCCGTGTGGAGCTGCATCACGCAGGTGTGTTCTCAAATCCGGAAGGTGCCTGGCGACCAAAATTAATCACAGGTACAGATATAAACATGGAGGAAATAAACCAGGAAGGACAGCGGTCAGAGGAAAGCAACACTAGTGGGAGAACGATGCACAGCAGGAACTTGACGACGGGCGGCAAGGCGCGCGCAGCTACATTAAACGGCGGCGGATGCAGAAGCAGGCGCGTGAGGCGGCGGTGGCGGAGTGGAAGCACGATCTTCGGAGTATAGATCTGGCTGCGCATGATAAATAAAATGATGTGATTAGCATGGAAAAACGTGCACCTCAGTCAATCCCTTTCCACCCCTTCCCACTTCTCTACTCCATAGTCTGCACATAAAAACCTGCAGCGGCGAGATGGACACGCACCTGGAGGAATGGGTGAATCACTTCAAGGCTCCTCCCCGCATCCAGCGCCCGCCAGGCTACAGTCCGGGCGCCGCCGTCAGGGAGCGTGTCAAAGCGCGTCAAGCTTGGATGGAAGGGCAGATAGATCCGGAGGGAAAAGCCATGAAACGTCGTATGTCACTGTACTGCATTCTGTGAGCTGGGGATTAATTTTTTTCCAGGTGTGCTTCACGGCGAGATGGACACGCACCTGGAGGAATGGGTGAATAGCTTCAAGGCTCCGCCCCGCATCCAACGCCCGCCAGGTTACAGTCCAGGCGCCGCCGTCAGGGAGCGCGTCAAAGCGCGTCGAGCTCGGTTGGACCATTTAATGGCGCTCCGCGCAGGTGCAATGGCGAATCGGCGCAAGTACATCTTCATCACCAGGGGACCCACTCAGCAGCAGCAGGCAGATGAACGGGCTAGACACGATCGAACGGCGGCGGCGCAGCGAGAGGAGGAAGCGAGGCGCGCTTGTACCGAAGCGCTGTTGGCAAAGTTGGACTTGATGTGGGCGAAGAAAACTGCGAAAGAACGTCGCAGGGCCAGGCGGGCGAGCGGGAGATCCAGCGGGGAGTAGTCCGGGCATCGTACAGTAGTTGCTTTAGGCAATGTTGAGATGTCGATATTGTTGAATCAACAGATCCTGTCGTTGCAACGACTTCCAAAGATTCAGATCAACGTTTTAGGCGTTATTGGCGGGAATTTACAGTAGGCGACGTCGAGTGCGTGGTAATCAGAAATTGGAACCAGGAAAGTCGCAGGAGTAAGGACAGACTGGACAGTGGTGGAAGTAATTGGGATTTGGTAGTTGAAACAAAAAAACCGAGTAGATCATTAATTAACACGACTGATCACGTGTGCTGGTTCCCAAAGCAGTCAGTCGCCGTCGTGTCAATTCATCGGTGTCGCTGGTCGATGTGGCGTGTTTGCGCAGGTCTCGTTCACGCCGACCGCACACAGACAGGTGAGTTACAATCGAGATACATATGCAGCAACTAACGGGCGAACAGGTCACCCCTCCTGCAATCCCATTCATTCGTTATCCTCGCTAGATTCATCCGACTCGGCGGGAGGGCCTGACCACGCGGCAGGGAGATTTGCTCCAGGATCCGGGCATGCCCTGCAGCGAATGCTCAGATTGCGATCGTACTGACAAGCGATGTCGTATGAAATCGCTGTCCTCGGGGATCGACAAAGTGCAAGAAAGTTTCTGTGTATTGAGGTGAGCTCGTATTAGGGGGGAAACGTCAGTGCTTACCTGTAAGACCATAGGTCAAGGGGCTCCCCACTTTGCAGGTCGCTGGGGGGTCTCCGTGATAGGGAGAAATTGGCGTCCATAGAGACGACAACTGGCGACGCGGCAGTAGAATCTGCAGGATCGATCATCCCAGCAGCTGCCTGTGTGGGAGTGCTGCCATTGCTGTTGTGCCGCAAAGCGAGAGCCCGTTGGAGACGATTTCTGGTAGAAAATGTGAGCTCAGGGACGGCGGAAGTGTGGGGTAATACTGACCGACCCTCTTCGTCTAGCTGGGCTTGTTCTTGCCGACGTTGCAGGAGAATAAGCTGGCGCTGCAGGACGGTACGCTGGATTTTAGGAGTGGTGCCGGTGGTGAGGGGAGAATCATCATGCATGTTGGGAGGGATAATGAGGTGGGTGATTCAGCGCGATACATCGCGATTGCAAAATCACGCGTTTTTATCTCTGACACATCCTTGGCAGGTCTCGTTCTAAATCCAATGGCCAGGGGAGGCGTCCAGCACACAGTTCTCCCGGATACGGACAGCGAGGAGGAGGAGGAAGACAACTACATCGCAGAGCGCCATATCCACCAGGACGAGCACGGGAGAAGAAGGCGGGAATATAACTTGATCGAAACCACTGCATCACCGTCCAAGCCAAAGGCCGTGGCGCCCGCCCTCAGACCCGATGTTCCGCCGTCTTTGCACATGTCCTGGGATGGGACGGGGTGGGAGGGCAAGTCAGTCGATGACACCAGCATTCTGGAAGAGGAGGAAGAGGTGCCTGTGTATGACTTGGTGAAGGAGCCGCGAGCGCTACGAGGCTCGGTACGTCAACGATATTGTAACCAAGGATTGCACTTAATTTTTGCCCCCGCCGCTACAGGATCGGCCTCTGGAGGAGTGGGTCAAGCTGAAAAAACCCCAGACGTACCTCGATGAGCTTGTGCAGCTCGATGGACGAAATGAATACATCGACTACGCCATGTGCCTTGCGTGTCAGAAGGTGCCTGGCATCTACAGATGCAAGGACTGTTTCACGGACGACCTTTACTGCAAAGCCTGCCTTGTCACTAATCATGTGGATTCTCCCTTTCATCGCGTCGAGGTAAGCTCTCTTCGGATCCGGTATGAGACTCGTATCTGACGGAACACAGGTGTGGCAGAATGAGATGTTTGAGAAGACGACTTTGAAAGCGCTGGGCTTGCGAATACAGCTGGGGCACGGCAAGCTCGGCCCAGGGCGACGGGGACACTGCGTTTTACCGAAAACGGCCGTGGACGATGACTTCGTTATCATTGACACCCACGGCATTCACGAGGTGAATCTCGACTTCTGCAATTGCTCCACAGCGCAACCCCACGACATCCAACTATTGCGTGCGCGTTTGTATCCAGCGACAGGGAAGTCCCCGCGGAGCGCCTCGAGCTTTCGGGTTCTGCGGCGGTTTCACTTGATGACGCTCGAGTCAAAGTGCTCGGCACAAGAGTTCTATAATAGCCTGAAGCGTGAGAGTGATAACTCGGGTACGGTGCCAGTGCGGTGATAAGGCGTGCACCAGTGCACGCATGAAAATCACATTTTTCATTCATTTCAAAGACTTATCAATTGACTATGTGAGGCTTAGTTGCGGAATGTACGTTCTCCTCGGAACGGTACATTAGATCTTTGAAGGCCGAAAGCCAATGGGACACTACGTTGTAGCGGCTGAAGACGGTTCGTTATCAACCAGAATCAGTACACTATACTTACTGTTGGGCGCCGGGAGTCAGCTAACCACTGGATTCCTTGTGTGCTGGAGATTAAACAAGAGGGATTATTGAAGTTTAGAGTAGCCGCTACTCGCGGCTCGGACCGTTATTGACACAATCTGTCAGAATTGAACTTGGATAATGACTTATGGGAGTGGCCGCCACCCGGCTACCTTCATTTCCGTTATCCCCAATTGAGTTACGAATGACTACTGAATATGACTTCACTGGCGGCTAGACTTCCGAAGTCGGCTAAACACAGATTATCGAGTAGCCGCCACTGAACTGAATAATGAACAAGTAGGTTGGAGCACCAGCGGCTACTTCCCTTGTGACTGCTAGAATTGAACTATGAAGTGTTGAAGCCTCAGAACCGTCTCTGGCGGCCAGTACGATACTGGCGGCAAAGGTCCTAACAAGGGTCTTCGGACTGGTGGCTAGACTTGGCAACACATGAAATATTGATGAGAATGGTGTCAGACTGGCGGCCAGACCTGGTCGCCATGACTATGCACCCACGGAATTGAATAACGACTCTGCCATTGGCCGCCGGTCATTATGCCAAGCTGGCGGCTCGGTGAAAACTAACCACCGAGGTTTCATATTATCTCCGTTTGTAAAACCAAGTTGTATAAAGCTAGTAGAATTACTCTTGTAACAGTAGTAGACTTTCCCCCCCGCTCGCGGGCTAACAAGTAGACTGTGGATTTGATTGATATTGAATTTGGGTTGCCCGTAATAAGAATTGGATTCTCGTGACGCTTAAGCTCCGAGTTTCTATTAAGATTAGCTAGCCGCCAAGAGTCCAACTCTGCCTAGCCTCTTCTCTTGAAGTGAATCCCAGATTGAGACTTCGTTGACGCTTTAGCTCCGAGTCGCACACGTTATTAACTAGTGCACCCTTGTACTGAGACGTCCAACCCTCCGAGCGGAACTATTTGAAGACGTAGTGAACTTTGTTGACGCTTTAGCTCCAAGTTCCTTGAACATTTTGAAGTCCCAGTTGAAAGACACCACTTTGAGTCTAGCGGCCAAAGCATTTGAAAACCCTTGAAAGCATTTCCGTTGAATTGAGGCTCTAGCCGCTACTGCATCTGCCCGCTGAAACAAACCTCTGAAATTGAAACTTGACTATTCTTGAAGGACGATACGCCTGTCCTACCTCCCCGAACACACACGAGACATTTTGGTATTGAGTAGATTTGATTAGTGTTTTTGAGTTGTTTAGTGTTAGTTGAGTTCGCTCGCTTTCACTCGCTCTTTAGCATAGTTTTCGATTTCACGGCTGCACCCGAGTGCACCGTTTCATCTGGAGCCCACCGCGAGGGGTAACAAGATAGCTTGTGCTAAAATCAGAATTGTGAACGGCTCTGCATAGCAGTCCCAGTCCATTTTGCGGATAATAAACTCTAGCGGCTACAAAACCCCGAGTATAAAAAGAAAGAATACTTGAGAAGTCTGTCGAGCCTTCCCGCTCCAGCATTGAAAAAGGATACTTCCGTACTATCTGCAATCAGACGTGGCAAATTCCAGTTCAAGTGTCCATTCCAAGTGGGTAACTCCCGCCGCTAGAACCACAAAGAACTCTGCCAGAGCCTCCGAGAACCAGAAACTACGAGTTCCTCACCAGCGGCTAACGCCAGAGCTGGTCAAGCCGAAATCACTAGAGAAAGGCTTCAAGCTGCGAAAGCAGTTCAATCTTCTCGGCAGCCGCTAGAAGTAAATAACGCGTTGAGCCTACCTGCTCCGCACCCTAGCGACATACAGCTACCACCGCAAGGTGCAGCATCTGTTACACCCGAGCAACCAGTTGTTCAGAACGTAGACTTAACTACACAAAACCCAAACCCTTTTCCCCCTTTCACAATGACTGATAAAAAGAAAATCCCTGAACCCTTTGAGCGCAATGCTCCGCGGTTCGACGATGAAGAGCCTGAATTGTTAATGCAATTCTTTGATAACATTGAGAGAATGATGGAAATCGAGCAGACCCCGGCAGACGAGAAGAATGCCTTCTTATGTCGGTATGCGCACCCGCGGCCACGAAGGGAATGGAAGATTTTTGAGTCTTTCGAGTTGTCCTATGAAGCCTTTAAAAAGGAAATTCTAGCCAACTATCCCTCCGCCCGGGAAGATGACCGTGGTTCGATTAAGAAATTGAATGGTATACTCCGGAAGTTTGAAGATGGAGACTTGACTCTGGAAGACGCAGACGGCGTGATGAAACTCTGCCGCCAGATGAATGTTGAAGTTGTCAAGCTTTTGGATTCGTCAATGCTGACTGACCGAGAGGCGGTTCCATACTTTTTGTCCAAACTAGACCAGAGGTTTCAAGAGAAATTAATGGCTAGCTTAGATAGACTCCACGAGCGGGCTGACCCCCCAATCAAGGAAGAGGATATGGGCCTTTACACTTTCAAGGAAGTTATAGCGGAGGCAAGAAAACAGGTTATGCGGCAAGAAGGAAAAATTGGTTACTTTCAGCAAAGTCGGCCAGCCGTCAGTGGCGGCCGGACGATGGAAACCATAAAGGTTGTAAAGAAAGAACCTCCTTCTTCTAGCTCATATGACCATGAGACCTTAGAAGGATTGAAATTGACTATGGCGAATATCATGGATAGGATGGATAGTAGAGATAAACAGAACAAGGTGCAGATGGATAAACTGGAGCAATTTTATAAAATGTCTCCAGGACCAGCCGCTGGTAGTTCTGGATCTCAGCCTGTCCCCTCCCAGAGGAGAGACTTCTCGCGGCCACAGATGCCAATGCACAACCATGAACACGCTGTGAATGACGGCGTGTGTCGTTTCTGTAAGGATCCAGTTGACTTGCATTGGCAAGACAAATGTGAGACGCGCAAAATGATGATTGATATGGGAGTGTTGAAGGTCATAAACGGCAAGGACTGTTATGCTAATGGAGAATTCATACCCTTCAACCGCAAGCAACCTATGATTGATGATTTCAAACGAAAGCACCCTGTGCCCGCCAAAGTGCATTATCAGGTCGATAACTTCGTTCATCAATCTCAGCCGTATCAGCCGCTGAACGCGGATGAACAAATGGCCATTGCAACTGATAATGGAGAAGGTTACGGTTATTATGACCCTAGCGAGTACGACACCAGGGACGATGAAATTCGAACCTTGAGGGTTGAGCAAGCTAATATGATGAGGCAAATGGTTCAACACCAGCAACATCAGAGACCGGGTGTTCAACCACCCGATAAAAGTCCTGTTTCCGAGGTTAACTTAAATGTGAGCCAGGTTACAACATTATTAGCCGCTGCATTAGCCATGAATGGCGGAGGAACTCCCTCCCCGGATTTACAACAATTCGCTCAGACCAGAGCTAATCCCTCCCGAACGGGGACCCCTCAGGAAGGGGCGGATTTCAAGTAGGTTCGAGGAGAGGGGTACGGCGGTCCAATCAAGAGGCCGCCGGTACGAATAAACCCCTGGAGGACCTGACAGCTAGGAATCGTACTCCCGCTGGAAAAACTGTAGAAGTTGTGATTGAGAAAAAGAGTAACTGGAAGACCAAACCAGCCGCTGAAGCGGAAAATTGGAGAAAGAACCAGAAGCCGGCGGCTAAACCTCAGAATGAGACTGGAGCACCAATGGTGGAGGATTTCGAAAATGATAATGGGGTTGAGCCGCCACGAAAAGTGCAGCCACCTCAACCAGAATTACCCTTCAGAAACGTACCAGCCGTACGGTTCGCTGACCGGCCGCCTGACACCAGGAAACCGCTGCCCGCCAGTCAACCTATGACCTCGGTAGTAAAGACGAAGGAAAAGAACTACGAGTTGAGAGCTCCCGTTGAAGATGTGGATTCGGACGAGGAAGATGACGCCGCCATGATGGATGCAATCTTCAGGAATGTAGCGGTTAATATGCCGCTTGCCAAACTCTTCCGGGCCAGCCCAAACTTAATGAAAGAAGCTAAAAGAGCACTCACTAAAGTTAGGGTTCCGGCACAAGCATCAGCGGCGCTTGAACAAGTAGAAATTGAACCAGGATTTGAAGTACAGAATGAGTTCCGGCGGCCAGACATAGAGGACCCTGTAGCGGTTAACTATGCCAGGTCTGATGCTATATGCACCAGAGAGCTTCCCTTCATGTCGCAATTGACCGTGGCCGTCGAACCTGATCCATTAGTACCGACTGGTAGTTTGGTTATGGGCGACCCGGTACTGCAATATTTGGCTAGCCTCCCGACGGGGACTAAACCGAAACAGATTTTTGTGGCGTTTGAAGACATCCAGCGGGTAGCGGGAGACTCTGAAACCTTACGAGTCCTCTATCCGTTAATTAATGGAGTCATGGAAAAAGAATCGATTTGTGACGGAGGATCTCAGATAGTATCCATGTCAGAAGCGGCCGCAAAGGAACTTGGTCTCAACTGGAACCCTGACATCTGCATTTATATGCAGAGTGCGAATGGTCAGGTGGAGAAATCTTTGGGCATCTCGAAGAATGTAGCCTACCGGTTCGGCGAAATAACTGTGTTCCTACAGGTACACATTATTAAAAACCCTGCTTATCAGGTTTTGCTGGGCCGGCCCTTCGAAGTCTTGACCGGCAGCACTATTCAGAATAGTACTGACGGGTCTCAATTGATCACCTTGACGGACCCGAACACTCAGAAGCGTTGTGTAGTCCCTACCTTTCCTCGCGGCCACGTTAGGCAGCTGAAGAAAGTAGTTCGAGACGCCTCCACTGAGTTAAAGGACGAGCCGCCAGTGGAATCAAAATTTCAGAATTCGAGGAATTGATGCAGCATCAAGGAGAGTTCGCGTTCCAGATTGAGATAGACAAGGATGGGAATGGTAGAATTTCGGCGGTGATGTATGGCGGCCCAGAAGGCCTCACTATGGATGAAACCAAAGTGGCGTACTTACAGGCGGCTACTCCGTACATGAATGAACATGATGAACCGGCGGTTGAATTATTGAATGAATATACTCAACAACTAGCCGTTGGTCCAGACGGAATAACAGGAGTGTATAGTTCGCAAGTAGTGACCTTTGACGCGCCGAGCCCTGAAATAAAGCTTAGCAGCGTTCAAGAGACGGTTTCCGTACCAACTTATATTGACGACTATGAGTACACCGATCAAAAGCCAAAACATACGGCTGGCGGCCGGTGCTCTTGTTGTGCATATGCCGATTGGGTCGTACCTGGCTTTGAATCCAACAGGACCAGAGAGGATACCACTACCTTGCCGGGCATTCCTGACATTGATATGAAACAAACGTTGCTAGCGGCTAGACTTGGGGTTCAACCTAATCAAGTCAGAGAAGCACTAGCCGCTGCTTCTAAAGTCCCAGAATCTGACTTAGAAAGAGTCTTCGTGGGCAAGAAATATAAACCTGTTGCGCAGAAAGTAAGGCCGCTGTATGAAGAAGCTCCTGAAGAATTCAGAATTGAGCGACACATCTACGGTGACCCGCTACAAGACTTACAGCCGCTCAATCCAATTCCTCCGAAGTACGTGCCGATTGGCCGCTACACACAGGAACGGAAAGATTTGGTTGATGGAATGCACAACGACGGTTTCCTGAATGAAGCTGAGATGGATTTAGTCCACCACTTGCTTTCGATTCACGAGAAAGCAGTGGCCTGGAATGATGATGAGCGAGGCACTTTCAAAACTGAGTTCTTCCCGCCAGTAAAATTTCCGGTGAAGCCTGGCCACAAAGTTTGGGTTGAAAGGAATATTCCCATCCCTCCTGGCCAGATGGAAGAAGTCATGAAAGTCCTTCGGACCAATATTGCGGCAGGGAATTATGAACCCTCGAATGCATCCTATCGCACAAAGTGGTTTGGTGTACTTAAAAGTGACGGGAAGTCCGTGCGGCTAGTACACTCATTAGAACCCTTAAATGCCGTTACGATTGCTCATTCAGGTGTTCCTCCTGGAGCGGCGGATCTAGCAGAACATTTCACTGGCCGCTCGTGCGGTTCAACTTTTGATTTGTACTCAGGATACAACCACCGTTTGGTCGATAAGGCCTCGCGCGATTACACAACGTTCCAGACTCCGTTTGGAGCATTAAGGATAGTGCGGCTACCACAGGGATGGACGAACTCGGTACCAATATTTCACGATGATGTGACTTACATCTTGCAGGAAGAAATTCCAGCGGTGACTAAACCATACCTTGACGATGTGCCCGCCCGTGGCCCGCCCACGAGATATGAACTTGAAGATGGAACAGAGGAGACTATTCCAGAGAACCCTTTAATTAGGAGGTTTGTCTGGGAGCATCTCGCTGATTGTAACCGAATTCTGTGCCGGCTAACGTATAGCGGGGCCACAGTTTCGGGTAAGAAATTGGCTATATGCCGCTCAACATTTAAAGTTGTTGGACATGTATGCTCTTATGAAGGAATGAGACCTGACGACGACCGCATCGGTGTAATTCAGCGATGGGGACCGTTGAAAGACTTACACGAAGTAAGGGCTTTCTTGGGCACAGTAGGCGTTATGAGGATGTTTATCAGGGACTACTCAGTAAAAGCGGAGCCGCTACAGCGTCTGACTCGAGCGCAGGTTGAATTTGAATGGGGGGCTAGGCAGGAAATCTCGATGCAAGCTCTGAAGGACTCCTTAATTGATTGTGAGGCGTTAAAACCAATAAACTACGACTGGCCGACAGATGTAGTATTGGCGGTTGATACTTCTTACATTGCAGTTGGAATTCACATCTACCAATGTGACCCGCTGGACGACAAGAAGAAGTATTACGCGCGGTTTGCAAGCATCCCTTTGAATGCAAGGGAGGCTTGTTATTCACAACCGAAGCGTGAACTTTTTGGTCTTAAAAGATCCCTAGATGCAATGACATATTGGCTACTAGGTTGTCGAAAGCTGGTTGTTGAGACCGATGCCCAATATTTGAAGGGAATGCTAGACCACCCTGGAATGGGTCCCAATGCGACCATTAACAGGTGGATCGAAGAAATTTTGATGTTCCACTTCCGACTGAAACATGTCCCTGGAAAGACTTTCGGACCTGATGGAGTTTCCAGGCGGCCGATACAGCCAGGAGACCCAGAATGGCCCAACACAGAGGAGGACTTTGATAATAATGACCCCCCTGAGTTACATCCAGAAAGTGCTAGCTGGCCGCCACTGTTGAATTACGACGATTTCAAAGAAACGATTGATACCAGAGGCGGCTTCTTGATCATGACTGATAATGAAGCCACTTGCCCTGAAGATATCTATCAAGAAGTCCTGGCGGCCAACCTGTTGTATGAAGATACGCAGGATGCTTATCAGGTTGTTGAAGTGTTGGCACAGAATAAGAAGAAAAAGCCAGTGAAATTAGGGCCCCGCCCAAACGGCGAGCCGCTGATACCTGACTTAGAATTGAAATATGAAGCCGCCAAACGAGAAGAATACGTAGAGGACCATAGAACGCAAGCTGGCAAGAACGCCGACGAGCGGCTAGTGCTTATGAGGGATTGGTGGCGCGATACACGTGAACGTCCAGCGGGAATGAATGACCAGCAATATAGGAGCTTTATGCGCTTTGCGGCTTCATTCTTTCTGGATAATGCCAACCGCCTCTATAGAAAGGCCGCCAGCGGTGGAGGGGCTCACCAGTTGGTAGTCGATAAGACTCACCGGATGTTTATGATGCGAGCCGCTCATGACAGTCTGGGCCACAAGGGTTTCTATGCGACTAAGTCTTTACTTGAATTACGGTTTTGGTGGCCGGAATATGAGCGAGACGTTAGTTGGTATGTCAAGACATGCTTGTTATGCCAATTAAGACAGAAGACTTTGTTGAGGATACCACCGGTGGTTACTTATACGCCGTCGCTATTCCAACAAGTACATATAGACGTGATGAAAATGGGTACTCCTTCAAACGGGTTCAACATGGTTGTTGATGCCCGCTGCTCGTTATCGAGTTGGCTCGAGGCTAGACCTATTAAGAATGAAAACGCTCGCACATTGGCCCTGTTCATTTTAGAAGACATAATCTGTCGTTGGGGTTGCCCTGAGGTTTTGGTTACAGACAACGCACCTGCCTTTCTGGCGGCTGTAGAATATCTGCGTTCCAAGTATGGAATCCACGGTATTAAAGTGTCTCCTTACAACTCTCAGGGGAATGGGAAAATTGAATCTGGACACTTTCCTATGCGTCAGTCTTTATATAAAGCCACTGGCGGGAACCCGGGAAAGTGGTTCTGGTTCTTCCACCAAATGTTATGGGCGGATAGAGCTACAATCAGGAGAGGCTTGGGCTGCTCGCCTTATTTTATGGCTACAGGAGCACATCCTATCTTGCCGTTGGATATTGAAGAGGCGACTTGGCTGGTTGAACTACCAGGCCGCGCTTTAACAACGGCTGAACTGATTGGTTTCCGGGCACAAGCCCTGGCTAAGCATTCTACGCACGTTGAACAGATGAGGGAGCGAGTAACTGCTGAAAAGCGACTGGCGGCCCGTAGATATGAGGAAGTGCACGAGCACACGATTAAAGATTACAACTTTCTGCCGGGGGACTTGGTTCTAGTTCGCAATACGGTTGTTGAAAAAGCACTCAATACGAAGATGGCGACTAGATACCTTGGACCTATGATAGTGATTAGGAGGACTACTGGCGGGAGCTACATAGTAGCTGAAATGGATGGCTCAGTTTTCCAAAACAAGGTCGCTCAATTTAGAGTTGTGCCTTATTTACAGCGGAAATCCATTACATTGCCCCAGAATATTCATGATCTCATTGATTTATCGGCAGAAACGTTGGAAAAGATGGTCTCCGAGGAAGACGAAGACTTGTATCAGGGGCGGGACTTCCAGTTTGAGAATGTCCGGCTTGGTGTAGATGATCATTACATCGAGCCGCCAGAAGAATCTGACGGCCTTATCATTGGCGGCTTCAACTTAGAATCGGATGATGATGAGGATTCACCTCCCTTGACAAGAGGAGCCTTCCGGCGACGCCAAGAACAAAATTGAAGGCTGAACCACAGCTTGACCAAATGAATTATGAGTGGCGGCTATAAGTCAATACTCTAATATACTTGGTAATCGTAATAAAAATAGCTGGCGGCTACAGGCCAAAAGTGAATACTTCGATTGAATAATGAATGGCGGGGTGTCCTGTACGAATAACCGTGACGAGTGTCCTTGAATACGTGCGACTGAATCAGTGGCGGCTACATCTACGGGACCATGCTGTCGAGTCCGGCGGCGTTGTCAGGAAGCTCGCGTAGCTTCTCGCCAATACTAGTCCCTTCCTCCACGAGCTGAGCGCGCCGGATAAGGCTGCTGCGGAACTGCTCGTGGATACAGGCCAGCTCAACCATGATGTAGTACATCCGCTTCCGCATCGCGAGCGGGTTCTGCATGAAGTCGGAAGTTGAGCCGCCGATGGAGGAAACCTCTTCCACGAGAGGGGCTATATTGGGTGATAGCACGTAGAACTCGGCGGTCGCTACAATTGAATTATTGAGTACCAGTGCGCTGAGAAAGAATTCGAACTGACGCACCGGCGGTCAAGAACGAGTCTTCATGGAAGGGAACCGCGTCAACGCGGGCTCGCTTCGCAGAAGCCTTCTTGCCCTTCGGCGGCGGAGTGCTCTAAATAATTGAATATTGAGTGCCCGCCAGTCACAACAAGGCATAATTGGACAACTCACAGCGCGTCCGCCCTCCTTACCTTTACCCTTCTTGGTTTGGGAAGCTTTGGTGGGGATGGTCTCGTCGTCGACATTCATCTGGGAAACGGAATGGATAACAGAGTCAACGACGGCCCATACCATAGAAGCGAGCTGTTAGAAATTGAAGTACCTGGTCAGCGGCGGCTTCATCTCCGGCTTTGTCACCAACATTGCCGGAGTCTTCTTCGTCAGTATCATCGACGACGATGGTATTGGCAGACTTCTTGCTCGAAGAGCGCAGATTTTTCTGAAGCAAGAATCATTAGCCGCCGCCCAGAATTGAAACTGAATAATGAACGCGCCTTGGTTTTACCCGAGCTTGCACCGCTAGCGCCGCCAGTGGATGCAGACGCAGCAGCAGCAGCCGCGGCTGCATCCTTGACGCGGTCCCGTTCCTCTTGAATGATACGGGTCCACTTGCGCACGGGGTCGTAGCCGGAGGGAAACACGGCGTCCTTGAGATTGTTCGGGTTGTAATTAGTATGGTAGAGTGCGCGTGCGGCAAAGAGAGCCTCGCGCAGCGGCTTCTGGCCATCCTCCATAACCATGGGTTGGAAGGCGAAGAGCTTGGCCTACACGAAAATTATGAGTAGCGGCTACATATGGAAGGACCCATAAGAAAAACAGACCGCGGCGGCAGCAATGTCGGCGAGCTGATTTTTACGATCCTCCGCTGGAGCATGGTACTTGACGAGAAAAGTCGACTCGTTCAGATGATGAAAGAAAGCCTTCTTTGCCTCTTCGAAGTCGTTGGGAACAGCGGTGGACATTGGCGGAGACGAGCGGAGAACGAACGGTAACTTGGAAAGGAGTGAATAGAAAATTTTGGGATGCTTTTCTCGACGATTGGCGGCCTCTTAAATATCTTTCGCTGCCCGCTGACTGGCCGCTGATGAGTAAACTATTACTTGTTTACGTCCACGGGTGAATCCTGCCACCGAGTTTTGTAATTGCGTGATTCCGTGGGATCAACTGAGGGCAGTTGAAATTTCAGAGAGGGGGAGGTAATTGTTGATTGATTATCTAGACCAATCTGAAACAAGACACTCGCTCACACGGAGCCGGAACTATTCTACGAAACTTTTCTGACTACTTCGGCTCCTGCTGAATGAGAATCAGAGTTCCCGGCGGCGCGCTAAGATCCATAGTGAACTCAGTAGCCCAAGTGGTCGTAGGACCAGGAATGCTAGCAAAATGAGCCTCCATGAACGGAGCGACGCGGAGGTATCTCTGATAAGCCTCGATGTCCTTGGGATCACTAGAATTCTCTGAAATTGAAATACCAGAACGAAATCAGAAATTGATCAGCCGGAGAGATGCGGATTTTAAAAACTCACTAAGAGCGGGCACTGCCCAGGAGCAGGCATTCTTGAACGACCCGTGCCTGAAATAAGAGCAAGCCGGACGAGCAGACGGGTCTGAACAGTTGTCACAAGCCGAATTCCAGGCCATAAAACCGCAGGGAATATGGGCGAGCTCGCAATTGAAGCAAGCAAACTTGGGCTAATGAAAAATCCTTAGCCGCTGATAAAAGGCGTGTTAGGAACGGCCATAAGCTTACCTTGATAGCCGCTAGAGTCAAGGCAATCTCTTCCTGAAGTGTAGCGGGCTCAGACATGAACCGCAAAACGAGGAATGAGAGTAGCGGCTAGAGTTTTTGAGAAACGAAGGATTGCTCGAAGGTTAGAAAGAGACTAGAGAGAGAAACCTGGAAGCCACAACCTGTTATAGGACTGGCGGCCAGTTGAATCTTAGATCAGAGGAGTGCTCCCGGCCTTGAAAACCACATTGCAAGAGTGATCGATCATTCGGACCAGTGGCGGCCAGAGCACATGAAGAATCGAAAGCGGATATTCTTAATCAATAACGAGTTTGATTTCAAACATGACTACAGAAGTCTGCTCGTGCTAAAAGATCTCCCGAACAACACCCGAAGAGCGCGTGGCGATGCCAGAGATACGGCGTGCATGATGAGGGTTACTGGCGGCGTTGCGTGGAAAACGAGGGCCAGCGAAGAGAAACCTCTCCCGCTTCTCTGTGTGCTCCCACAAAATCAAGCGCCGCTGCAACTCGTAAACAGAGCTAAGGTGGTGAAGCAATTCGGGATCGAAAATGGAGTCGATATACTCCATATCGCGCCGGATGAGCCCCACTGGATAGCCGTTCTCGAGGCAGTCTTCAAAAACCCAAGGGAGGATATCCCGGACGGAAGAATGGTGCCAGAGTTCAGAGAAAGCATACGCTACAAAGTTGTAAAGACCCAGTAAATATGCGCCGAAGGACTTAGAAGAAAAAGAATAGACGCACGTTGATCACAAGCAAAGGTGTCAATCCCTGTAGCCTCGTACTTCTCGAACCACCAATCCCTATGATTGAACATGCAGTCATGGTTGTTGTCTTCACGACACTCAAGGCACTTGGCGGCCCAGCGTACGAAGGTGCACGGGCGCCCAGCATGGTGACAACGGGCGCAGATAAGGTCTGGCTAGAAAGAACGTTAGAAAAGCTTGAGAAAAGACCAGTGGCGGCCAGTCAACCACACGCACCACTGTGTACATGTGGGTCACCACCTCTCGACTGGCCAACGGGAATCTAGTCGGGTCGATAAGAATAGTACCGGGCGGCTGCATAATGGAAGCAGAAAGAGGGGACACAAGTCTGAAGCAGCTTATGAACCCCCTAGACGCTTATCAAACGAATCGGACAGCGCCGGTGATTGAATCAGACTTGCTCCGGCGGCTAGTGCCTTACAAAGGGTTAGTGTCCGGAAGTGGCGGCCAGCGATCCGACAACAACGGATTCGTGGTACGTGAGAATTGAAGTATCGAGATAGTTGAGCCAAGGTGTTTGAAGACACTGAGGAAAATCGCCATCCCTTACGCAACCAGATTTGACTTAGAAGGAAAACTCAGACTTATGCCAGAAGCAGTAGTGGCGCAAAAATGTGTTCACATTGCACTGTTCAAGAAAGATATGTGGTGGTACAAATATTCTACTAGAGCCACTACTCTACTTGAAACCGATGACTTGAAACTACAGAGTGTAGCTAAGACGGTTACATTTTGAGTAAATAAGTAGCGGCTGGCGGCGGTGCGAGTAAAGTCCGAAGAAAATGAAAATTCAACCAAGGCCCGAGTCCCTTTATACCTCGAGAGAAGGAAGGCGCGACTTGGAACGCGGCTTAGATCGAGAACGACGTTGAGAACGCGAGTGGGTCGAGGCTGGTGAGCGGCGGCTGCTGGTGCGACGAGAAAGCCGGCTCAGTTCAATTGGACTGTGGGTAGCGGCGGGACGAGGAGGCGCGGTGGGAGCGGGAGTCTCGGACTCTGAGTCACTACTAGACTCGCTCTTGGGCTTGACCTCACCGTTATCTTCATCCCCGCTCTGGCCGCCGTTGGCGTCAAGCATCTCGACATCGTCGCCCAAGTTCTCCTCATCCTCCTGACCGTCCAGTTCCTCTCCTGCACGACTATCCCCAGACTTGTAACCATCATCGGCCTCCTCCGCCTCGTCGTCGATAATCTCATCGGCGGCGTCTTGGATTAGCTGAAGGGTTTCCCCAGCGAGATAGCCACGGGGAGTACGAGCGGTTGTGGTCTCGTAATCATGGCAGACGATGTAGCGGATCTCTTCTTCCGTTACGCTCTCCAACCCGCGGGCCCGAATGATTTGGTCGACGAGGCGGCGTTTGACGCGACTAGTGTCCCGCTGGAATCTGGGACCGAAGTCATGGGTCGGGTAGTCCTCGTCCTGAAGTAATAAGTCAATGGCGGCTACTCGTGAAAAATAGAAATGAAAAGAAATCCGACTGAAGGCTTACCTCGAGCGGGACCCAAACTGGGTCAATCTCAAACGCGGGGTCTCCAGGAACGAAGAAGAAGCCCCGCGGGCCAGCGAACATCGCGTCGGTGTGGTCGAGTTGGTGATAGAACTCGTAAGCGCTGGCGTATCCGGGGATCGCTGCGTCGAGACAACCCTCCTCGAAGTAGTAAAAGACGAAGTCTTTTGTGACTTCTGAGCGGGAGTCCAGGCCTTGAGCCATGGCGGCTTTGAGCGCGCGTTCGGCTTCCTCCTCGCTGGGGAAGTATTCGAAGAAAGCGGCGGGGTTCTGGTAGTCCGTGCGCTTGCGGAGCTTGAGGATGTTGACCAGCAAGTTGAGATTTTGAAGGTCAAGCTGGCGTTGAATGTCGCGGCGGGCAGACTCCACTCGAGCAAGGTGTCCCAGGGTCGTTTGAATATCGTCCATTTGCGCCTCTAGGCCTGGCGGCCAGTGACCAAAAATTGAAAACTGAAAATAAAGAATTAGAAGAGGCTTACCCGGAGCAGTGGTTTTCAACCACGCCGCCTGTTCGAGGTGGGACGAGTCCACGAACTCGGCGGAGCGGATCTGGCTGCAAGTCCGCTTGGTGTGGGACTTGAAGCACGTCGTGCACACAATGCCAGAGCCGATGGTGTAACATCGCTCTGCAGAGTTAACGCACTCCGTGCAGCGGGGAAGAACCTGTGAAATATAAAGAAATGAAAATGGCAGCCGAAAAGATAACTCACGCGAGGGGTTCCCGGCGGGAAAGGAAAACCGAAGGCCTCGCGAAGGCGCTCCCAGCCAAAAACGAAGCCCTTGTCGACTTGAACCGGCGGCGGGTCCAGAGTTTTGAGAGACGGGAGAAGTTGCATAAGCATCTTCTTCTGGTCGGTGGAAAGCGACTGGTTGCGAGTGAAGAGATGTTTTTCCCAGTCAAGGGTACTGTGCTGGGTAGTATAAGCCGGCGGCCCAGAAATCGAAAATTTGAAAGAACTTATCTGGCGGGTTCCCCGAGAACCGTCAGTAAGGATAGTCGCGTTGAGGCGAACTTGGCCCTCTGGACCGGCGGCCACGTCGAGAAAGGCGTCTCGAGTCGCGGAAGACACGCCAGGAACGGTGGCGGCCTTGGACTTCGTGGTTTTCTTGTTGCGGGCGGAACGGCCTAGTAATGGGGGATTAGTGAAGATCGAAATTTAAGGCGTCACGACGAAGCAAAAAGAATTTAAAAGAAATACTCACGAGGGCCCGCTGGAGGATTGGCGGCCTTGGAAGTCTTCTTGTCCTTCCTACCGGGCTGAAAAACACAAGGAAAGGAATCAGTCACCTAAGAGAAGGGGACGAGTTGAAAAACTGCTCACCGGCGGGGACTTTTTCTGGTACTTGCGCTTCTTGCGCGGTGGTGAAAGGTCCTCGGGGGTGGGAAGTGGGATCTGACTGGCGGCGTTCCTCGCGGCCCAAGTAGCGGGGTCACCCAACGCGTCGTCCTTTGAAAAATGAATAAACTGAGAGAAATTGAGCAGACCCAGGGTGCTTACCGCCAAATTGGCCTCTCCTGAGGGAGGGCTCTTGCGTTTATCCCGAACGGGTTGCGAGGGACCGGAAGCGACTGTTGGGCGGCCAGTAAGGGCTAAGAGGCGTTGGCGCATTTTGTACTTGTCCTTCGCCTCCGCAGCCTGTCTGGCGGCCAGTTCCTCGGCCGAGATGGAAGGCTGTAAGATTCAACGAGAAAGGTCGTAAATAAATGAAAATGAAAATAGAAAAGGGCACGCACCATAGAAGCCGTGAGCTGCTGCAAGTACCGGCGGGCCTCTTCAAAGTGACCGCTTGGAGGGCTGGCAGGACGCGGTGGCGGCGTTGGTGTTGGAGCAGGAGACGGTGTAGGCGTCGGAACGCGAGGCGGAGGCGTTGGAACGCGCGGTGGGATAACAAAGCCAGCGGCGGCTGGATAACTCTGATGTTGAAATACATCAGCGGCCAGCAAGGAGAATTGAAATTCGAACGCACGGGATAGGCTTCATGAAAGACGTCCCACCAAGAATTGGCGGCGTTCTCAATCTCGCCCCGAGGGTCTAAAAATTCGGCGATTTCGCGGAGGTTTGAGTGAAAGAAACGGAGTTCGGGAGGGAAATCGGAGCGGCGGTTGAAGGGCTCGAATTGGGCCGCATTGGCCGCCTGACCCACTCGTCTCAGAATTGAAGAACAGAATGAAAAAGAAGTGAGACGCACCAGTTGGTCCCATACCGACGGCGTGAAGAATGCACGCAGTTGCTGGCGGGGGGTGGACTCCGACACGCCGGGGCGAACCAACTCGAAAATCCTAAGGATTCCCGGGACGTTGCGCAACGTCGACCACCAGTCTGGAGCGGGCGGTGGCATCGAAGTATCCTGCGGGGCGGTGGACGCGGCCTTACGGGATTTGGTCCTCTTGTCTTTGGCCATAATCTGTAAAACAGAATTATGATTGGAGAGCGAGAGGCGGCGTTAGAACAAGAGAAGCTCACAAAGATGTGACGGAGTGGGAATGTGAATGAAAGAAACTACGAGAGGCGTAATCACCTCTAGTAGGGGCAGGAAATGAGTAGCGGGGAAAAAGAGGGAATGAATTCCCTGCCCGCCTCATTATATGCTACCACAGTGCGGAGTTTGAAAATTAGAAGACAGGAACCAAACTGCGGAGGTCTTCCAAAATATATATTGGAGGGATCGCCGCTGGTGAATGTACCTGTCCATAAAGAGTAAAAACCCCAACACTTACTGAAAAAGGAAATTTTGGAAAACAGAAATAGGCGGACAATCATGCTGATTGCTTCCGCTTCTGGCCCCAAGGGTTCCGGGTGCCTCGGGCGACTCATTGCCCGCGGGTACTCAATTGAAATCCGCAGCGGCCAGAGCGGTGCGTGGTTACGTTATCACGTAACCGTGCCTGTTTCAACCGCGGGAACTTCTGATAGGACTTTGGCGGCGGAATAAACTCTAAACCATTGAATGGGTGGCGGCCGGGCCTCGCTGGCTGCCCGCCCGCTGATGCGCCGCTACTGATGGCGCGTCGGGAATTGATGCCCCGAACTCAATAATGAAAAATTTGACTATGTTGCAGGAGGCTTAGTGCTGACTGAGGACAGTCAGAATTTCAGAGAGGGGGAGATGATAAGGCGTGCACCAGTGCACGCATGAAAATCACATTTTTCATTCATTTCAAAGACTTATCAATTGACTATGTGAGGCTTAGTTGCAGAATGTACGTTCTCCTCGGAACGGTACATTAGATCTTTGAAGGCCGAAAGCCAATGGGACACTACGTTGTAGCGGCTGAAGACGGTTCGTTATCAACCAGAATCAGTACACTATGCTTACTGTTGGGCGCCGGGAGTCAGCTAACCACTGGATTCCTTGTGTGCTGGAGATTAAACAAGAGGGATTATTGAAGTTTAGAGTAGCCGCTACTCGCGGCTCGGACCGTTATTGACACAATCTGTCAGAATTGAACTTGGATAATGACTTATGGGAGTAGCCGCCACCCGGCTACCTTCATTTCCGTTATCCCCAATTGAATTACGAATGACTACTGAATATGACTTCACTGGCGGCTAGACTTCCGAAGTCGGCTAAACACAGATTATCGAGTAGCCGCCACTGAACTGAATAATGAACAAGTAGGTTGGAGCACCAGCGGCTACTTCCCTTGTGACTCCTAGAATTGAACTATGAAGTGTTGAAGCCTCAGAACCGTCTCTGGCGGCCAGTACGATACTGGCGGCTGGTGAAGCAAAGGTCCTAACAAGGGTCTTCGGACTGGCGGCTAGACTTGGCAACACATGAAATATTGATGAGAATGGTGTCAGACTGGCGGCCAGACCTGGTCGCCATGACTACGCACCCACGGAATTGAATAACGACTCTGCCATTGGCCGCCGGTCATTATGCCAAGCTGGCGGCTCGGTGAAAACTAACCACCGAGGTTTCATATTATCTCCGTTTGTAAAACCAAGTTGTATAAAGCTAGTAGAATTACTCTTGTAACAGTAGTAGACTTTCCCCCCCGCTCGCGGGCTAACAAGTAGACTGTGGATTTGATTGATATTGAATTTGGGTTGCCCGTAATAAGAATTGGATTCTCGTGACGCTTAAGCTCCGAGTTTCTATTAAGATTAGCTAGCCGCCAAGAGTTCAACTCTGCCTAGCCTCTTCTCTTGAAGTGAATCCCAGATTGAGACTTCGTTGACGCTTTAGCTCCGAGTCGCACACGTTATTAACTAGTGCACCCTTGTACTGAGACGTCCAACCCTCCGAGCGGAACTATTTGAAGACGTAGTGAACTTTGTTGACGCTTTAGCTCCAAGTTCCTTGAACATTTTGAAGTCCCAGTTGAAAGACACCACTTTGAGTCTAGCGGCCAAAGCATTTGAAAACCCTTGAAAGCATTTCCGTTGAATTGTGGCTCTAGCCGCTACTGCATCTGCCCGCTGAAACAAACCTCTGAAATTGAAACTTGACTATTCTTGAAGGACGATACGCCTGTCCTACCTCCCCGAACACACACGAGACATTTTGGTATTGAGTTGTTGAGATTTGATTAGTGTTTTGAGTTGTTTAGTGTTAGTTGAGTTCGCTCGCTTTCACTCGCTCTTTAGCATAGTTTTCGATTTCACGGCTGCACCCGAGTGCACCGTTTCAGCGGGTGAGTAATTTCGTTGTTTCAGAGAAGGGCAAGAATTGACCTAGCATTAGGATCGATACGACGAGTTTCTGCGGATGGCCCGTGAGTGGCGGCATCTCCAGATGCTCAAACGTACCGGACGCGGGCACGATGTGACCGGCGTGGCTGGTACTAAAGCGGGACAGTGTGCACTTCTGTGCCCCGCTTGCCCTCAGCCCGGCAAGAATCTGCCGCCTGACTGGAAAAAGGCGGCGAAAGAGAAAAGGTGAGTTCGGACCGGATGAACAGGATGCCCTAGGCTCATCTATCTTTTTTCACAGGCAACTTATACGCGTTATTCCTAGCGCTCGACGCCAATTTCCGCATGCGACGAAAGAAGGTGTCCAGCGAAGAAAAGGACCCTTCTTTGGGTGACGGCTGGTCCTTCTACGGAAGTATCGCACCGTACTACTCGTATCTGGCCAAGAATTGGAAGACGAAACAGGACGTGGGTGTTTTTTAAGACTCACAAAGGAGGACTCTGACGAATGAGACAGCGGAGCACCTGCGTAGCGCATGACGCTGTCGACAAGCCAGACCGTGAATCCCGCAGGACAGCGTCGTCGGGAATCGCCACCGTCGACTGCGCCCGCCACAATATGAAGCGTCCCAACTCTGTGGGTGATTTACAGCTCGGGGAGAGGTCAGTTGTATTGAATAGCACAATCGTCTGGTCACTAATGTGTTCCGAATTCAAGATACATCAATATGGATTATCTGTTTTTCATGGGGCTTAACGGCAGTGAGATCTCTGAGCTCTACGTGTCGTATGACATCGCATGTCAATGGCACAAAAACCTATGGGAGCGCATGAAGACATTCCCTGAAGAGGTCCGCTTTGTCAAGGGGAAGCAATATTGCGTGTTCCTTATCCCAAAGTTCCACCTCCCTGCGCATATCGAGGCTTGTAACATATTATTCTCTTTCCACCTCACGCGCTATGTCGGGATGACGGATGGCGAGGCTCCAGAGCGCGGGTGGTCGAACCTGAACCCTTTGGCAACTAGCACGATGGAGATGGGCCCTGGAATGCGTCGTGATACTATCAACGACGCATTCAATGACTGGAATCACAAGATAATTACTGGTTTTGGTAAGCGCAACCTCGTGAGGGCCTCGTCTGATTGCTGACCGTTTTTTTTTTCTCTTCCAGGGCAGTGGGGGCTGCGGAAAATCATGGAGTGTGTGCCAGAGATGATCACGAATAGTGTGGAGCTCGAGGAGCTCGAACAGTCGTTGCGAAACTTGGGCGCTGGGAGCACGTTGGAGAAGTGGAGGACGGAGGTCGAGGCATGGGAGGAGGACGATGAGAAGCCGAACCCATTTGCGTCGAAGGTGAAGACGAAGACGATGTTGGATGTAAGGAGGGAGATGGCGGAGGAGGTGCAGCTAGAGATGGACGAGGATGAAGCAGAGGGCTTTGCGATTCCGGACGAGATGCATCCGACGGAGATGATCAGCATGGGCCTGCAGCTCGAGCAACTCCAGTACGCTGATCCTTGTCTTTCCGTAGCACGTCTACTAACTTTGCTGTTCTCTTCTCAGACGAAATCTTGGGTCCGACATGGCGAGCATCGGGAACCACCCCACAGCAGAACAGCAAACGACCATGACCGAGCGGGCGAACAAGCTGCGGCGAAAGCTGCATACTTGGATGGATGCTCAAGTCAGCTTCATTCCGCATGTCGCTCTCCTACGCGCTGAAGAGGACCGCGCTCGGACGCGAATTGTGGCAACACAGTCGCAGCCGGGGATCCAGGTGCAGCATATGGCCCTCTGGCTCCCATCGGGTATCAAGGGACGCGTGGACTGCGATGTGGAGCTCTATGAGTATGAGTTTCGTCTTCGCGTCGCGCAGGGCTACGAGGCACTCGACGATATTCGACACGAACTGCTCGTCCGTACCCACCTCTACAAATTCAAAGACAGATATGTGCGAGGAGTGAAGGCGAACACGCGCTGTCAGACAAAAATCGAAACCGTCGAGGAGAAAACTCGGCGTTCGTCCGCACGCTATCGCGCCGCCCGACAGGCACTTGTAGCACTGGGACGGCAGCTGAAGAAGAAGGAGTGGGAGGCGGCATTGCGACCTCTGCTGCCGGCGGACGTACGGGGGATGCCGCGAGCGCTCTTCCAGGATCCAGAGCGCAAGAAGATGCTCCAGCGCAAGGGGCCGGCCGCAAAACGAGCCGCAGAGGCGGCAAGGCAGGAGGCGAAGGCGAGCATGTCGTGGATATGGATAAGCCCCGGTGTGGAGGACGAGGATGGCGAGCGGGGAATGAGCGAAGGTAAGGCTACCCTGTTTGTGATGGCGCAAAGTATTGACGACTTGCACACCCAGCACTTCGAATCAACTGGGCAAAGACGAGGGCTCGTTTCATGCGCCAGAAAGAGCAGGTGGATTTGGTGGAAGAGGAAATGCGACGGATACCGGAATTTCTAGAGTGGCAGGCAGGGTGGTGGGAGGATCTGATTGGGACACGGCCGCTAGCGCCGGAGGACGAGGTAGACGAGAATCCCGACATCACCTACGCTCCCAGGCACAGAGCCTATCAAGAGGGCAACAAAGCATATGCTAAACGACAAGCAGGGCGCCTCCGAAGCCTGGCTGCCCAATTCAAGAACGATTGGAGAGACGTACCGGATTTTATCAGCATGGGAAGAATGGCGCTGGGTCTCTTACCCAAAGAGGACGAAGGCGAGGAGGAAGACACGCAGCTACCTGAGGAGTCATTGGATGAGCAACCAGTACCTTTGAGGCGGGCACCCGCTGCAGTACCCGTACACCCGAGTTCAGCCGCTGCTGGCGAGGAATAGATAGACATACCAGACGCATAGGTTACCGTACTTATTTCTCGGTCTTTTTCATAGATA
The DNA here is from genome assembly GCA_029281795.1 of Mycena crocata. NCBI lineage: Eukaryota > Fungi > Basidiomycota > Agaricomycetes > Agaricales > Mycenaceae > Mycena > Mycena crocata. Next base: position 29,057 of record JARJCP010000059.1, read on the forward strand.
TTTCCTTTTTCGTCTAATCTACTGGTATCTAATCTACGCAATGATGAGTTGTGGATCAATACTGGTGCCAAACAAACGTCGAGAACGCGCTCGACAGCGAGCTCCCATCCCTGGACGTCGTGTGATTGAAACAGCAAGCATTCTAAGGCGATACATCGCACTGCTCGTCGCCATCAACACCCTGCTAGCCCGCTGGAGGCTGCGTACCGAAATAGGCAAGCATTCTAACGCGATGGATCGCCAGCTCCTCTAGTTAGAGGCGCTGATACATCGGGCATCCGCTTCTGATTAGAGGGCGCGATGTATCAATACCCCAGGATGTGGTGACCCTGAACTCAAATCTCACTCGTTTTTTCTGGTAAAATGACCCAAAAATAGAGACAAAAAATCCTCGCAATTCTGTCTCCTCAGATTTACAGCCAGGCCCCATGAAGTCCCTGTTTTCAGAAGCGGCTTCTGGGGGCGTTTGGGTGAGAAGTTGTGATCGGCGGCATTGCGTCATCGGCGTCACTCAAAAGTTAGTTAGATTTCAAACTCCGGCCCCGCCCTTTTGCAATTCTCCGAATTGTACCAGTCTGCCTACGGCACCCGTGCTCGCCTCGGGTCAGAATCCGTAGGCAGACTGGTTACGAGTCTAAGCGTCTGGCGTGCGAAGCGCGGTTGGTTCGCGGATCTAATTCCGGTGTACTCAATACGAGCGAGGAATAGCGAGTCGGCAGTTTCCGGCTCTGGGCCGGAAACCCCAAGAAAGATGCGTATTACGGGAAAGACGGCTACGACTAATACACATCTTTGTATGACTATGCTTAATCGCGAGAAGAAGAAAAAGAAAAAAAAAACTAGGAAAGCGGGAGGGCGGGCCCAGAAAAATAGACGAAGCGCGGAGGGGAACACTGAGAGACAAGGAGAGCTGAGTTCTCCTGAGGACCCGGTCCTCTATAAAGCAATCTGCACTCAGGAGGAAAAAACACAGCCCGGCTGTGGAGAGGGGCCGCTGGCCAGGAGTGACACAGGGCGGCTCCATTCCCGTGTTTTGCGAACGACGCCTGGCGCCAACGTCAGGAGGAGCAGGAAAGAAAGGGTAGAGAAATAGTATTGTAGCGTAGCGAAATTAGACTACTATAAAACAAGTTCTAAACTCGAGAAACTTTTGTCAATGGCTGCTGTGTGTTCAATTCTCGGTTTGGGCATTTGTTTTTATATTGTTTTCTGCGGCATATCTAGTGCTCAGAGAGATATTGAGGCCACATTTCATACGTTCTACGACTATCTGCGCTCGTGTACCACAGTTTTCGACGCCGTATAACCTCTGACTGTCTGATTATGCCTCGTCTGAGATGCCCGGTGCTGGGCCGGTGGTCCGACAGGTTCTATCATTCCCAAATGATTCCCGCAGCTCCTCGGAAGAACACATTATAAGTATGTTCAAGCCAGTGATGGTCAGCACCGCCTGACCCTGAGGCGAGTGGCGAGCACCAACGGGGCATATACCAGTGGCACTACCATAACTGCGGCAAACCTTCCGTGGCAGATTGGTTTTGGTTCAATCACTGAAAAATCTGGATCTTGCAGGTCAGTTCAGGAAAGAGGCGAACACCGCAACCCCGCAGACATTCCTGGAGCTGGTAAGAATGTGGTCAAAGGGGGAAGTCACAGAAAAAAGATGTCTAACCCACCTGAATTAGGGAAAGTCAAAGTTGAGAAATGGCCCTGATTCTGGGGTCGATTCTGCAGTCGATTCTGTGACGAGAATCGGTGTTCCTACTCCAGAGGAGGAACTGCATCAGAATCACCAATTCTCGATGTCGATTCTCTTGTCACACAATTCTCGTCCTCTCAGAATCGACGCAAGAATCGGTTGCAAAATCAGACCGGTCAAAGTTGGGTCGATTCTCAACCGATTCTGTTTTCAGATCTGGCCAGCATTGGACCCAGAATCGACCCCAGAATCAGATCCATTTCCCAACTTTGACTTCCCCTATTGGCAACACAAGTCGGCCATGTTCTATAGCAATGCACGTGAATTGCCTTGACATTTCATATGTATCAAAGCTGGAACATCAATCAGGACAGGAGTATAGACAAAGGAAATATGAGTGTGTACCATAAGCTTTGCATGCCATTGGTCCAGGGGCATTTCTTCTGGGTGCACAGGACAGGACTGGGAGGATAAACATTTCCCTTCTTTTTTGCGGTTATTTTCCTGTTCATCTTGTTTCTGATTCTGCATCTTTCTCGTTACTGTTTTCATCGACTAGGGATATGTTATATACCGAGCCGACGTGGGGAAGTGATCCGACGTTCCGAGGATACCGGAAGATCGGAAGGAAGTCAGTAGATATAGCACAAGCACCACAGGAAGATAAGGGTGTGCGTACTAGCCATGCTGAAGAGGACGAAGTAGGAAGTTGGAAGTTCCAGTGAAGCCAGTGAAACGGTGCACTGGCGCTAGGGCTGTAAATGGTAGACTGGACTAAACCAACCAACACACACAACACACACACACACACTTAAGCTCTAACACAGTGCGACAAAGAGTTCGGGTCGTGCTGAAGTATACAGCTAAGATTGAACTTCCTCAGTCCTTGTTTGTTGGGGGATCTCTCACAAAAGAGTCAACTAGGTCAATATCCTTTGGGTTTGAGTGACCGCGGTCTTTGATCTAGCTACCTGGGTAGGGTAGTTTATAGGGTTTTTTATGGATTGTTTTGCACAGACGATCTGATCAGGACCTCTTGTACTGCAACTGCGACCGAACTCAAAGAACGATTCCAACAGCGGACCTAGGAGCACAGTCCTATGGTACCTTTGGGGCAACAGCGACCGAACTCGAAGAACGATTCCAACTGAAGGACTCCGGCTTCGTTACCAAAGTACCTTTGGGTTTGGGGAACTGCGACCGAACTCGAAGAACAATTCCAACAGCTGACCTAGGAGCACAGTCCTATGGTACCTTTGTGTGAACTCTCACTTAAGATGACTTTCTGATAACCAACTAAACTTTGAGATCTTTTATTGAACAGAGAACTACAATCAAAATGTTTTATAACAAATCTCCGCGTCTACTGGTCTGAGATACACCGAGGCCTTTAGGTAAGTGTTGACCTGGGTCGCGGCTAGGGGGCGGGGATGCACTCCGGACATTGCGGAATACTTGGTCTTTTATACAGTTTTGGATAAATACTGATGTCACGAGAGATGAGTAAACTAGAGAGAGATTGGAAATAAACAGATAAACGGAATGGAATGCCGGGGCGCCTCGTCAGTCAGCCAGTCAGCACAACTGACTGCTGCTTCCAAATTGGGTATATTTGAATTGGTCTTTGGGTGGAGATCTGTGTTTGCAAACCGCCGAGGTCTTGGCTGATACGTGTCCCCGCGGCAGGGTGAGCCGCCGCGGTCATCCTCAAGATTTCTTAGTCACCACCGATGGCCGCCCATGACGTTTCTACTCGGCCGTGGTCTGATTCAACCGACCTGGGTCGGTTCCCGAAAAGGGTTGTATGTCTAGGTTTTGGTTCCTTGAACGCGACGCGCTTTGATCACATGACCCTGTAGGGTTGGAAGGGAGTCTAGGTTCGATCCTTGGTCTAGGAGTGTTTTTAGGGTAACCTAGGTGTCTATACATAGTTGACCTAGGTCAGGTTTATGATCCTAGGTTTGTCCTGAAGGTGACCTGGACGAGTACTGGCTCACCCTGGTGACTGTTTGCTGCCTTGTTTCTAGGTTTCCAGGCGGGTTCTCAGGTTTGTGGGTCGAGGCTTGGTATGGTATCTAGCTTCGCCGTGCAACCCGCCCCTACATATAGGTTATGGACTACATCAGACGGATTTTGTAGACAGCTAGGGCCGCGGTGCTGACTTTCTATTATTGATTGAAGTGCAACTGTCGCGCCCGTAACTACTTGCAAGTCCTCTCGCATCTCTGATACTCAATCAGCAGCTTGGAGCTCACTTTGACTCTAATTGTATATCACCAAACAGAGGTTCCTAGTATTGCTAGAAAACGTAAAAATACGTAGATTGTACGCCTGTACTGATACGGGCCGTCTCACCGGAACGACTCAGAGCAGAGCAAAGAGCAAAGCACGTTAATAATCAAACTGAAGAATACAAGCATAATACATAGGGTTTATATAGTAGTTGAAGATCAATATCCTAATATGGTAAGACAAAGCGACTACCAAAAGCGGGACTTGAATATAACAAAGCGAAGGACATACAGAGACGGAGAAGATGGATGGATGAGATAGATAACTGATAAACGGGAAACACTCAGTAATCCTTCATTGCGTCAAAACCCGATCAGCTGAGTCGGTCTGAAGTCGGACCAACGGCTTCTGAAACACTGGACGCTCCAAACACCGGAGCTTCAGGTAGGAACGGAAGGTCAATGTGCATGGATATAACAGGATACTGAGTTGTGAGACTGGCTGTTCAGAAGGTCGAACGAGAAAGGGCTCATTGTGTTGCAGTGTCTGCTGCATGGAAGATATCACATCAAACAGTAGGAAGCCTGTGCATGAATCAGTCTATGGTATTCCTGTACCTGTACCTACTCATGCAGCCTACTACAACACTGATGAACTGGTGCATATAGGCACAGCGGTTCAGTCAGATTGTGTTGGGCCGAGAAAGGTGAAGTGTCTGGATATGAGGATGGGCTCCAGAGTTGTTCTATAAGCGTGCAGCGAAATGCGACGCATTCAGGTAGTCACACCACAGATCACGAGAGGGCACAGGATTTACCATAAAGTTGATGCATGGTTAAAATTGCATCATCGACGGAATAGTCTATAGCGATATTTCGACTATCATCAAATATTTTCTGTGAGTCTGGCTAGGGGAGACAAACAGAATGTGAGGCTGCCACGTCAGTGGCCCTGGTTCTCACGAAGGAGTGATTCCAGTATGAGGCGGCACACCATTCACTGGGCTTGTCAATGGCTAAGATGTCAGTCTCATCATTTTATTAAACCAAGAACACATTCCAAAAATTAAACACACCTTATCTGTGTGATCGTCTGCATACTTGCCCTCAGCCCCAATGGTACTCCAAATTTCACCAAGATTGGAAGCCGGATGGCAGAGAAGCCTTCATTTCCCTGTTCAGTACAAGTCATCTATTCGCGTGTGTGTAATCTGGGGTTCTGATCCTGAATCCTATCCTTCCCAGGGTTGAATTGAATAGCACGGACATAGATTCCCCTCGGAGATGAAATGTAAACCCTGGTCCCTAATGATGTGGAAGTCTGCAAACGTTCTCATATTTCCGCATTTTTTCGGTACTGGTGTCCTCCACAAAAATATTGACTGAAACTGTATCACTTACCAGCCCTCTGTTTCATCAGTTAACATTGGATTTATATTTTCGGGAACCCTTTCAACGCCTCAGAGCCATTTCCCCATTCTTTTCATACTTTCAGAAAAGCTGATTTTTTGACTAGTGGGTGGTAATAGGCTCCCAGAAGGTCAACAATATGTGTTTTTATAATGCGGAAGTTTTACTGCAGATGAGGTCATTTAGCATTCACTTTTTTGACTGGTATTTCCATTTTCTTGTTGGGCAGTTCGATACTTCGGCATCCTATAGGGACTCTGTGCGCATTGAAAGAGTGATCCAGGTACAAACAGCAATCCGTTAAGATGCTTGCCGTGAGGCTAATGGGTGAGCGACTGGAAGTGACGCCAAAGCAGTAGTGCGGCAAAGAACCAACACTAAAACCACAACTAAAACAACCAAACTAGTCACTACCACAAACTATCACAGAACTTAACAAAGCATGTGAGATTTCGGGGTTCCAACAAAGAATATGTTGTGGCAATTTGGAACTACGACGACACAAGTAACCGGTTGGGCTAAAGGTTCAACGGTGACGGTCCAACAGTCTAAGGCGCTAGGCGACCCTAAAAGACGTGAAGGATGGGTTTTATCAAAGGTGTGGGGTGGAGGGGAGGTTGGGGTGGTTATCTAATAATCCAAGACAATCTTAATCACTTTCGTGGATCCAATTGCAAGTTTGGCCAAACTGAACTTCAAGTCCAAATCACCTTAATTGTGAGCTCTAAGCTTCCACTTCCTAAACTGCTTTGCCTACACCAAACTAAACCACACTAATCTTTCCTAAGCTGAGCAGTGGGACGATAACTTTATAGCCAACAACCAATTTATTGCAAGTAGAACTAATGAGAGAAACTATGACAGCTTCCAACGGTAACTCCGAGGAGATTACAGACTTCACGACAGCGACTCTCTAGTGGTTAGCTCGGAGCACCTAATTATGAAGGGTGGAATCCACTGGCGACACAGAGAGAAACTACCTCTATTTATACAAACTGCAGAGTCTAAAAGGAGAAATATACGAGTCACTGAATTAGTACAAACAGATAAACGGAACTCTGGGTATAATGTAAGCAATCCAGATTTGGATGGATCCATGCAGTTTTCAGGGTTTTGGGTATGCTTGATTAGGTGCGAGCTGGCCCTAAATAAAATACTAAGTCAATGATTGGTCAAACTGACCAACCCTGGGTTTGGTTAAACCTGTTTGGTCCTACTGCCTGCCCTGTGTATGCAGTGCACATCCACATGGTCTTTTATTTGCCTCTGTTCAAGCTCAGTCAGCGACTCACGTGCGACATATTGCCTTCCTGGGATTTTGGACGAGTTGCTTCCATTCTGGAAGTGGCTAGCCACATGGTATAACATAATCCTTGCTTCGGCCAAAGTCAATCATCGGCCTGACTCGGACTTGCCGAGTTGTAGCCTCTCTGCGGCCCTACACCTTTGTTCCATAGTTTGTTCAAACCCCACTTGGGCATACTCGTAGTCATTTTGAATGGATATGATATGTATCCCTTGATAGGACTATGTGTCGGCGGCCTAAGGTTTGTTTAAACCTAACTAAGCCCTGAATGGTTTGTCCAAACTCCTCACAGTATGCCCTGGACTCTGGCTCATAAAAGTCATTGCTGCGGAACATTCATGTAAATTGTATAGTGCATATGTGTCCTTAGCCAGCTGCTCGGGCTCACACTAGCTCTCATTTGAGACAGATGTACACTTGTTACGTTTTACAGCTGTTTCCGAAAAGATTGAGACAATGATTTTTTTTCGCACTCACAACTTTTGATGGAATGCTAAGGATTACCGGTTTTGGTCTTGCCAAGCCCAAACCGATCCCACTCAAATATTGTGCCGCAATTGTGCCGAGTATGTGGACCTGCTGAAATTTTGTCCTGCGGCTTACCATATGCCATCTCCATCGCGTACAGGACGCTTGGGACAAAAACCACAGTAATTTATGCCTTCGACGAAAAGAATGTACCCGGGCGAAATGAAGTGCGCGAACACAGTTTCAGCAGACAACCAATATTTTCGCTGTTCCTTCGGGTATTGATGTAGTACACCCTTCACTTGAGGTTGACACTCAACTGGACATAATGTTCAATTGCCCCGGTATTCTAATCTCACACGGTTCCCAACGAATCTTTACAAAAATCATCAAAAATACTTATCCAACACCATTGCGAAAATCAACATTCTGTAACTTAGACCGCATTCGCTACACTGTACATGAAATCTCTGACTTCACCCCGACAGATGAAATGATTTGGAAATCTATACGTTCAGTGAACTTGAGACGGCTACACCGTGAATTATTCTGGAAGTCAATCCACAATATTTTCAGAGTTGGTGACTTCTGGTCAAATATTGATAACCTTGAAGTATTTGGAATTTGTTGAGCCTGCAATGTACCTGAAAGCTTGGTGCACATAGCATTGGAATGTGATTCCTCTGGTGCCAAATTGATCTGGACTTTGACAGAAAGACTCTGGACCATGAAATATACTGTGTGGCCTTCACTAAATTGGGGGCTGATCTTAGGTTGTAATCTAGTCAAGTTCAAACACCCCAACGGTAAAATTATACCCGAGATGGGAAGACTATTCGCCATTCTTGTATCCACTGCATGGCACACAATCTGGAATATTCGGAATGACAAAGTTTCAAAAAACCCAGACCGAACTATCACAGACGTTGAGATCCATAACAGATGGCTGAGGTCCATTAATTCCTCATTAAGACGAGATCGCATCCTCACTGATAAATTGAAATTTAGTGATCTCGCATTATATAAGGATCTTGTTCTAAGAACATGGAGTGGTCTACTGTTAGATGAAGACTCACTGCCGGATGACTGGACATACACAGTGGGGGTTTTAGTGGGTATACAGCCATTGTCATTGAAAGATTTGAAAAATGGGATAGGATAAACTCTTAAAGGCTGGAGTCCCACACTATGGTACTTGTGCGTAACGGCATTTCCTCTCTGGACAACTTCCCCGGCATTAACTAGAAATTTCTGGTAGACCAAGCGGATGAGTTTTGGAATGCTTCTGCAGACTAATTTTCATTATCCCAAACACTCCAAAACGAAATGACGGTCTGGGCTGGGCCATCCTGAAACGGTGGGTGATCCGAGCCAAAACAAGTAATCCTTAGCATTCCGGCAAAAATTGTGCGATGAGAAAAAAAAAGTGTTGTCTCAATCTTTTCGGAAACAGCTGTAATATACTTGTGAATATTCCAATTGAAAGATTTCAGGCCCAGCCGTATATCATGCTTATCACTGTGTACATCCTTTCCATCATTTAGTTACATTCTAATCAGCTTGCAAGCTCACGTATTGTATTTCCATATGACACTGGCACAATTTCAACCATGAAAAAATTCAACCGTGAGAAATTTATATGGACAGAGAAGTTAAACATCTGTCTCTTGAGCATTATCAGTACTTCATTTAATCAGCTACATAATCACAGATGGACAAATCGATATGATCCCCTGCTCAAAGAAACCTGTAAAACAGATGCGGTTTAAACACCTGAGGTACATAGACGTCACAGCTCTTTGCAGAACTTATATACAGCACGACTGATTCCCCCCCTGTTTTGGCCAGTTTCAATCCCCGCGGAATGTAACAGTTGCCCAGGGTGGACTCTCTCTCTGTTTGCCTCAGCCATAGGCTGGTCCAATGCACATTCATTGGTAGCATGGGACTGCCTCTTGGGATTTTGATTGCACCCGGTCTGACATTTCCCTGATTTTGCATAGTTTTTTGCATATGTATTTTCATACTGTAACACTTGCCTTGTGCCCGCTTCGCGTCTGTCTGACCTGAAAATGGGCACGACCTCTTTGCAATGAAGATTTGGAAGCTCCTGATTACAATTTGAACTTTATCAAGGTCCTCCGCTAACTCTTGAAACTGACAATGTAGCTAAATCACATCTGGGGGACTGGAAGTTTAATGGCCCATGTCAGGGGAACCCCTATTTCGGGCCCTTCCGCTCCCGCATCCGGACCTTCCGGTCCATTTCCGACCCGTTCCGGCTTCTCCCGATATCACATGGCCTGTGATTCCGCCTGGGACCTCTGCCGATCACTCCGGTTGCTATCACATGCCCCCCGTCTGTAGTTACTTATATACCGGGATCTGACGCGGGTGATCCTTAGTCTTTCTTCTCTTCGGATCCCCCTCGTCAGGTCTGTCCATTTGTATCTGTAGCTACTCTGTGATATTTACCTTCGGATCCCCCTCATCAGGACTCTTGAGTATACTCGGGCCTTGAGGTTGCCCTTACAGCCCAGCTTTAGACATGATACCCTTTGGTTTTTCAAGTTTCTGGCAAGGCCCAATCCTAATTTTTCCTTTGCCAGACATCTGTTGGAGAAGTGAGTGTTGCCTCCCTCAAATCCTGACTTAACACCTGGAGGTACTGTCAATTTATTGCACCTCATATCTTCGACCAAATCAGTCTCTATCCTTGGTGCCCATTTAATGTTGAAAGGCCTTTTGAAGCTCTTTGACTGTCGAACTGACTTGCAAAAATCAAATTTCGGTGATTCTACCAAACCCAGTCTGGTACAGAGGGTTCGCAGCGGAGTGGCTGGGATATACACTCCATATACCGCACACTTCGTTCCAAAGAAAACCAACCGGACCGCCGGCCCGGCGTCGGGCATCTCGGACAAGGCATATTTGGACAGTCTTAGGTTATTCAGGGTTTAAGCTATGCCCAGATAGTTGTAGAAAGTGTGTAATATCGGTTATGAATCTCTATGAGTACAAGATATGATGTGGAAAACAAAAACAAAACAAATGCCCACGGCAAGAAATGAACACACGGCTGTCGTGGAAGAAAATTTCATCCGCAAACCAACCGCACTTCGTAGTCTGGCGTGACAACCGATTTTTCACTCCACATGTTCACGGAACCGGCGAAGGTTCCGATGGCATCTAGCCATCTAGTAGGAATTCAGAATTCATTAATTCTAAACCTCAGAAATCGGAGGTTTATTCTCATCGTCCAGCTAAACCAACTGCAAGTCTAGAGTCTCAGGTTCTACTTCGGCCGAAGAAACCTCTCTCACTAGTGTTAAGTATCAGGACGCGCTGGTCGTCGCACATCCTCCGCTGCCACTGGCCAGGCAGGTTCTTGAACTTTCAACTTTGAACAATTTGAACGAGGCCGCCTTGCAATTTTGCACAACCCAAGGGGTTCCGGGTTGGTCAAGCCGCTACGGAGGGCAGGTAGCCTGTAGGTAGGTCAACTCAAGGGGGGAGAAATAATGACCTGGTTCTTTTGGGGTAGAAATGGCCTGACGGTGAGGAGATGAATATTTGATTAGTGTCGTTCAAAGTTGCCCCTACTTGCTTCCTACTCCAGCTCCTACTTCTTGCCCATCATCCAATTCTGCTCGGATTTGGCTAAAAATGAAAAGGAGGGTTATCCTATACCCATACAACATCCCTACATAATTTCCTGCTCAGTTTTTGAAATAGTTCCCAAGAAGGGTGAAAGAGTAGGAGAAAATTAGGTTAACTTTGAACACACAGGCTGGCAATTTGCCCAAGTAGGAGAACTTCCCCTCAAATTTTGGACATAATTACAGTTGCAATACAAGTAGGAAACATGATATCCTGCACCTCTTCACGCGTGAATGGATAGTCATGAAAAAATAATCGAGAAAAATTGAGTGGAAGGACAAAAAGGGAAGAGAGTAGGAGGCAAAATTTGCAGTAGGAGCCATCAAGCTTCCTACTGCTGTCAAACTTCCTACTTGGCTTTCTCCTACTTGCCAGTAGGAAAACGAGTAGGAGCCAGAGTAGGAAACAAGTAGGGGCAGCTTTGAACGACACTATTGTCTGGAAGCTGTTCAGAGCCCTACCACCTCCAAATCCGGCCAGGCATCTCCCGGCAACCGCAGTTAGACCACAGGGTCGGTGTATGATTTGAAGGACCCAAAACATCCCATCAGCAGGACAGAGCAGATGTGAGTGCTGCATAAAGCTCTCATTTTCGGTGATCTGAATGGCAAACTTTTGAAGTCACTCTTCGGAGATGGACACAGATGTGTTACGATGGGCTACTATGATGAATCGCAGCTAGCAACACGCCGGAAATTCAGGCAAATGTCATCGGGAGAATTTCCCTTATAGAGACACATGCACCATCTGTGAGTTGATGCGTACTTACCGGGTCTCGATATACGTTGACATCCTGAAATTAGGGGAAGTCAAAGCGGTTTGAGGAATCAATTCTGGCATCGATTCTGATTTCGATTCATGAGTCGATTCTGACATCAGAATCGACCGAGAATCAATTTTGGATCAGAATCGATGTAGAATTGTGTTCCTCCTCGAGAGGAGGAACAAACCAGAAACCAACTTTCAGAATCGATACTGACCCTAACCTTACGGGTAATCTTCTCTTCTTGCTGCGACTTCAGTTGGGACCGGCCCATTGGGTTCCGGCTAGTCGGCATCATTTCCGCTGCCATGCCACTGCCATGGTTTGAACGAGTAATTGCGCTTGGAAGTGCTTGAATTACTCTTCCACAACGCACGCAGGCTTCGCAATTTTTTCATGACAGTGCTACCACTTCTTTTCCTTCAATTCATGCAATTGAGCTCACGACCACAGCATTGGTCTGCGGCAAGTCTGTGGTGCACATCAAGGTGTGAAGGCCTAACTGATGTCACCCTACGAGCTTTCCTCTAAGCAATGCCGTGTAAATAGTATTTTTGACTCCATTTATGTCCAAAGGAATTGATACTGAATTACTTCTAGAATCGAGTTCAAAAACGGGACGGTCAAAGTTGATTTCGATTCTGTATCAATTCAACTTTTTGAATCGACATTTGAATCGACAAGTGAATCAACCCAGAATTGAAACAGACTGACCGCTTTGACTTCCCCTATTACTTCCAGAGGGTCATCCTACAAATTTCCGGTCTTGACGATGTGGGCCTGACTGTGTCAAGAACCTGTTTGGAAATGATGATGACAGTCACTGGTTGAACATTTCAGATTTTTGACTGAGAAATTTGGTAAAAACTATTTTGAATTTTATAGCAATTTCTAAGTGAAAAAATAAGTGAAAAACTCGAAACTTTTTGGTAGATATTTTGTGGTATTTCAAATTTTTCAGCATTTTTTGACTCAAAATCAAAATTTTCATCAAAAGGTTTCAAGTTTTTCACAAATTTTCAACTGAGAAATTTGTGTGAAATTCAAAATAGTTTTCACCAAATTTCTCAGTCAAAAATCCGAAATGTTCACCCAGTGAGTGCATTGCTTTCACAGTGAGTTCGACCAGTTTGCCTTTTGACTGATTGAAGTGCCTGGTGAAGTATGCAGGTACCGGTGCATTTATAAATGTCTGTCACCATTCTTCCATCTATAGATATATATGTATTCCTCCGAGTCCAGGAACACGCAGGAACACACCTACCAGTGAACCGTCCAGAACAGTGATCTTCGCCTGCACCTTGATCCTCAAGCAGTTGCGGACTGTAGACGCTGTGGACTTCCCTGTCATCTACCGCCTGCGGCTCATCAGGATGTGTGCTGCTTGTGCACGCAGTCTGCATGTCTGATCATGTCCAGTAAATCATATATGCTCTTGCATGACCGTGAGTGGATCTTCTGGATTCCATTCAACGTCCTGTGGCCACAAGTTCAATTTGACTTTTTCGTGTGGGTAGTCCTAAGTTCTAGTATGTACTCAACATATTGTCAACTGTTCCACATTTGAACCGCACATGAATAGCACCGTCTTTGGCGTTAGAACCTTGTCCCTTACTCTCTATGAAAGACCGTTCATTTTTTCTGGGTGCACTCAAGGCGCACTGTGCTGTAAGTTGAGTTTGTCATTGGTTTTAATCTGCGCAGGTTCCTAGCCTCACAGTGATCGAGTTTACTAAGGGTTGCCCCCCAGTTTCATTCTTCTATCTGAACCAGACCTGATAACGAGCTTAGTCCCATCCTGATACGAGTTCCAATAGAGATGCGGCGCCTGATGGCGCATCAATTCAATAATTGACGCATCAACAAATATCGAGTCACGTGGGCGTTCCTTTAGGAAACTTTCTAATCATGTAATTCTGAAACTTTTTCGAGATCTGTGATAGAGAGCGAAAAGCTTTCATTCCTCATCAATCCTGCAAAGTTTTGTCTCGTTACTTCCCCGCTGTGCACCCCGCATCAGTCTCATTTCACTCCTCCAAAAGACTGTTCCGAGAAGCGACTGAACCCGAACAGCTTGCCAACTGCTTCACCACAGCGTGGGTCGACACGGTTTCTTCAGCCATCAGCTAATTTAGTTCGGGCAGATCTCTTCAAGCAATGAAATGGCAAGGAACCATGCACGGCGTCTTCATTTCACGTACTGGCACACCTATTGCGATGCTTCGATCTGCTGGGACCTTATGCCTCAAGGTTATCATTGTTCTGCGGCCGGCTCCTGGCGAAACTCGTCCCTTTACTCGGGCGGCTGCATAAAGGCTGCTGGATATTGCTGGAGAACAGCATGTCGCCACCAACAAACCAGCGTATAGATAAGGTTCTTCGCTCCGCTGAAGGCGCTGCGTCGACATTATGCGAGATTGCGCAGACCTCGAAGACACCTTTTCTGGCCACTACTGCCTCTATCAGTTTGGCTGTTCTAGCTCGTATTCAGGTAAGTCTCTGCTGCTAGTACTCAGCCCATGGCCTCAACCTCTCATTAGGCTCTCAAGTCGACTAGGAAAGACCTTATGTATTTGGTTGATGACATCCGCGATATCCTCTGTAATATAATTGCGCTACATGGCGTCTCGGGCGCAGAAAGTATCATCTCACCGGCCTTACTTTACGATCTTGGCCATTTTGCGGAGTGAGTCAGTTCTTTTATCAATCGATTCTCTTCCCTGACGATCTCCAGAACGCTAAATAAGCTTCAGATCTGGATGGAGAACCAACAAAGGACGAGCAAAATCCGACGTTTCTTTCGCCACAACGAAGAGGCAGCGCAACTTGAAGCCTGCAAGGCAGGGATCAAACATGCACTCGACGTCTTCAGCGTAAGTGGCATGCACTTGCCGGGACTACATTCACCTTTAGTCAGGTGCACGCTCGACTGTCTATATCGACAGGCCTAGAAGCGCTCCAAGAAAATGCGCGGATGATGCACGATGAAATTATCGGGCTGCTTGAAGTCGATGCGGATACAGAAAGCGCATACTCAGTACGACCTTATATCGCGCGAACCCGAGGGAATATATTGACATGTTGTCTTTAGAGGAAAACACTTTCCTGTTTAGGAAACAGGTAATTCCAGAGCCATACCCGAAACATATAGCTCATGATATGCTCAGCTCGGGTTCCTTTACTTTCCTCCCGGCCGAAGTGAAGATCTTCCACGGTCGGGAAACCGAAGTTCAAGACATTCTCGTTATGCTTCTCGACGACTTCGCTCGGGTAGCAATCCTGGGAACGGCTGGTATGGGAAAGACTAGCCTTGCGACCGCCGTGCTTCACAACCCCAGAATCGCCAACAAGTACCAGAACCGGCACTTCATCTCCTGCGATTCTGCTGTCACGAGCAGCGATCTCATTTCGATTACTGCTTCCAATCTTTCTCTCGAGCCCACTAAAGGTCTTGCAAAGGTCGTCTTTCACCATTTGTTTTTGGGGCCACCATGCCTAATCATCTTGGACAATTTCGAGACTCCTTGGGAGCCGGACGAGGGTCGGGCCGACGTCGAAGAGTTTCTTTCGTCGTTGACCGACATTCCCCACGTCGCACTTGTGGTATGTGTCATACCGCCATCTCTATATCGTCTGCTGACTACAACTCCTCAGATCACAATGCGAGGAGCTGAAAGGCCCGGCAGAGTTAAATGGACTCGTCCATTCATCCCTCCTTTGACACCTCTGAGCCACATCGCCGCCCGCCAAACTTTCATCGACATTACAGATGAAGCCCACGACGATTCCGAAATCGACGAACTTCTGTCCTTTACAGACAACCTCCCATTGGCTGTAATTCTAGTGGCGAACGTGGCAGGCTCGGAAGGCTGCGCCGCTACTCTCGCACGCTGGAAATCTGAGAGCACCTCTCTTTTATCGGACGGTTACGATAAACGATCTAATTTGGAGATCTCTATCACGCTGTCCCTTTCCAGCCCGCGCATGCGTTCTTCGCCTCATGCCCGGGAGCTTCTCAGCTTACTGTCGCTCTTGTCCGACGGCATTACGGATGAAGAGTTGGTGCGATGTCAAGTGCCTATTCGGGACATTCTCAAGTGCAAAACAACGCTTATCCGCACTACGCTGGCATATCATGACCACACTGGGCGACTCAAAGTTTTGACACCCATCCGAGAGTACATCCAATCCCGTCATCCACCGTCTCCCCTTCTGGTGCGACCGCTGCGGCACCACCTAAACGGTCTCCTCAAGCTGTGGAAGGATTTTATGCACCAACCTTCATTTGTCATCGATCTCGTTCCACGTTTGGTGGCGAACCTGGGCAACTTGCATCGGCTGCTACTTGATGGGCTGGATACGGATCAGGGCGATCTCGACGCGACTCTGCAGAGCATTATTTCCCTCAACTACCTGAATAGGGTGATGGGTCGCGGCCTTACCCCTCTTATGCATCGTATACCGGAATTCCTGGACCAAATTGATAACCATAGCATCCATGCTCGATACATCGCGGAGACTTTCCGCGCGTGGCAATTTTATACCATTGCTGACCCAAACAAATCCATCGATCAGGCTATTGACCACTTCCACAAGGCTAATGATTTCACAGAGGAAGGTGCGTCCAATATAACTCCCTCCTGAGCTTCGGGTCTTGATGCATTGATTCGCAGCGCGATTTTACACCGTGATAGCTGAATATAATCTCGATCGTGTTGGCGACCTGAACAAAGCCCAGAGATACTTCCGCCACGCACTGTCATTGGCGACTCGATGTCGGGATCCGGTGTCGCAGATTGTGGCCGTATGCGGCCTGGCGACGACGGAATGGTTCCTCGGGAACTACCACGAAGGTATACGGATTGGCCGTGAAGCACAAATAATGGCCATTGCTAATGGAGATCGTCACGGTGAAATTGGTGGACTCCGAACGCAGGGAATGTGCTGTACTGCGTTGGGCGATTTCAAGCGCAGCAAGCAGATTATTACCGAAGCACGACACGTCGTTATGAAAGCGGGCCTGCAAGGCGGAGACTCGGACTTCATGCTCCTGAATGCTTCGGCGAATATTCACGAATGCAAGACAGAGTACGCTGAGGCCCGTCGCTTGCAGGAGATCATCGTGCGCGGGACCTCTCTCACCATGTCTCCAGTCACGTACGCTCATGGCCTCATCAACATTGCGTTCCTCGACGTCTTTATTGGGGCCAGCGCAGACACCGTGGCTCACAATCTAGACGCCGCCACAGCGGCTTTTCGTGCCGCTGGATACACTCGGGGCCTCGTTGCGTGCGATGCCTGCAACGCAGACCTGATGCTCCTCCGAGGCGAGATGGACAGTGCGCGCGCCGAGTATGTGCGTCTCTTTGGGGCTCTGCGCGGTAACGACGACGAAATCGCGACTTACTGCCTTGCCAAGCTCGCCGATCCCACACTGGCTTTAAACGTCGACGCGGAGACCGTGCGGTGGGCCGTGGTACTTGTCGCGTTCACGATGCGGGCAGCATCCCGGAACTCTCTGACGGCGCACCAGGCGCTGCGATGCCTCGGTGATGTGCTGGCGCGAGACGGCGCAGATGACACGGCCCTGAGTGTGTTTGAAGTAGCACTGGAGGGTTTCACCCAGATGGACGTCCATCGCAGCAGGGCGGAGTGCATGCAGAGCATGGGCGATATATACCTGCGGGGGGGCGAGCGGGTCGCGGCTACGAAGCTTTGGACGGCTGCGCGGCCCTTGTTTGAGCGCTCTCAACAGACGAAGGCTGTTATGGGCATTGACGAGAGATTGGGTGTGGCTTGCGCCGAGAAGGTTTTGGTGGGCCCCGTGAAAGAGACGAAAATCTGTATCCCGAGTCATGCATAATGTGAAACCCGAGATACAAAGCCCAACTACCCATGATACATTTCGGCATATTGCTCGCCCAAGAAAGTACATACACTAGCTAAGAGTTACACAAGTACAGGCAGCCATGAGTCTGTGTGCCGCAGCAGATACAACTACAGTAGACATACAACAAACCGAGAAAACAAAAACCAGATGGAGGAGATAAATATCATGGAGACTCCACCAGAGAGTTTCCACCACAATCGGCGCCGACGGTGTCAAGAGCCTACCGCTCCCACGCACCGTCCACCCACCAGCGCTTTTCAGCACCGCGGATACCCCACTCAGCGACTCCCGCGTCGCTGGCGACGTATAGGAATGCACCCGTTGGGTCGAAGCACGCGCCTGCCAGGTTGCGCTCCGCCTCTGGGTCCAGCTCCTCGCGTGACGGCGGAGGCGCGGGCACACAGTCGGCCTCATCGCCATCCTCATGATCGTGGTCGTGGTCGTGACCGTGATCATGGTCATGCAACACATGCAGGTGTGAGGTGTCCACGTCCTCCATCTCCTCATCCTCCTCCTCGATGCGGAAGCGCGACGGCACGCCGTGCTGCCCAAGCACGCGCCGCACCTCGCGCTCGACCGCGCGGTCGCCGAGTGGGGGGATGACGAGCACGTCGTCCGCGGCTGTTATGCGGAACGTTTCCTCCAGCGTGCGCACGATACGCGCGCTGGCCATTGCGCGAGCGGCGGAAGGAACCGGCCGTGAAGTCGTTGGCTGAAGCCTTGGGGGTGGAGGCGGGGGCGCCGGGAAAGCAGGCATTTGAAGGATTTCCTCCGTCTCGAAGGTCCGGGCGTCGACGACGTGGATGAGGGACGTGTGCTGAAGCGGGATGCGTTATTTACAGCGCAACGCTTTGGACTGCTACAAACGTACCTCCGTGAAAAGCATGAGCTCGCGCCCTGGGCGGCCGCCGAACTTGATGTTGCGCGCGCTCCATCCCGGTCCGCGCGATTTGTGCTGGCTCCAGTCTTGCGGGTCCTCTGAGAGCCAGGTGGTGCTGCCGTTTGCGTGGCAGCCGCGGGTCTTGTCGGTGTGAAAGACTTTGAGCGGGCGAGTGCTGCGGACGTCCCAGACGGCCACAGAACCTTCTTGCGCGGCAACGGCGTATTTACTGCCGTCAGCGGAGAAGGCGGTGGAGAAAGAAGCGACGAGGGCGGGCGAGAAGAAAGGGTTGGGGGTTGGAGGGAGTGTGAGAGCTGCAATGGGTGAAGCAGTTACATGTGCGCCGCCGGTAAGGCGGTGTAAGAAGACCTTGGACGAGTCGCCAACAGAAAGAAGGGTGCGGCCGTCCGGTGATATTGACGCTGGAGTAAAAATAGGTTAGTGCCTTTGACGGGAAGAAAATATTTCGGATGGGGAGGTCTAGAGACTGGTCCCAAAATTTTGGGGCGAGGGTAAAAGGTCAAGTAGATCGGTAGTTCAACTCACAATGGTTAACAGGAACATTGAATCTGACTGCGCCAACCTGGCTCATGGTCCCCGGCCGTGCGCGAACTGGGATGTCAAAGAACATGACGACACGGTCGTTATTGCTGACCGCCATTCGGGGTTCCGCGCTGCTCTCATTCGAGTCCGTAAGACTGAGCGAGGTGAGCAGAATCGAATTATTGATCGACCCTTGCAGATGGGTGTTGAACTGCCAGACGCTGCTGCTGTCTTCCGTCAGAAGCGAGAGATGTATCTCTGCGTCCTGGCCGCCTGCTGCAAGGAGAGTG
The DNA here is from genome assembly GCA_029281795.1 of Mycena crocata. NCBI lineage: Eukaryota > Fungi > Basidiomycota > Agaricomycetes > Agaricales > Mycenaceae > Mycena > Mycena crocata. Next base: position 48,197 of record JARJCP010000059.1, read on the forward strand.
TGGTCTGTTTCCGCCACTGGAAGTGACGCCAGTGTGTTTGGCAGAAAAGCAAGGTCCGCGATCTTGCGAGGTGCCTTCTCTGGTGATAGCAGATTGTGCTCCACAATAGACCGCAACTGGATATAGTTGACGATACCACGCTCCCGAGGGCATATTATAACATCCCGCAGCTGGCTGTAAAAAGTGGTCAATACGCGGAAAAGGCCCAAGTTACTTCCACGCACACATGGCCTATCGTAACGGTCGTCGCCGCTCGTACAGTGGGCGTCGGCGAGGCCAGCAACGGAGGGTCTCTCGCCATCGTCGAGGCCGAGGATGAGGAGCAGGAGAGAAGAGAGCCGATGGGAGCACGGAAGGATTACACTGCACCCGATTCGGTCGTCACTCACAGCCGGTGGCGGTGCCCTGCCAAATTCAACCAGGTTGAAATTCGACCCCACACACCTCCGGGAAACCACATTCCACGCTCATTAACGCGGACTTTAATCAGCGTTTATACAGAGGCCTTCAAGGCCTTTAAATCAATTCAGAAGCCTTCTCAGTCTGTTTTTAGCCCCAGATCATCTGCGGAGGTAAATCGCTAACCGAACTTGCAGTTCCCGCAGTTTACGGGCTCGATGGCCGCTGTTTGATATGCGGAACACTGCCTTGCCATGTTCCCAGTCTGACTCTCAGAGAGGGTCGATATGTGGTCAGTGAGCACGCAAGGTAAATTTATGTCTAATCACCCAATAATCACCAGATCGACGACCGTGCGGAGATAGGCTCCGAAGGGGAAAATGATACCTCACTCTGGTGGATGAAGTCGACTCGGCGACCTCGGATGGACTTCGGTTATTGCTCGCCGGCCGGCAAATTGAATCCACGGAAGGTTCTCATGCGAATGGCTCAAGAGACTCACTGCGTTCCGACCCAACCTAGACATAGTTGTCTAGCTCAGATCAGGTCTGCGTAGGCCAAGTGTAGATGTGTCTAGCCGGCTAGACAGACCCTGTTTAGGCGTCTACGCTGCCCTGGTATCAGCTGCTATCACCTACGAAGACTGTGTGTAGGGGGCGTCGGAACGTAGTGACTCTGGTATATGTACGTCTAAACAACCCGATCGTGAACGGAGCCGAATTCAGTGCGAACTGAACCCGACATTACGACCAAGTAACGCAGCCTGAATTTCTATAGCCGTGAACCTAGCCAATTTTTTTTCTCCGTAACAACAGCCGACGATTGCAATTCCTTGCTAAACAGTCTAACCAAGAGGTATGCACCGGAAGAACCCGGGACACAGCCTCCATAGGTAGGTAGGTCAGACACGGTCTTATTTCACTTTTCGGAATTTGTTCAGACAACCCGGAAAATGCATTTAGAAGGGTCAGAAAAAATCGGGTTTTTCGGGAGGCCCGGGAGGTTGAAAAACTCTTTGAAACCCCTTGTGATCCCTTTTAGACTCGAGAAATTTGTACTAATTACACCTAGGTATGCCCCCAATTGAGGGCAAAAAATTGTGATTTCTGGCCATTTTCGTGGGAAATTCACTCGCTTAAGCTCGCTTAGTCTCGGCTAATAGGTTACGGTAGGCGGGATGGTCGAGGTTGCTTTTTGACATTTTGACATCTTGTTCCGGTTATCTCCGGATATGTTAGGGGCCAACGGTGAGCATGAAACCGTCGATTAAGACATATCAAACGACTGTACATGTACGAAGAAATGGGTTCAAGTGAAATGCGGAAGCATCTGGCAAAATATAGTCCACCCATCCCCCAATATGAACTTTGGCGCGCCGATGCGGGCATGGACGGACCAAGCCTGCGCTTCAAAATCATCTGAAACCCAACGGTAACACTCCTCCCGAGATTTCGGAATATTCTCTCTGAGAGCATCTACAAATTCCGGGGGAACTGCTGTAGCAAAATTTGTCAACCCGAACCGCTCTGGAAAATCACAAATATAGTTGGGCGAGACACCGGACGGTAGGAGTTTGTTCTTTTGCGTCCGAATTTTGTGAGTGTTCCAATATTCAACAAAACCATCCAGGCTGAGTTGAATGATTCTAGGCCACAGCCAGTTGAAGAGATTCCTTTGACAGAATCAGCACACAATGAGAACGGACAAGCTAGCTTCAACGCACACATGAAGTTCCACTCCGGGATGAAAATAGTTGAGTGATTTGCCGAGGAATATAATTTGCTTGATGTCGAGCCCAACATAGTTGGTAAAGAGATGCCACGAGGACTCAATTGGAATATTGTCCGTGCTCTGGAGTGCAACAAATGGTGGGGCTTCCTCCGACGAGAGTTCTGGCATACATTGCTCACTGCAATTGGATCAGGTAAGTAAATGATGAATATACATACAGGTCTGGTACGCACCGTAGAGCAATATGGGCTGCATACAGCTCTCCCGTCTCCGACCCACCATCGACCGTGGCCTGAACAAAGACTATGAAGCAACAAGTCTGGTGAGAATGGGTGGGAAATGAAATAAATGCTCTCACGGCCATGGGTTGAAACCAAGTCAAGATAATAATGCCCAACAGTGGAGGAGCAGCGGGCATTGGGAACAACCAAGAACTTGACCATCTTGCTGCTTGAATGACAACGAGCACCATAGATGTCGATGCCCACACGTCCCATCCGCAATGCTTTGAAGTTCAATTTTTCGTGTCCATCGAAATGAAGTTCGTAATAAATGCCGGTGTCAGTCAGATGGCCCCGTTTTTTTGGCTCACGGCGGCGGCCAGGAAACCGAGCCTCTGCTCCGTCTGGATCAATGTCTGCCATGAGGCGTCGAACAGTATCCCTGGTGCAGTAGTCAGTTTCAGTTGAGTTCAGGATGTCGGGATCTGACTGACCGCGGAATTTTTATTCCGTCCTGCAAGGAAATCTGGGTCTGAACCGTCTGTGGACCGTTGCGAGATGATACATTGCTTGCCATGGCCTCTGCAACCAATGTGGACGCAATATGCTGGGGCGGTGGCTTTTTGACCGTGGGAATGTTGAATTCACGGTTCAGTTTCTTCAGAGTAGTCAACCTACGGTGATGAGTTTAATTACAAAATAAAGGCACGGAAAATCACTTGGAGCTCACCCGATCCGATAACCAAAGTCCTTCAGCAAATAATCACGACGGTGGGCAAGCGGAAGACTTTTCCGTGCATAGTCATGGAGTGCGGCAATCAGTTCATCGTCAGGCGGGCCTGAAATGGAGGGTTAGCATCAAATTATTGAACCAGAAGTGAGATTAGACTTACGAGTCCCGTTGTAATGGCCATTTGCACCGTTGTTGTTGACCATTCTGAAGAAGGAGTTGAAAGCCTGAGTTGTGATGTTGAGAAAGCTTGAATTTATAGTGATTGGTGGACTTGGCAGACAGTGCGGGCTGACTGGGCTGAAAACAATAAGAACAAAAAGAACAAAAGAGGAGTCCCACTTTCCCGGTCAGTGACTCCAACCAAAACAAAAGACAAAAATTACCGCGGGACAAAATGCTCGGAATACTGCGGGATTTCCCATGCAACCCGCTCAATATCGTCGCTGCTGATGCTGTTTTTCTCCTTCTGATTCGCTGTGACTCACTCCGGTGAATTTACCTTGCGCACGGCTTTTCCCAATTATTGTCGGAGTCATAATTTACCCCTTCAGGTTTCCGATCAACTTGGTGGTCTCCTTTCCGGCGCAACTGGCCTATTGTTCACATTTATTCGGGTAGTTTGGCCTGCTTATATCACCTGTGAGCGCAAATCCAGCCGGGGTTGTTGGGCCAGTATAAAAGAAGTGAGCAGAATGAGCATTCCAACTCACCTCCCATTGACATGGCCGACGACATTCAGCCAAGTGACCCAACTCTCTGTACAAATCCTGATGCACCTGGGGAGGCATGTGGGGGCTCCTTTGATCACAAAGAGGCCCCAGGCCTGTGTGCATCGTGCTACATGTCCTTGAAGGATGCTACACGGGCGGAGGAAATGAAGGTTACATCTCAATTTCATCCAACACCCGGATTTCCTGATTCACCCACTCAGGACTGGCCCCAGTGCAGTGGATGCAGTGCCCAGCTCAAGCTTCTGAAGGGTAGTCGATGCGGAACCTGTCTACGGAAAGGTAAGCATGTCATTTTGCTGTACTGTCTCACGGTTGAATTTCGTGGGAAACCATCAGATCAGGCCGCAAACCTGCCTCGTCGGAATCCCTTGGGCACACAGAACACTAACCCTGTGCCTGAGGGCGAAATCTCGCTCAAGGATATTCAGGATCTTCAGGCCAATGCCCGTCGCATGGCAATGCAGGCCAGAACCCTCCCCAAGGGTGGTGCAAAGGCTGCTCCCACAGGTTCACCATCTCTCCAAGCTGCTGCCGCCAAGGGTATCCCCAGGCAGATTAATGTCTATCTTGTGCCTATGACCTCGAACGGTACTCGCACGGAGGCAGCTCGAATCCTTGCAAATGCTACTCGGTCATTTCCCGAGGACATATCGATGTCCGGTGAGTTCAATTCAACTTCGCACTTCATGGATTAATTTCTCACCACATTTTCTGTTCATATTAGATGCATTGACTCATCTCCTTCGTCATTGGAATCTCGACTGGGAGAAGGACTGTGCAGAGAGCTTGAAACCGTGAGTCCCTGAGTGCTATTCCAACGGTTCGTGATGACCAGCCATGATTTTCAAGGGAACATGTCTCGCTGCGCCTCTTTGGTAATGTTAGTATTCAGCCTCACAGTGACATCGGAACTCTGGGGCAGTTCTTTGACACCCATGATCGCGTCCACGGAAACCACCCAAAGAAGATCCTCCAGGGGCCAAGCACCCTCCGGCTACCTGCTCCCGCTATTTACCTTGAAGGCTTCATTGCCGTTACAGATGTAAGTCTTTGACGCGCAAACTGAGGAAAAATACTAAGTATTTGTGCAGTTTGAAAACTCAACCGGAACTCCCGCACCTTATTTTGTTCACACAGAAAAGGAAAATCGAAAGCGCAAAGCAAGTCAGACGGCACTAAACCCTCATACAAGTGAATTCAATGGACCAAAACGCACTCGTAGTAAGTTTCCCCCTTCCTGGTGCATGGCAGCAGTTTAACTCGCAACAGGCCGTCCTTCCGCGCCGGTCCCTCTACGCTCAGCCTTCGGGGATCTTCCAGGTTTTTCGAAACTCGAATTTGTCTTTGCCTCCGTCTCAATTGCACCGGATGGAACCGTTACCGTCGACTGGCCCACCCTTGACAAGCTGGAGCAGAGCACAGTTTCAAAATGTCTCGTTCAAGACAAACCCTTTGATCAGGGCAAGACTAAAGTGGTTCACAAGGTTGGATTTGTTTGTTTGAACATCTTCCAGCTGCTGACTGTTATTCAGATAATTCTAGATGGCCTCCCATGGGTTGCCAAACGATTCTTCAACATTGGCACGGGCGAGAACCAGGTCGATATTCAGGAAAATCGGGACCAGCTTGCAATGGAAGCTGCTCGCTTGGCGCGAACCCGCTACTTTGTCAACAATTTCCTCGCCGAGGCCAAGAAGCAGGATGTGGATGTTGAACATGGTTAGTTGCTCCATATCGCCTCTGCTTGAGCTCTACATGTCTAAAATATTGAATGATTAGGTATCCGAGTCACCGACTTCAAACTTGCAGTGGAAGTAGTTCCGTCCTCTGGGCCCTCTGTCGCTTCAGGATTTTCTCTCGATCAATACGATGCTGCGCAGTTGCCTACCGACACCCCTCCCAGCACCGATACTCCAGCCGGCAGTGAATCCAACTCTGGGTTGACCCGGGGACCGGGCATTGTGGTGTGGCTCTTTGAACCAAGGCGATCCAGCAAGGTTCAACACTGGAGCGGGACAAATGAGTACCCCTCCTGGGAGCGGAACAAACTGGGAAGTACACTGAATGCATTCACTCACTATGCATATATTGTCAGCCATGAGTCAACTGTTTTTTGTGATCTTCAAAGTAAGTCCTGCCTTTCTGCTTTGACCGTTTTAATTACTACATTGATTCCCTCCAGCTCAAACAGTTGTCGACGAGAATGGAGAAGGCATTGAGGTCTTATTCGATGTTATGACCCACACCCTTGACGCGTACGTCTTTTTTCCTTAGATTGAACCCAATTTAAATTTTTCTAAGCTCTAGTGGGGTCGGCGACCACGGCAAACCCGGTATTGAAACCTTCCTCAAGAAGCACGCGTGTGTGAACCGTTGTTTGAACCTTCGGCTCAGTCGTGATGGATTTGAGTTGGATTCGGCTCAAGATGGACAGGACTCTGAGTAGAATTAGTATGATATACTGCTTCTATCATATAACAAGCACTATGTACCCCACTAATATTTTCACGCGCCGAAACATGCCTGCGTCGACCAAGTCTGCGTGTGAATCGGATCACTTGTGATAGCCGGTGTTGAACATGGTGTAACTCATGGGGGGTACGGAGATAAGGGTCCTGAGCACTTGTGAAGGCAGAAACAATCAATATGTACTCCCTTGCTCACTCAGTAGAGAGGCAGAGTCCTCCTGAATATTATCCAGTTGCATACTTGTTCACCCGAAATCACCGGAACAACATGTCAAAATTTCCGAAATCAACCTCGACCATCCCGCCTACCGTAAATAGGTAGGTAGGGTCTGGAGGGTCTTATTTCACTTTTCCGACCCTGTGTGGCAAATTTTAAGGGTGCATACCACTTGAGTCTAACTTTGGGCCAGAATATTCTACCTTATTGTTGTAGTCAAATGGTTGGCCCGTCATAGATATTTAGTCTCGTAACCAGCCTGCCCACACGGCATTTCTAGGTGCTTGCACCTTGCCGTTAGGCAGGCTGGTACAACTCGGGATGTCCCATTGGAGCGTCTGCCGAGTTTGAAATTTATTAGAGACGCCGATCGCGCCATGACATCACCGGTGCATCATCATCGAAATGGGATCAATTTCGGTTTCAACTCAACGCGTTGTTTACCAGGTTTGCAGGGTCCAGAAAAAAAATTGAAGCAGCCAGGTTGCTCAAATTTGGTATCCCGTCTAACTATCCTTTTTGAGCTCACGATTCTGACCCGAAACGGGGCCACGGCGAGTGGGATCAAAACATTTCAAACTCAGCGGACGCTCCAATCGAGCCTTCCGAGTTGTACCTGCCTAGCGGCAAGGTGCAAGCACCAAGATATGCCGCTGAGGCAGGCTGGTAACGAGCCTAACAGATATTGTCGTATTTGAAACATTCTTTCTGTGAGTTATTTACACGCCTGACTATTACTGAAGCCTTCTCTACAAATTCCGCGGCCAATTACCCCCTGTACACCCTTAAACAGTCGAACACTGTTAGTGCTAGAAGCTTAAATCACAGAAATACCCTAAACGATATATTGTTCGAATTTATGTATGTATACATAGTTCAGAGGCTTTCGGCCATCTCGGGGATGTTCGGAATCGTTCAAATCTGTGCGGCTGCGTGCGCAATGGCCTCTGACTGTAATTCTGGCTCAGCGACCAGAGGTTTTGCGCTCCGCTCGCCATCGGCTTTTTGCTCGTATGGGCTCGGATGGCTGGGGGCTACTATATTTTTGGATCATGAGTAGTGCTTTTAATTCTTCTAAGCTCAACTGCTTTCCCGTACTCACAGGCCGCGATATTAGGAGATATACAGCCTCTTCGCGAGTCAAGAACTTGACTCATCAAACTCCGCCCGAGATCCCCAAGACGTAGTTGAACCAAGCCAAACAGTGCAGTTAGGTGTGTGCTTAAGGGGGGATTAGCGCTGTATATAAAAGAAGAGCGGTTTACATGTAAGCACCATAAACTTGGGCTCCTGTCGGGCGGAGGCACAGGAATCCGGAAACACTTCCAGCATAACCTGCGTGACGAGTTGATGTATTTTGGGGTTGATAAGTGGTTTTTCGGTCGTGGTCATATGGTTGACGGGTGCATGTGTGGGCCCATATAGGACCCAGGGATTCTTTTCATCAGCGCGACGGGGAAAGTGGGCTGGAGCTGCGCACAAATTAAGTAGACATGACGACGGTTATGAGAGGAACAAAAACACGAGGGGTAATTCCGAGTCAAGACCTGCGGACAACCACGCCGACCTGCGAGTCAAAACCGCTATGTGTTCGCTTTAAAATCGCCCGAGGTTCGAGTTGAACATCGACGGGTTCCCGACGGAACGTGCTGACAATCGCGTCTCGAAATACACTTCGGGAACAGTCAGCACGCAGACGGAGCGAGTCAGCGAGAAAGCTCTCCGAGCATGCGAATGGGGCGAGACGAACGGCAACGCGCTGACTGAGAAAGTCCGCAGAAGGCCGCATTGCTGCCGACCAGTTTTGATGCGCTTGCTGCGGCGGTAAAGTTGAACCTTACATAAGCGATGGTTGAATATCGACTGCGGTTGACATAGGACTCCGATAATTCAAGTGTGTTTAGTTATAGAATTAAGGAACTGGTATGAAGTATCTACATAAATAACAAGAACACCGAACTCTCAAAGCCCGAGCGCGTTGCATTTCTGCTGCACCTTGGTCAGTTGATAATCTGAACACCATCAGCAACACAGAATTAAGAGAGTAGCACGATGGACTCACCAACGAGCGGGCTATCTATTGCGTACAACGTCATTGTCGTGAGCCCATTCTGCAGATCAATCAACAGCGCCGCCTCCTCGTTGTTCCAAGCCACGTCGACATTGAGCGTGGTCCCCAGACTCGCGCGGAAATATCGTGTCCGCTCGACCTCGCGCATGATCACCTGGCACGCGAGCAGGAGAAGCGTGCCTACTACTGGCCCCGCGCACATAAAGTCTGGTACATTCGCGTCCCCGAGCACGGCGAGGATGGTGCGAGCGGCGTTGACGCAGGCCGCACTGCCATCTGTGCCGTTCTTGTGCAGCTGAATCACCGCCGCGCCGAGGAGCGCATGCGTAATTGCGAGCGTGCGCCCGTCGTCGCCCTCGTTGTAGTATTCGCTTACAATGGGGACGGCCGAGCTGAACTGCTGAACGCGCGCGTCGAGCCAGCGGTTCGCGTTCGTGTGCGCTGCGGCGGCCTGGGGCGGCATGGCTAAAAATGCGTAAGAAGATGAAAACAACGCGGTTTGAGAAGGCATACCAGGAGACCACTGGCGCGCAAGCTGGGTCGCGCGCTGGAGGAGGACCGACGCCTGCACTTGCAACGAAAATATAGAGTTTGGTCCAGGCACACCTCTGGCGACGAAGTTGTGCACGGTATCGCTACCGCGTAAATCATTTGGGAGCATCCCCATCTCATACTCGGTTATATCCAGCGGCCATGGCGTGTCGATTGCCAACCCAGGGGCTTCGAGGATGCCAAAGTTGTTCGCACCCCGCAAGGTCATGACGATGTTATTCTGGTGGAAGACAACAGTCCAGAAGCCGCGAATGAGCTCACCCTCCTCCGCAGCATCGCGCGGAGGGGCAGGGAAGACTTCATCAGAACCGGACGCGCCAAGGAGAGGAGGAGATGACGGGCGGGAGGAACGAATTTTGTGCAGGTGGTAGCCGAGCGCAAGCGTCACCGCGCCGTTGATGTGGAATTCCGCTTCTAAGAATTGCTTGTTGCGCAGAAAATAAGTCGACAGCAGGACGTGAGCTTGTATCGTGTGGAGCCTGTGGACCGGGTGGACGCTATCGGATATTTCTGTGGCGATGTGTTGCTGTGCCCGCCGAATAAAGACTGCCTCGTAGGAAATGAGGGGTTCGGAACGGGAGAGATGTATACCCCAGAGGTATGCAGCACAAAGAACAGCGGGTGATGGTCGGGACGGGTGACCCAAGGGTAATTGAAGGAGGGCGGAAGCTCGAAAGCGACCGGTGTGCATAAAAAAACCAAATTGAGACGCGTGCGGCAGGAATTGGTCCAGACTAGAACATGATCAGTTGAGTTCACCGGCATTCGGAAGTTCACTAACAGTGTTTGCATCATTGCAAATGGAGGTTCCTGTGGATCAGTCAACTAACTGGCCAAACTGCCGCGAACTAATAATTACTTGGACACCCAGGAAAGAATGATCCGAGTCGGGAGACGAGATTAAACTGGATCCACCTCCGGAGAGTTCAGCCCATGAAATGAAATAGTATTGTGAGATGCCTGTACCTGATAATATGCTTGATGCGGGGCTCGGTGGAGATCTGTCGCCGTCACGGTATGAGCCGCTGGCAGACGAACTGGAACCATGGACAGTGAGCATGAGAGGCGGCGGCACATTATTTGGATTTTCCAATTCCTTGACGCGTGCTTTGAGACGGTTGACTGTTGCTTGAAGCTCCTTGGTCCGAGATTGACCATCCGTGAACTCACACGCGTCGTCTTTAGGAACGCGAGTACAGGGGCCGCAAACGGGGCGCTGAATATTGTTAATGGGGCTGAAGAGTAAAAAAAAAAAAAAAATTGAACATACAACGCCATCACATCTCTTTGTGAAAACCGTGTCATTCAGCAATTCTGTGGAAGAGGCAGACCATTTTTCACTCACAATCTTCAGGTGCCTTGGAAATTCTCAATAAAAGTCCAGACTAAGAACTGGAAAATTGCTACATACCTGCAATTCAAACAAGCTTTCCCGCGCCTCAGCGGCTCAGTTCGTGGCTTGGGAGGGCGTTTCCTAACAGGCTTGATAACTCCATTCAAATTTGAAGACATTGATGCGAGATGAGGTGTGTAATCTTCCCATGTTTCTCTTCCATGTTATAGCCATAGAGAGCGCCGGAAAGCACTCTGAGTTCTTGCTGAGTTCCTCCAGGCGTGACCCGCTGCATAATCCAACTATTAGCTTCAATAATCCGCAGCAGTACGGCGTCCAGAAAGGAATTCCCCGTCCGATGATGTTTTGATGCCACGGACAGATCTCCGTCCTTGCCGTGGCGGAGCCGAGCACGTGCAAGCTATTTTTGATTACGGAGCACCGCCACTTCCGCCGCTATTTTAGTGGCTCCGGTCGATCCAGTGTTGATCTGTGTCGATCCCCACAGTCACAGCTGTGTCTATTAGCTTTACCTGGGGCCAATTCTTCAATTTATCAAGGCAAGCAGTGCAAAATCTTGCTCATATCAACCAGTGACCAGACATTTACTTCCCTAACGAGCACGTGAAGCCATATTCACGCATGTGATCTTTTATGTGGAACCGTTGCGATAGAACCGTGACGTTTCTTGACTCTCCCACAGGCTGCAGTAGTGCAAAATCCCGTTTTTACACACCTGACTAGAAATTCCAATTGTCCGCGATTTGTTTCACCTTGCACTCATAGTAGCTCTGTAGGTCGTCGTACTGGTACTATCTCTGCGCTTTCTTCCTGGATTGTCGGATTGTGGCGGATGACCAAAATTTCCCAAAGTGGCAATGGGCGGTGTGTTCCCTTTTAGGCTAGATCAATAACATTCGCAAGCAACGACCACGTGCGAGCTGTCTTGGCAAGTCGTCTGATCTTTTCTTCCACCAACTTGAAGTCCAGGCACTCCTTCATTCCAGGCGCGCCGTGCTTTCATTTGGATCGAAAGAGTCCGTGATTTTCTTCATCGAAAAAGCCGCTCCCTCTGGTGAGAATCTTGTCACACAATTTAAACAAAGTGAAGCTAATATCGCTCTGAAAGTTTGAGCTATACGGACCAGAATGTCGGATGGACTTGAAGGGCCTTTCACTCCAGAAGAAGAGGATCTTATGCAACTCGTATCCGGCATGAAAATTCCGACAGCAATCATGTTCTCAGACATCGCCTTTAACGACCCATTGCAACCCCAGGGTTGTGCCCGATGCTTGCATGGGGCATGGATGCGCATGTTCGAACACGACGAGGACGACGCTCTTCCGTCCGCGTTTCATTTTATCCTTTTTGAAAGGACCGACGCTCAGATGACAAACCTCATCGACGGAATGGCTCGTTGTCGTTGTGCGGACTATCCGCAAAGCTTGATCGTTAATGCGTTCGTGAGTTCTTTCCACGAAGACGGGGCGGAGGGCCAAGCTACATATGCGGACGACCTCGAAGGATCTAGTACGGCTAGAAATACGCACATGATCGTTAGCGCGTTCATGCGTTCTTTCCACGATGACGGGGAGGAGGCCCAGGCCATAATCGCGGAAGGCCGTGTAGGGCCAGGCATGGCCACGCCTACGCACTTCCACTCTCTGATGAAGATCGTCGCCGTCAGGATCCTCCAAACGCTCAAAAAAGTCAATCCTGTTAAACTCGCTAAAAGCAAGGGAGGGAAAGGATGGCCTACCTCACTGGACGACATCATCCTTCCCAGTCTCGGGCCCGACGTCATCGTCAAGTCCCTGGAACAGTGGATTCGCCGCATGACCTTCACTGATCCTTGGCCGATGGAGCTGCTCGGAGCGATCGCCTTTATTTCCCGTACCTTAATCACTCCTGCTATATTCCGGTCCCCTACGGCGATTCCTACCATCGTTCGCACAGCTCGTGAGATTTGCAATGCCGCCGACCCCGATCTGTCGCCACAGACTGTCGAAACCGGCCGCCAATTCATGTGGCGCATTCGCTCTGTCGCCGCGTTTTTCAACAACGTCTTTCTTCAGCCAGCAGGAGGCCCCGGCCTGTTGGATACCATGCCTACGGCCACAAAGACCAGCATACTGCAGATGTCCGCACGTGTGATCGGGCTACTGCGTTCACCGCTCATCTTACAACGCGGATCGGAGGAGAAGGAGGAGAGAACTTCCTTGACTAGAGATTTCATGGCAACTTTGACCCTTGTTTTGGACGAGAATGTCTCGTTGGAAGGCATAGATCCTGGTCTAGTCCAACGGGCGGTCGAGCGCCTCGATAGCACCCTCCATGGGCCGGCACTCCAAATCATTCCTCTCCTCCTAGTTGCATGGAAACGCAGTTTGATGTGCTATGCGATGTCGTGCCAGGAATCGCTGCAGACGTCTCACACTTTCAAGCGCTGTTCTCTTTGCAAAGTCGTATCGTATTGCGGCCCGGAGTGCCAGCGACGCGCATGGAGAGTTCATAAACCTCTCTGCAAGATCATTTCGAAAATCATCAGCGACGGCGGGGGCGACCTTCATTCGGAATCATTCAGACACAACTGCGCCGCTGGAAAGGTCGATGCTGACGATGCTCAGACGGTGGTGGATGCATACAGCGTCTGGCGACGCACGCATGGGAGCGTTCACATCTAAAACAGTGTATTCTTTCGATTAACGTGGCAGATTATTTGGACCTCAATATCGGGAACGGCCCATGGGCGTTCGTCAAAATGGATGAATTTTCCCATCAATTGCATGGATACTTAATTTAGGCAAGAACGCGACTCTCATCCTAAGGTCAAGGCCAGATGTCACAAAATTGTGAACGAACTGCGTTCCCATGCTTGTTTCAGATTGTCATCGGAAAATGCCTTCGAAGTCAACTACAGTTCGATTCCTTGGCTTTTCCTCTACTACTTACTTTCGTGCATGGAAATCTCCATGCTGAAACCTTGCGAGAGTATCACTGAGTGGTTACAAGATTATCCGTTCTTTTCAAGATTACTGTCTCGTTCGTTGACGCTCATTGTTCTTCCACACTGCATTACTCTTCTTTCGCTCTCGCTGAGCAGCAAGTGATCAAAGCTCATCCCCATCCCGTTGTTCGCTTCATTTTCGCTCCTTTCACCTCTGCGCAGCGAGTGAAAATGTGAAAGCTGTACATTTCAACAGGGCTGTACATATTCAACAGCTATTCCGACAAATGTGGACCATCCCCATTTGTTTCCCGGTCTGCTCCACTCACTCCCTTCTGGGGCCCATTCCGCGCCCGACGTTTTGATAGCACTTTGTACAGCATACACTGAGCGTCGGCTCGACTACATTTTTGGTTTAACCAGATTACTACTTGGGGATAATCGGGAGTTGCAGACAAGCAGGAGCAAATCTGCGTTTCGGCTTCGGGAATCATCGGCATGATCGCCTCCAAAACAGATGACAGAGTGACGACTCGCCATTTCGACGCGATCTTTCATCTGGAACAACCATGTTCTGCGTCGTTCGCGCCCTCCCGCCACGCCTCCTGTCGGGCCATTCCGCGACGGCGTTCATCCAACGTGGCGCACGATGGCGACCTCCAATGGGCAGACGACCACTCGGCTACCCCATTTCGCGTCACTTCCAGCAGATGGCCACTCCGCCGCCGAAGAAAGACGATTCCGTCAAGTCTGGTGGTGACTCTGAGCATGTGACAGCGAAGGAACAGCGCACAACAGATTGGAAGATCGTGAAAACGCTCGTGAAGCATGTCTGGCCGAAGAATGACTGGAAAACCCGTGGAACAGTTATATTTGGATTCGGTCTGCTTATATCCTCCAAGGTGTGTCACCCGTGCCTATCATTTCTCCTCGAATTCTCATTTTACTAGTTGCTCAATGTTCAAGTTCCCTTGATATTTAAAAATGTCATCGATTCTCTGAACATGGATATTGCTTCGACCTCCACCGCCTGGACCGTTGCTGGGACATTGGTTCTGGGATGTACGTGTCCAACCTCTGTGTCATGAATTTTGCTTCATGGAGAATTCAGACGGCGCTGCAAGGATCGGTTCAGCTGTATTCGGTGAATTACTGAACGCCGTGTTTGCCAACATCGGCCAGAGCGCGATACGGAAGGTTGCCAAAGAGACCTTTGAACATCTCCTTAGCTTGGACCTTCGCTTCCACCTTTCACGGCAAACAGGCGGATTAACTCGAGCCATAGATCGCGGAACAAAGTGAGATTCTGCGTCATTGAAGCCGGCACTCTTCTCATCAGCAGAGGGATCACATTCCTGTTGCAAGCCATCATCTTCCGCATCGTGCCTACGGCATTAGAAATATCTCTTGTTTGCGGTATTTTGGTGGGTGTTGCTTCATGTCCCGATGCTCACGCTGACATTCTTTCAGACGTATAAATTCGGTTGGGACTTTGCGGCCATAACAGCGGTGACTTTGGCGGCGTATACATGGTTCACCATCCGCACAACATCCTGGCGGTGAATTCAGTTGTTTAAATTACTGTCAAGTCGTCGCTCAAAGGCTTTCAGAACACGATTCCGTCGTGAGGCCAACCAAGCGGATAACAAGGCTGCATCATCTGCCGTCGATACATTGATGAACTTTGAGGCCGTCAAGGTGTGCTTCATTTTTTCTCCCCCGGTGTGCACTGTATATCTTATATTCTCCCGCAGCACTTCAACAACGAGCCATACGAAGTCGCGCAGTACGACAAGCACCTCAAGGATTACGAGAAATCCTCCATCAAAATCACCACCTCGTTAGCATTCCTGAACTCGGGCCAAACTGTCATCTTTTCCAGCGCCTTGACGATGGCGATGTTTTTGGCCGCGCAGGGCGTCATAAATGGTGTGTTTATGCGCCTGTTGCAAGGACACTCTCATGCCTTCGCCTAGGTTCAATGACCGTGGGCGATCTGGTTATGGTGAACCAGCTTATATTCCAACTCTCCCTGCCGTTGAACTTCCTGGGCACCATTTATCGCGAAATGCGGCAAAATCTGCTCGATATGGAAGTCTTGTTCAAGATTCGTGAGGAGAATCCGCCCCCTCAGGTATATTTTGCCGTTAAATTACTGCCGACATCTTTATGGATACGTATCTAGGACAAACCCGACGCCCTTCCTCTAGCCCTAAGCCGTGGTTCAATTCGATTCGAAAATGTCAACTTCGGATATCATGAAGATCGCCCTATATTCCGGAATTTATCATTTACTGTTCCAGGTGGGAAGAAGGTCGCCATTGTGGGGCCTTCTGGCTGCGGTAAATCCACCGTACTGCGGCTTCTGTACCGCTTTTACGATGCAGATTCGGGGCGGATCTACATCGACGATCAGGACATCCACGATGTGCAGTTAGAGAGCATCCGGCGGGCCATTGGTGTAGTCCCGCAGGACACGCCCTTATTCCACTCTGATATCATGCACAATGTACGGTATGGGCGGTTGGACGCGACTGATGAGGAGGTACGCGAGGCGGCGAAGAAAGCGAATGTGCACGACACGGTGATGCGGCTGCCTGCGGGGTACGCAACCAAAGTCGGCGAGCGCGGCCTCATGATTAGCGGGGGCGAGAAACAGCGGTTGGCTGTGGCGCGGGTGTTGCTTAAAGATCCACCGATACTGTTCTTTGACGAGGCTGTGAGTTGTTGCTGCTATAATTTTTCCTGGGTCTCAACAACCGTTTTAGACGTCTGCGCTCGATGCGCATACTGAGTCGGAATTGATGCGCAATATCAACAATATTCTGACTGACCAGAATCGGACGAGTATCTTTATCGCTCATCGGCTACGGACAGTCGTCGAGGCCGGTACGTTTACTATGGCGTGGTTTCGCTGCGATGGACTACTGATATGTTTTCTCAGATTTGATAATCGTGTTGAAAGAGGGACAAGTTGCCGAGCAGGGAACGCACGAGGAATTATTACGGGAGGGCGGGTTGTATTCCAGCATGTGGCAAGAGCAGGTGTTGGCCGAGGTGTTGGCCGAGGAGGTTCCCGCAGTCTAGTAGAACAGATCCGCCTATTTATTGCGCATGGACATACCGCACATTGTACCTGTAATAGCAAAACATTTTCTCACTGAAGGGAGTGGTTGGTTTGTCATTAAATCTTACGAGCCCATTTTTGTATGTGCGCTATCACAACATCCCTCCTACAAGACCAACCAAGGCTCTGGTGCCGAGCCTCACCTTACGCTGGGCACCCTTCCAGGGACTCGAATGTGCTCGTAAATTTTCAACCTCGGCTGAAAGTTGGCGGCGAAGACTTGACGCCGAGTCCGGGACAACCGTCAAAAACGACAACTCCGTGTCGATGTGGGCTGAGCGGGAGTTGAGATTCGTAGAGCCAAAGAGGGTTAGGATCGGTGGTTGGCCTGCATCTTCTGACAGCCATATCCCTGCGGAATATGAGCGCCGGGAACGATACATGCAAGGCGGACGTACCCTTGGCGTGATACGTCCAACCGTCACGTTCCCATTCGTTGAGCTGGACGGCAGACTCTCTACCAGCGCGCTTTACCGCAGCCATAAATCGCTGCTCGAGGAGGGTGTACCCTTCAGGTATCCGTCCCGAGACCCCGCGCGATCCGTAGAACCCATTTGCCTGCGATGCAATGCATGAGGATTTGAATGACAGAAAATAAAACCACAGACTCGAGGACTGGACGCCAGAATGCGGCAGTCGATGTTGGAGCTCTGGAGGATCAAATGCTGATACTCTTTATACAGACCAAAGTACCCGCTGGTTAAATCCAGCAGAGGACGAGTGGACTGGGTGTCAAGATGCGTAAAGAGCATCTTGAGAGTCGTCTCTTCGTCGCGGATGTTGAATTGGCCCGCCTGTATTAAGGGAAACATGGTTACTTTTGTGGGATCGAGTTGTTCAGGCGTCCGCTCTACAATAATGAGTGCGTTTTCGGTGAACTGAACCAAGGAACCGTACGACGATAGGTGTCTTGGAGAGAAGATAGGGCCAGTTCAGCAGTATTATGGATGTGGTGAGGATGGGTTTCGGGCATGGGCCACGATATATGGTATTCGCTTTCGCGAACAGAATGTGGGCCTAGTTGTCTCCTAGAGGAAGGTGCGTCCAGTTTAAATGAGAAGTTGGACACAGTCTGTATGAAATCGCAACAATATTGTGATAGCTGGGCTTGGCCAGCGAAGTGCAGGTATCGGTCCTGTCGATCAGTAAAATACGACTTGTTCAAGTTCGCACTTTGAGCAATGTGAGCGTAAAAATAGAAGACCTGAAGGAGAGCTCTTACCCGCTAATCATGACCTCATCGTCGACGCCATATATTTTGGCGTGCCATGTTCCCCAACCCTCGTTGAAGCGTGGAGGGACGAGCTTTGCGAGAATTCCTCGGAGACTCGGGCTTCGGAAAAAGGACACATGGACACGGTCCGGGAACTGTGTGATGAGAGGTACTAGCAGCTTCGCAGTTGAATGTGGACCGGGTCGCGTAGAACGATTAAGGTCGAACAACATGTGTATTTGAAGTTCTGGTTTCGTTCTGAGTGCCTCAGCGAGTGCTAAAACCTGCACGATTGATCAGACTACAAACAACAGATAGAAGTAACTGGTTCACACAAGTTCCGATTCGCTAGAGCCCACATATAACGAAGAGATAAATATTCGCGTTTGGGCGCGACGAATCATGTCCTAAGCAGGTATTAGGCTATAAGATACTATCACCAAAGGAACATACTAGAAGTTTTAGATAAAAGTCCGTAGGCTTGGAGAGAACTTGTATATCATCCGGGGAAACTGCAAATTTCGGTTGCTGTAGCCTGCCTGCGAATCCTTGAATCATTGGATGCAGAGATGCATGACATCTCATGCGATGCACTTGTATGCATGTTTTGGCCAGTGGAACGCGTCCAAGGAGCCGGAAGGACCGAAACAGCATGATGGAGTACAAGTACAGGTGTGGTTCGGAGTTTGAAATAAACGATTGCCGATATGCCAGGGCATGTGATATCAACACGCATCCCCTTCGAGTCAGACTGCGCGACGCGTCGAAAGCAGACTGAGAGAGAGAGAGAGAGACGGTTAACGGCGCAAACTATAAGTAGCTGAGATGCTGGTGCAATTAAATACACGGATAAATAGGGAACAATATTAATCGATGTGAATAGCCTATGAGTATTTTGCGACTTGATTGTTCAGTCTGCTGTTTTGGCCGACGCGTCGAAAGCAGTCCTGCGAGAAGGCGTCTTCGCGTACTCGTAGGTCGGAGCGCTGATTGATGGATTTGAGCTCGCAATCATGTGAGCACTCACTCCTCTCACTCAGATGCATTGCTGCAGTCAGATTTAAGCAGTGCGGCGTGCCTGTGTTCTACCCATTCCTATCCACATCCCTAGCCGACCAGAAAACTAATTACTACAAACAACTTTCAAGATGTCGACAACTCCGAGTCTGGTATACTATAACTAGGGTACTGATTTGCTGTGGCCATCCTTGTCCAGTGCAGCTTTATTTCAGATGAGCTGTTGTCAACCTCTGGGGACATGCCAGGAACAGTGCTAAGCACTTGAGCTGGGTGAGTTGCGAAATGGTGGTGCTGGCGACAACGCCAGCATAATTATGCTAGTGGTGAAGGTTTAACTTGTTCGATAGGGGCTTTTGATGATCATTTCTTGTTTGGGACGTCGGAACAGTCCGGCCCGATGAAAATTCCAGGAATAGTTGGCTCGGAGAATTTAGATAAGAAGTAGAGAATAAACACCGAAAAAGCCGTCATACAGGCCGAGTAGTAGGGAGGCTTAAACGCTAGATGGAGCCGAGGCGCGAATGATGAAGTTGGATTTGTTTGGCAAAC
Source organism: Mycena crocata (assembly GCA_029281795.1). Taxonomy (NCBI): domain Eukaryota; kingdom Fungi; phylum Basidiomycota; class Agaricomycetes; order Agaricales; family Mycenaceae; genus Mycena; species Mycena crocata. The sequence goes on from JARJCP010000059.1 coordinate 67,510, forward strand.
CTGATGACATAAAACAAAACCATCATTTTCTGCGAGCCGATTTTGCTCCCGACTTTCATCCCTTATCTTCACGCGACCCCGAACCATGATTAGATTCGTTCTGAGAATCGATTTGTGGCCACCAACACGCTTCTTTCTCTCCTCTACTCTTAAAGACAAATTCAAAGCGGTTTTGTGGAACGGCGCTTGAAGACTGTTAATTTCAAGTTCATTTCCAGCCAACGCAAAGCATGATCATCTGTGACTGTTAATGGGCTCGAGTTCGTAGTCTGAGGGTACATCTCCGATCATGCCGGAAAGTCAAAATGGCTGACGTGCCGGACGTGCCGAGCACAGCTACATTTCTTTTTGGAATGTTTTTCTTTGGGCGGAGTGCCAAACATATGTTGAAAAAGTACCACAGACGTGTTGCTGACGTTTTACGGCGGTACCAAGGTGTTATTTCTTGGTTATTTCCTCATTTATTTAAGCGTCATCGTCAAGCGCCATGTTTCAAAATCGGCCCGACACCAAATAGCATCAATAAGTATTAGAATATCTATTGATTTGATGTTTTATTTCAACGGCGTATAGATCTATGGTTTACGACCTCAGAATAAATTCTTCATATGCCTGGAGCTCTTGATGCACGATTTTTCATGGACAGTCGCCCCCCATTCTGCCCGACAACACCAGAGTTAACCTTTTTCGGATATTCACTTTTTTCGGAGGTTTGTTGTTGAAAAACCTAAGGGTTTCGCCATTTTTAATGCCAATGAGTGGCGTCAGAAGTAAGCAGCTCACAATACACCTCATGTACAGTACCGGGAGAATTACCTATAGCAACATCTGCAATATGTTTTCCGAGTTCCAAAGCCGGAAAACATGTTTTCCGGACTCCTGATGCATATGCACGTGTAATTGGTAACAGAGCGCACACTATCTACTGCTGTTGAGGTACTATCATGGTATTTCTTCTGGGCGGCGTTGAATCAATGAACGTGAATGAGTGGGGCAGGCCATTCCTGATGGGGTAAGATTTGATGGGAGATGTACCCATCGACTCAAGACTGAATGGGCTCCTCGTTTGAATCTTTCATTCCCAGAAAACCGTCATTTGTACGGCAAGGCGCTTACATTTGAGTGGCTCCATCACTTCACGTGCTGGAATAGAATCCAATCACCACCCAAAGGCCAGAAGCCGAAGTCCCTGAGGGGGACGGTTCGGGATAGATTTGGAAAATCACAAGTCTTAAATGGTGCAAGTCTTGCTTTTTGACTTCGTGGGAAGGACCACACTGGCAACACGCACCTTCGACTCGCCCGCAATTCGCTTTGACCACCATGGCTGAGGACACCGACTCAGACGACCAGCTCGACGAATTTATACATTCTTATTCTTACTCGGACCATGGTGCACGGAATCGCCGGTATGTGCTATATCTGGTCCTCAAAAATGCTTTGGCAATGCTCACCTCTGCCCCAGGTCCTCCGACGAGGAGGACACCTCTTACTCTGACTCTGGGTCAGAGCCCCCTGAGGATCCGTCAGTCTCTGTGCTGTAACTTACTCACCAACGCTAATAGCTTTCCTTTGTTGTGCGTAGCTCTGCCGAGGCGGAGGACATGGAATTATATGACCTGTACGCTAATAGCGCTCATCCGTCACCTCAACCGCCGGATAGCCCAATGCTAGAGGGTACGCACCTTGAACTGGATCCTGTAATCGACAGTATAGTCGACGACTCCAAAAGTGAGCCTCCGAAACGACAGAAACACGCGCACGATCGGCATGTTTCTTTTGCGCCATCCGCTTTGAAACCGGGCGACGCCAACCCAGGTATTCACCGGCTCTGTGTCGCTGCGCGTCTCTAGTCTGACCACTTCCCAAAGTTGTGGTGGAAGACTCTTCAGAGAGCGACTTAGAAACAAGCGACGATGAGAAGGGCAAAGAATAGCCTTTGACTCTAGGATCATTTTGTTCGTCTGCAAGCTCTGGTGATGAAACATTCTCATCTTTAATGTACGGCCGTATGTCGGACCGACAATCTGCGGGCTGCGCATTGTTATCAACGATAATCGATAATCCCTCGTCCGAGCCTGGCCTGGGGGGACGGGACCCCATGCGGTTCGAACTGATCATGATGGAATCTACGAACGTGCAGAATTTCGCTCCAAAATCTGGCAAATTGTTTAAAAGATGCGGTGGTCCAGCTTGGAAGAACTGGAAGAACTATCACCACTCCCGCGAGCATGCACTGGCGCCCGCGGGTCAGGGCCCAACACTCTAAATGATTCCCGGACAATTTAAAGTCAGGCTTCTCCACCTTTCGTGCATGCCATCTGACCCTACGGTTTGGTTTTTCTCCCGCGATCAATGAGAGGAAACAAGCCTATAGATCCGATCGGGAAAGATACACACAATGGCCGGCATGCCTGGGGTTAGTGTGCGAAATCGGACTGCACGAGAGGAATAATTTATCCATCGACTTGTTTCTGACTTCATTCCCAAATTCCCCCTCCAATTTCGAGGTCATTTTCTTTGACTTCCCTTGGCAAGACTTCCAGGCTCATCTTAAAATTCTGCCTCGAGGCAAGTCGCCATGCAGGCTATTGGTGGATGAAGCACACCGCTCAGTAAACTTGCACTATGGAGTCAGACTCTCCCCCTCCCCTGCGGACTGGGTGCCGAGCCACAGACAGCCATTGTCCGGCTTGCGCCAGTAAAACCAGGAAATAAGGCCCTCTCCGACGGTTGGGTGAGTCGCAGAGATATGGTATTGTACATATTTTTGTTCTCGACCGTCGTCTAAGTTAGTCCCCAGACAATTTTTTGAGCACTAGAGACCACCCATTCCGCCGTGGACGGGATGAATGAGCGGCCCCGACATTATGCGCATCGGACGCATATGGCACGAGGCTCTGCTCATCGACACAAATTCCTGGTCTTTAGTGGCCGACAGCCATGCGACCCAGCCCTCCGCCAAATTATTATTGCAAGAGCAGGCCCTTGCTACAGATGCCTATGGAAGAGCAACGAGTTGGCTCGACATACACACAAGCCTAAGATATAACGTGACAGGACAGTACACGTACTGCAGGCAAGTGCTTCCGACGACCCATAAATGAACGACTCTCAATAATTCTTCAGACAGCAGTACAGACGAAGGTTCCGTGCAGCGTCGGCTTTCGTGGAACGAGTGGACATTACACCTAAGACGACGGCGGCGGTCCATCGATGTTCATCCTCTACAAGCGTCGCCACGACACATCGCGCAGATGTGGTAGAGAGTTCATACAGCCAAGATGTGTCTCGTGCAATGTTAATAGGACTAGCGCCTCGACGCTGATGTGCATGTGGATTTAATTTTACCGGACGCGGACACGGAACGGAGGACTACGGAGGAGATAATCCCCGGTTCTTCCGATTGTTGCATTTCTGTTGACGGATGTCTTTCGTTGCGAGGAATGAGATGTCGTAGTTGAAAGTCGCCCTATGCCTGGATTTCGGGTCTGCAGCCTGTTCAAAGAATTCCTGGTCGAGACGCCCTTCCAAATTATCCTCGACAGAGAAGCACTGTGGAACCATTCAGCTAAAGATAGAAGAACTATGGTGAAGATTTAGCAGGCCCTTAATTTTGTCGGCCAGTGTGCGGAAATGAACGTCCCCCATTCTTACTCTGACGGCTGACAGGATGAGAGAAAATAAAAGACTTGATATTTTACCGAAATGAACTTGAAATGAACTGAAGAAGGGTGATTAGATCGAGAGTGGTGTGAGATCTGAAAGACAACAATCTGCATTGTAATTCACGCTGGGGGCTGCTGCCGGTTCTCCTTCTCTACCGCAACTCGGGCTTCGTTCAGCGGTTTCCTCCACTTGGCCGCAGGCGCGTCCCATATCCCAAACTCCTTCTTCATATCCTCGACGTTCTGGTCCCATCGCTGCTCCCAGTACACAGTGATCAAGCTCCTGGCGCTGCCGCCGCAGCGCAGGGCCCAGGGGACGTACTCGGAGAACAAGCGCTGCAGCTGGGTGCTGTTCAGCCGCAGGGGCCCGAAGACCGCAGAGATCGCGGCGAGCGGGAGGCCGAGGTTGGCGAATTCAAAGTACTTGACGGCGATCTCCGAGTCGACGCTGACGGGGAGGTTCACGATGCAGTGGTAGAAATCGTGGCACTCGCGATAGCGCTGCATCACGTACGCGAGCTCGGGGTCGTCGATATAATGCACCTGGGGGGATTATAGTCAGCGCGTGCGTTGTGGGGGAATGGAAGAAAATCCAGACAGGCTCGCGGGTATCGGGGGTAACTCCACACCGCTCTAGCCACGTTATGTAGGCCCGGCCGAAGGTGCCCTCGGGGCATTGTGCCAGCTTCGCCATATCCACAGTCTTCGAGTTAATTCGAGGCCGGTCTTTGAGAATCTGGCGGCCCTCCGGGCTTTCAAGCATTCTATCACGGAGACGGGGAAGAGAGGGCCCCGCGGTGGTTTCGCCGAGCGCAGCGACCATGTCTCCAAGGTGAGCGCCTGTGAATGTGGTATCTACACGGTTTCGATGAAAGACTCACCACCTCTGCGAGGATTGGCGAGAGACATGAATGCAGAGCCAACAGCAAGGACACCGTTTTCGAACCAATTCAGAGGGATGTGGCCTTCATATGCAGGCACTTTAGTCCCAATGTAGCGCGTCGCAGCAAGATGTCTTGTTTTTGGAGAGCCAGCACGAGCAAGACCCAGCGGGCCCGGGAGTCGGGTAATACTATTCCGGAGTACAGAAGTTGCCATGTACCTTGCAGGATGCGTTATGTGGCCCAAGGTTTTTTGTAGCGTGGTGGCAAGACCAAAGCCGCGACCGTTTCTGGGGTGTTGCTGGACCAAAGCGTGAGTCACACCGTGACCGACGCGTCTTTGCTACGAACCTTCACGCTCCGTGGCCAGGTTCCCCGCTCCCGTGGCAGAAAATCTCTCAAGGATCGACAATGGCTTCGCAAGTGGTGGCTCGGCGACAATGGAGACTCGGGTGGCCGTTCGAGACAGGCCAATCATTGATGTGGACCGCGACTAATTACCATTTCTGGAACTACGCTTTGACCGTTTTTCGCGTGCATTCTCCAAGCGCGTCGCCCTATAAATAATGGAGTCTCTGTTCAGCTTCTTCCAGAACTCACCCTTCTCTTCTCCCTCTCTCCTCTACTTTTTTTCACGAACCATGAACACCTCGATTACTTTCCACGACCTTGTCTCCTACTCACTGGGCGTCACCCCGGAGGGAATGCCACGGGATACCAAGCGGAACGGTGTCTACTTCAAGGGCACCGAGCACACTCCGGTCTCTGCCACCCGCCCCCTCGCGCCTGAAACAACCGAGTCGGAGCAGATTGAGCTCATCGACGCGCAGCAGTTCCATTCCGACCACTTCGCTGTCCTCAACGACGATATCAGCACTTGGGAGTTCAATGCCCCGGTGGCACTCTCCCACTCGTGGCATTCCGATGCGAGCACATTGACTTCGCCTTACCAGACCGCGGCGCAGGACGTCGCGTTCCGTTATCGTGCTGGTCTCAAGGTGGAGATCGAGGAGCTCTCATGTGCTTTGGAGAGTTGCGAGGACAAGAAACACTATGCCTCCTCCTTCGACGACGCAGCGTCGTACTCCTACGTCGAATACGTTGGTGCGGACTCGGACTCGACGTCTTCCTCGTCGTCGTCGGCCATGTCCCTTCCCGTTCCCATTTCGCACGATCTGAAGCCCACGTTCCGCGAGTCGCGCGCCAACGCACTTATGGATATCGTCCGTCTCCTGCTTTTCACTTTCTGCATACCATTCTGACACTTCTGCAGCACGATGAAGCTCTCGCGATGGTCAAAGCGGATGGGCTCGGGGAGAACCAACCTGTCGTGTGCCACCGACCCAGCTGCCGTGATACGCTCCCAACTATGAAGGCCTTGATGTATCATCTCCACATCCACAACCTCGCCGACCGGTTAGTCTCTCTCGTCGTTTCTTGCCACCCACTACAACTCAACGTGCCTCACAAAAGCTTCAAATGCGACGCCTGCAGCAGGGGTTTCGAGACGCGTCGTGATCTCACCATGCACGCCTGCCCGCGGCTTGCCACCTCCCTCCCTTGCAGCCCCATCCGAGGTACGTTGTTTTCCGTATCCCTCGACTCCCGTTAATATCTTTCCAGGCACGTTCATGCGGGTCCTGACCAAAATCACTTCGCGTGAATAGAAAATTATTTCTAATCCCCTTATCACAACCTCCCCAATAATCTGCCTCTCCCCATCATTGTATCCATAACACATTCCGCGTCCCTTCACGACCCCAACGACCACATACCTGTACATACCCACTACCTAAATATTAACTCGCCAGTGCTTCCTGTCTATAAATGGAAATTGTCTCTCGTTTGCTTGTCCCACCACCACCGATGGATGTCTATCAGGCCCTGCTCGAGCAGAACCCAGTGACGCGTACCATCAAGGTGGTCGATATGCACACGTCGGGGGAGGTGGGCCGCCCTTCCTTGTCCTTATACTGCAGGCATTCGATCTATCCGATCAGCCCACACGGATCGTTGTGAACGGGTACCCTGAGCTAGAGGGCAAAACGCTCCTGGAGAAACGGTGCTGTGCCAGAGAGAAATACGACGACGTCCGTCTGCGGTAAGCTACTGGCTCGACGACGGTGTCCAATCGTTGGATTCCCTTCCGTAGCCTGATGCGCGAGCCGCGTGGCCACAAAGAGATGTACGGCGCGATCCTCATCGCAGAGACCGAGTTGACGCGCTCGGGGGACGCGGACATAGGCGTCTTATTCTGCCATAATGGTTGGCGGTCCTCTCAACTCTGAAGCACATGTCCTGAATTTCGCAGAGGGCTATTCTACTATGTGCGGACATGCAACGATTGCGCTCGGTCGGTTTCTCGTCGACACACACGACCTGGCCGCTTTCCCGCGGCGGAATGCGCTCAAGCACGATTCTGAGACGGGCCTCACGCACCTGCGCCTCCACGCGCCGTGCGGCGTCGTCCATTTGAGCGTGTACGCCGACGACACGCATTCGGACGCAACGCGGCCTGTGAGCTTCCTCGGCGTCCCGAGCTTCGTCACGGCGCGCGATCTGGTGGTGGAGATCCCGCCTGCGGTACAATGGCCGCGCCTGCGCGCTGCGAAACGCAGTACAGTGACCGTCGACATCTCTTACGGCGGTGCATTCTACGCGCTCGTCTCCGCCTCGGAGCTCGGGTTCCCCGCTGGCGTACGTCAGAGCAGCGGTGCTGACGCTGCCACCCTCATAGAGTTCGATGAGGCGGCGGCGACGCTGAAGAGAATCCTGTATCCGCGGAAGGAGCTGTTTGCCCACCCAAGTGAGCCTGACCTGGAGTACCTGTACAGCGTCATGGTCGTGGAGGAGACACCGCGGGGCGAGCTTGGGCTGTGCTTCTTTGCGGACCAGCAGATCGACCGCTCTCCGACCGGCTCATGCGTGATGGCGCGTATAGCACTGGCGGTCGACAAAGGACGGCTGAAACTCGGCGAAGGGTGCGACTATGAGTCGATTGTGAGTTCACTGAACGAGGGGAACGGCTTCCGCGGCACGGCCGTCGAGATGGTTCCTGAAGGCCTGATCGTCAAGGTCGAAGGCCGGGCATTCTACACGGGTGCTGCCAGCTTTGTCGTGGAGGAGCACGACATCATGCCGAGCGGATTTTCCATCGCGCTACCCACTTGAATTTCTACATCCTCTTTTGTACTACAGGAAATAAAACATGTATTCAAGCAAAGAAATGGTCGGATACTAGCATAAAAGAAATAAAGACAAGGTCAAGGTTCCAGTGACTTGTTCATAGCTTCCTCCCTGCAATCCCGTCCGCAGAAATAATCCGTATCACTCTGAGGGAGCGCCAAGCACATGATACACGGCTCCACCAACCCAGACGAGACAGCCTCTCTAATCATCATCGTAATAAATCAGCACAGGGTACAAGATGGACTCTGAAGCGTAAACATACTCGCGATGCTTCTTGGAGCAGTAATCGCTCATGGCGCCGGATGAATCGACGTGCACAGGTTGTCCGCAACCAGGGATGAGGCAATCCAGAGCCTGCTGTGGGGCAGCGGCCGGGGCAGGAGCAGCAGCGTTCGAGCTCGCTGGCGGCTGGTTGGAGATGTTGAGGAAAGGATTATTGCGGGGTTTCGTCTTGGCCGGGGCGGGAGCTGGGGCTGGGGCTGGCGTGGCCGCGCTGGGCGGTGCACTGACGGGCGGAGGGGCTGGGGCCTGGACGGCCTGGACGGCCGGTGTTACAGCATTCAGGAAGCTCTGCACCTGGGGGATATGCTGCGCGACCAACTCTGTAGCGGGTTCATTAAAACATGCGAAAGCGTGACAAAACATGGCGTACTGGCTATCTGAAGGGGATCAAGGAGCGGGTTCGGGGCAGCTGTGTTCGCGTTTGAACGTCCTGGGGCTTTGGTGGAGGCCTGGAATGACGGGGGATTTTTAACAGCACGACTTGCAGCCGCCGGTGCCGCCGCCGCCGCCAGCGCAGCGCAATTCTTGCCGCAAAAGTCGAAGTTCTGGTACTTGGGCTTTTTTTGACAATACTGAGGCCACTATGAGATCGACGAAATCAATTGCAAAACGAACGGACGTTGCAGAGAGTAGCTGTTTGAGCTGCACATGTCTTGGAACAATACGAGTGGGTGCCGTGTTTCGGCTTCTGGTGACAATACTACAATTTCTGGGATTAGCACAGGGCCTACCGATCAATGAACGTTCTTACATCGCACAGCGGGGCAGTGGGAACAGTGGAGGGAAGGGAAGCCATTTGAGACGCAGGGATTGCTTATTGTGAAAGGAGGGCATGTTTAAATGGAACGGGAACATGTGTTCACAACGACTGGTATATTACTTGCACGAGGAGGCGGCACCAAAAGACAGGAAACATGAATGGTGTGTCGAATCGATAGCGATCACAGATCCCGGAGCTTGGTTCTCAGCCTCTCCAGCGCTTTTCCAAGTTCATTCCGACCCCGGCGATCTGCGCCTACGCCCCAAAAGGGATCTTTGTCCGAGTCCTATGTACACAGTTATCAGGCGACGATCGTACGCATCAAGTAAAAATAGGCAAACCTCGACAAGCTCCGCATCGTCTGTCGCGAGGAGCTCCCTCTTGAGACTCTCGTTCTGCGTGAATTTATGCCATAACGCCAGGTCCATCTGGATCGTGATAAGAAATCGATCTGCGCAGTGGATAAAATAAAATAAGTACCATTTGTATGTTGACGTCCTTCCAGTCAGAGCGGACTTCAGGCTGAAAACGGCGAGCTTCTGAGAAAGCGACACTGGGACGTTCTGAACAAGTCCTGATGTGCTCGGCAAGCTTGGGTCGATGCGGCTGGAACTGAAGAAAAATCAGTGGGAGTGAATGACCACTGCTAGGATTAAACTCACTTTGAAGGACTGAAAGAGGTGCTCGCTCGTCGGATACCGTTTGTTGTCGTAAATAACTGAATCTGGAGAGAAGTTGGTGAACCCGTAATGCGGATCGGTTTTGTGATAAAAGAGAATGCGGGAGCGTGTCGGTGTGCGAGGAGATCCACGGCGCGGTGAGATGGGGGAGGTCAGCCCAATATCAGCCTTGGATTGCCGCTGACGATGATACGTGCTAGCTCGCCGAGGAACTTCAATGATATCCGGCGCCGGTTTAGCTTCAACCTCTGGATACAATATGACCGGTCTATCCGGCAGGGATCGTGTAAGGCGGACTCGTATGTCTCGATCAGAGGGAACCTCTCCCGTTGGAAGTTCCCCGAAGTCGAGAATCTGGTTCAGCTGCTCTGTATCCCACTGGGACGGCAGGATGTCGGTGGTAACATAGACAGATCGTCGCTGTTCTATGCGATAGTGCATCGGGGAGCTGGCGTGCGGAGACGTCGGGGAAGGGTCGGGGGAGTCCCAGGGAGAGACCATGGTAGTACTAGACGAGGTGCGGGTGACGATGACGGGAGTTAAGGACTGCATGAAAAAAGAAAAGAAAATATAGAACCCCGCTGCGCGCAGCGGCCTCTTTAATAACACTGTGGTGAGGTGGGGCGATATGCTGACTCGGAGCACACGTGTGAACCTTATGTAGCCTCCGCAGTGACAGCTCTAACGCGAAGGCACTACTTCTTATCCTCCCGCGCACCATGAAATGAAGTTTCCGGTGCATTTACCGCAAATTTACCGGGCACATCGTGGGGGAAAGAAAGCTCGAAAGCTAGTCACATGTGTGACTGTGTGACTGTGCCAAACCTTGCCAAACCCTCAACAAACCCTCGAGCGTGCAACTTGCCACCGGGAACATGTTTCAGGGCTGGTCATGTAGCATCGCTTTTGCCGCACAATGACCTCGCGATCCACATGCGCATTCGAAAATTAGGGCGAGGGGAAACGTCGGTGCCGCAGCCGCATTTTCGCGCGCACGCATGCTAAAAGCAGCCTCCAGTAGGTGTTTCGTCCAATTCCCATCTTTCTCTCATGATTTTCAGCCGATACAGGTTCAAAGCGCGAGGTAATTGGAGGAAGAAAAAAACCACTCGTCTGGTTGCTCTCAATCCGCAAGATTCAACATACGTCCAACGTGAGAGTTTTCCGTCTTGCAGTATGATCTCAACTCTCCTGACCTCGTAAACTAGTGGAAAAACATTTCCAGGACGCTTGGACGCATCCGAAGAAACCAAAACCTCAGGTTCATGCTATTTTCGAGATAGTCTTGACCGAGGAGAATTTGATTTCATATTTGAGATATCGGTACGAATTTAGTTTGCGATATGACAGCCTTTCTTCATGTTCGACTTGAAGCGCTCTGGTTGAACTTTCTCGCGTGCCCAGACATGCCAACGAGCAACTACTTTTTCATGGTACGAATCGCAGGTGCTTACTCGGTGACGCCAGAAAGAAGATGAGACCGTGTGCCCTGTCCGAATGTCTACTCTGTTCCATAATTCGCAACTCTTTTGACGTCACGAAATGCGGTCAGTACTCATTTGCCCTGATTTTAACTACTTATCTATTTGTATACGTCTAGGAAAGAGGCACAGATTTCGCAGGTTTTTAATCCTGATTTTGTATCATTCCGATCATGACAACGCCCCGCAGATTTGGGACAGGAATATACACCACCGCCTGTTCATCTAGTGTGTCTCCATCTTTAATGGGTGTACACATTTTGACTCGCCCGGTAGAAGCGGATGATTATTTCACTGGTGTTCCTGAGTCTCCATTTCGTGCGGTGCTTGTGAATCGCGTTGTTGTAGGAAATCCCATGAATCGTCGGCACAACGCTCAACATCTGACTGAATTTACCAAACGGCTATCACTCTGTACATTATTCCACGCCTGTACCTTGCATTTACTGATCAGTTCGCCAGGTCGTAGGTTTGCCCGGTGCAGATCTCAACTACGGAGAGACTGTAGTCTACACGAACGACGCTATCCGTCCTGCATATCTTATCATCTACGCAGCAGATACCCGGCCCGACGTTCATACAGCCGACCTCCGACTCATAATCTCTACTCTCTTCAAAACGCCCGTAGCTTCATGATTGGCTGGATACACTCGTGGATTTATATAAACATCTATCAGACAGTATACATGACAATATAGGCTGGGACGATGGCGTCCGCGCTGGGGACAAAAACAGACTCCTCGTCGGGAACCTGGCGCATTTGGATCGTCAGGATCCGTGCGATAGAAGAAGAATGGTGCGCACCTCGAAGTCCGATTCGACCGCTACATCGCAGGCGATCATGACCCGATACGGCGAGCTTGTTGCGGACGTCGCATGCACGTCCGCCAGGCTCGGATTTCTGTAGGAATAAATTCCTTCTCCAAATCTATATGCGCTCCGTTAAATGCTTTGTAGGTACATGATGAGGATCGAACGTACCGCCCGTTGTTGAATTTTTCACCAAATCCAACCTCATGGAAGGAAGATTTGACGATGCAGCATATTCCGCACGATTTGAAGTTACATAGGCTTGGCGTTTTCGTACCCAGGTCGCAAATGCACTGAGAACTGTGAAAAACCCGAATTTCTTCCGTCGCACGTTGGCTCGCGCTGTGGGTCCCGGTGGTGTCAAAAACACATGTTCTCGGTCTGTTAAGCCATCTTACCGGTATGCGTCGTGTCGAGCCCGGATTTCGCGCGGGGCAGAAATTTGGTACACCTTATCGATCTTCGGCCGTGCAGTATTGGGACAGTCCCACTCGCTGAGAAATTGTGTGCGGACTGGATTAATCGGTGAGCGCCGTTCAGAGGGCGGAGATGAACGATCGAGACTCACCTTGCTTGAAAGTCGCTCCACCGACGCTGACCTCCCTCAATCGCGGACCGGGGAAGTTGCGATCGCAGGCGATACAGAGGTCGCCGCTAGCGCGAGGATGCTCATGACACAAGTCACACCCCTCGACCTGTCCCCCGCGGACAGCCTGTCTGGAGAATGCGATCGCAGTTAGCTGGTGCTCATAGTCCCGCCGGGACACTCGCCTCCCATGCTCGTCCGAGCAGAAGTTCGAAAACGCGGGTTTTCCTGTAGCGCGACAGCCACGAAGTGCGCAGGCTGCCGGGCTCGGACCTTGGGCCTTTTTTGCACAGCTTCGGCTACAATATGGGTGCCGGGAGCCTCCAGGCTCAATAAATTTCGGTTTCTGGCCACATTGCTGAACGATTGTAAGTAAGGCGGCTCAACCGTCATACGACCAGCTTCTCCTACCTCGCACAAATCATTTTGGACAGGAGTTTGAGCTTTCTGTCGGGATGCCCAGTGCAGCAGCGACGGCATGGTGAGAGTTCTGTGCAAGGTAGATGTTGCGCCGGAACTGCGTGTGTTCGGGTGTTATGAACTACACGCTTCAGCCTCGTTGGTCCGTCTCCCCATCGATTCCACCTATTTATGATACCAGGGCCGTGTTCCGCATCCAGACAGTCCTCCGCCCACTTGCCTCCGTCAGACTCCATGGCTTCACATATCCCTATGGCGCTGTCACTTCTTCACACATTTGCGACTCAGTACCCTGGAGGGAAACAACTTTGGACACCGCCCAGCGTGGTGACACCGCCCGCTGCTGCTGCTAGCCAGAACCCTCCCGCAGCGCCATCAGCGCCAATCAACATTCCTGCGAATCCTCAACGCACCAGCACCGCGAGCAGTGCTGCTACCGCAAGCATTAGCGCGCCTGTTTCAACTACAGCTACTGCCACCGCTTCAAACCTCTGCGAGGTGAACAATGCGTATTTTTGGTTTCGTTTCAAATTTAAAGTCATAATTTCAGAACTGCCAACTGCGACCGAAATACACCGACGGAAATAAAGTCCACCCTTACTGCTCTAAGAGCTGCGCAAATCAGGCCAAGCTGCCATCCCAGCCTCCGAATTCGAACAGCAGTATTCCCAAGTCTGCGAACTGTGACGTACAACGCGTTTCTGTTTTTCAACTTACCTTCCGCATCTGATTTTTTCCCTCAGTTTTGCGGTGTTCGCCCCAAGTTTTTCGATGGGAAGCGAACGCATCCATTCTGCAGCAAGGCCTGCTCGAAGAACGCCATGGCACAAAACCCTCTGCTCAAACCGAATTCCAAAGGTGCGATTCTCGATCGTTAAACCGTGTTCAACCATGAATTTCAACCAACGCATTCATAGGGCAATGTCACGCGCCTGGGTGCCAGAAGCCGGTTCATACCAACGCGAACGGGACGGTTGGCAGTTATTGCTCGCTCGCGCACAAAACGTAGGTCACTTCTCTAATTCACATCGTCAAAAAGAGGGTTTATAAGTGAATGTAGAATCGGAGAGACGATATGTCTGCTTTGTAAGCAGGCGCCGAAGCTAGCCCAGTCGCATTTTTGTGGCAGCTCATGTGCAGACGACGCTGAGAAGAATGGGCCCATGATTCTCGACGTCCCGGTGGGGCATACAACGTTTAAGAGCGGTACGCATCACTCGCTCATACTTCTGTGCGCACATTTATAATATCCATCTCGTTGCGCCAGTGGCGGATCAGTTCAAGGCATGTTCGATTTTACCTGGGAAGACGATCCCTTATGACATTTTGGTTCTCAGGCGTCCTGGCGACATACCGGAAAACCTTGTCCGCCCGTACGACGAATATACAAGATTGTAGCACCGCAAGCAGCGCTGGCGAGCTACAAGGCGTACCAGTAAGCCGGCACTATCGATTGGATTGCAGCAGCTGTGTTGACCAACTCGTCTTTAGAACAACCGTTGAGAGTACAGGGCACTTTGTGGCGTCCGGCAGATCTGCAGGCAACGAGAATCGCCGCTGGCACGGGACACGGCGGGAATGCAACCTCGGGGACAAGAGCCAGACGCAATTTTGCGCCTCGACGACTTGCTCGCTGTGCTGCATCGTCAGATCGTCGTTCGATATCAGCCTCTGGGGAACGAAGACGGGATGGGGCAGGTGCGGCGGTTCAAGTTCAAGTTTTGTCGTTTTTTCTGATTCTTTTGTCGCGAAGGTTTGGCAAGGGAATATACACGTCGTCCACGTCTTCCAAGTATGTTTTGATTATTCGTTCATTCATTTATTTTTCTTACCCGATGTCTAGGTCGAACGACTACTCGCACAATGACTGCAATTCATCGCTTAAGGCGATACTTCTGAACAAGGTGATTGTCGGCAAGGGGTGCAAGCTCACCCAGGACAACGTCTCCCTCACCGCACCACCGGCTGGGTACGATTCGGTGGGCGACTTTCATACATTCTGCAACAATGACGGTCGCTCATCGCATCACAGGTTTTGGCCGAGAAGGGCGGGAGTTTAAACTATGACGAGCTCGTGGTGTACACCAACGATGCGATTCGGCCGTCCTTCCTGGTCATGTACGAACCATGAACGAACGGTATGTCAGTATTATATGAATGAACTGTGTAGTAGAATAAATTAAATTTCATGAGACGCATGGCCGGAGCCACAAGTGTCCACCATATAACACACTCATGATGCTGTACTACGAAGTGAGGAGGGATACCATATGTCGCGTGCACAACGCCACGCAAGGCACAGCATCGCTACCATTCCGATTGTGAAAACCGCGCTGTAGCAATAAACGTTAGTCGGCACGATGTTTTCCTGACGGTCGCGACTCACATTTCAACGACCGAGAAGACTGCTTTGAATGAATTGCGTATCATGGAACAAATGCATAATCGACTCACTGAAAATTGCTTGAATGTGGCCGCAATAAACCAGGTGCTGGCACGCGCCCTTATTGAACAACTGCGTCAAGGGGATCGCAGTATCGATGACGGCGGCGCTGGCGACCCAAAACGTCCAGGTCATAAGAATCCATATTGATTGAGTTCCGACGGAGATGATAGGATGCCTTGACCATGCCGGGTGCACGAAGAGGATGGTGAAAGTGGCTGCTGTGACGGTTGACCAGCAAGCTGTGAATCTGGAGACCCAAAACTCAGATTGGCTTGCTTTTTTGAATAAAAAGTGGACGAACAAGACGAGCTGCATTGCCACTTGCGCTTCGCTGTCAGGGTAATTCTGACGCAGGCTGTACTGGAGCAGTATCCAACTCGAAATTGCAATCTGTCTCGATTCAAACTAGGACCTCATGCAAAGGGATATTTACTCACCAGAACGAGGCTGGTAATCACTACGAACGCGTACACCGCTGTTGGCGACTGAATCAGCCCTGCAACGACGGAGGAAATATGGGTCTCACCTGGAGCGTAGTGATGCAAGGAATGTGGTACTGTCTTTTCCAAAGGGTTTTGACGACGCCGGGCATAGTCAAGCGTCCAAAAAATAGCCCCAATGTATACAAAGGCAAAGAGGGGCACTAGGCTGGATAGAATGCTGGTAAGACCGCTCGTAAAATTTGACGCCTGGTCGGGATTGACGGGTAACGGTGCCATGTTAAACGGCGAAAAGTTTGAAGTGAAGAATGAGAGATTGCCATGGTCCAATCCCAAAACGCCTTCTATGCAAGTTCAACACGTTCCTCCTGGCTCAGTTAAGAGATCGGGAATGCCGCGTGTTGTACACATTTTGTATGTGTCCCAATATTACGCCGCAGTAAGCAACTAAATTTTGACGGCCACCCTTTCCCCGACGCGCTCCATTTTCGCCGCGAAATTGGACGATGCCGAGATGCCATATCATGTGACCGCGTCGACCAAAACCATCATCCTCCCACCATTCACATTTTCCAGCTGCGATGGAACCAACATATCCTCAAAAATTTCACCAACAGATACTGCGCTCCAGATCCAGAAGTTTTGGCTCCACGCCCCCGAAAGAGCCTGATATTTCTCTTTTCAAAAAATCCAAGAATCCTTCGGGCCCCAGACTCCCCAGTCGTCGGCGGTTCGCTGTTCTCCGAAGGGTTTCAGACATCTACAAGATCTTTTTGCTTTCTATTATCTTACTCGCCGTTATCTTTCCCGTGCGGATTTGGCCCACCACCCCGGTCTTATTCCCTGCTGTAGCGACTACTCCACCAAGTCGAGAACGCCAAACTACGATCCCGAATCCGAGTCAAACCAAGATCCTTTCTCTCCCTGCTGAAGTTCCATCAAATCTTCGCAAGGTTCCTCTCGTAGACCGGTCTATCCTGCAGAGATTGGCTGACATGGAGATATCTCCCGACCCCGATGAACGTCCATACTTTGCTTCAAGTCGCAACTGGCCACCCCTCGTAACGCGAATCCCTGAACCCAAAAAACGAATCGGCCCATCCCTCCCGCCGCTCGATATATGCGGCGCTGCGCCCTGCCGATTTCTCCTTCCACTCAGGATAGGCGAACAGGAGTCGAAGGCCCGGATGCATTTCATGGAGATCTTGCAACTCGCCCAGAAACTGAATCGGATTCTGGTGCTGCCAAACGTCGGCAAGAGCCGCATGGGGGCGTGCTTCAAATCGGAATTCGAGATGTACTACGAGACGGAAGACCTCGCGGCAACTATCGGCCTCGTAGCAACGGTGAAGCTGGATCTCTTCCGCCGCTGGGTCGACGCAGAAGCACCCTCCGCTCAGCTCAGCTTCTTCTCCTCTAAAAAGGACCCTCTCTTCGGAGTTGACCCGACTCTCTTCTCCAACGATGACGTCTCGATTCGCGTCGGCGCTACTGGTAGCAGCGTGGACGTGCCTGGATGCTTCACAAAATTCCACGCCCTTCGCCTCGACACCCACACCCCACTATACATCCACCTCAAGCCCCATGGGCAGCCCCATCCCATCGACGATGCCATCGTCGACGCGTTAACCCGGCCTGAGATCCTCGCCGCCACGGCTCGTGTATCGCCCCCGCTGGACCCTGCTGTGCTTGTCGTCACTTGGGACCTACGCCACCCGATCTTTCCACCGCCGCCTGTGCCTCTCCGCCTCCAGTATGCCCCGCACCTGCATGCCCTTGCTGCCGCGCTCGCGCCATCCACACCATACATCATGGTCCACTGGCGCATGGAGTCCGTCACCCCCACCACGCTGCCCCAGTGCGCCCACGCGCTCGTCGAGACTCTCGCACACCTCCCAGGGGGCATTCGCACCATTTGGTTCGCGAGTGATTACCCGCACGCCGTGCACCGCAGCGCGCTTCCCGGGGAGGACTTTGGCGCCCAGACGGACAGTCATGGGTCGCCGCCCATGAAGGCAAAGTCAGGGACGTTTCGCGACGCGGGGCCGCTGCACGCGGTTGCGGTGGGTATCTTCGGAGACGCGTTCGCCCCCGGCGGTGATTTGGAGGGCTGGGAGGTTGCGGAATTGACGGAGCCGCGGGTCGCTGAGATGGTAGATTGGGAGCCGGAGGTGCTGGAAGATCCCGGTGTGCGCGCGATTGTGGACAAGCTCATCGGCATGCGCGCTGCGCTGTTTGTGAGCGGCGCTCCGGGATGTGGACGCGTGAGGTAAGTGCTCGTCCATCTCACCTGCAGTCATTCGCTGACTACTGTTTTAGCTCGTTCACTCGACAGATCATCGATGAGCGGGAGAAGGCGCTCAGGATTAACGATGAGCTGGAAAACGTTGTCGAGTTTTTCGGCTGAGAATGTATACATGTAGCAGCACTTTCATTTCCATTTCAGACATCTCTCGTAGTACGCGGGCCTTGCGACTCTTTTCCACAGAAACGCCGGCCTGCGGCAGACCCCTCAAAAACAACGATTTGGACCGTGTTTTTTGCTCAAACGTCTGGTGATTGACATAAAGCATATGCATTGCAAAACTACGCAGTATAGGCATAAACTCCCGTCTCCAGCTACCCATCACATGCAACGACGGTTTTAAGGAGCGAAGAGGCTGGCGGTGAAAGCCTCGCCAGCAGCGGTGGGCTGCTTGGGCTTCTTCGCGTTCTTCTTCTTTAAGCGCTCCTGCTTGACTGGAAGGACATGAGCGAACGAAGACTAAACAGCGCAACGACGTACGGAGCTCTTGCCGGCGGATGGTCTTGGCGTAGGGGTTGAGGCGGAAGAGCACGGCCTTGTTGACGAGGGGGTTCTTCTTCTGCGTCCAGGGGCGCTTCTGCAGCTTCTGGCCAGCGGGGCGGACGACCGACTGGATCTCGTCACTGTTGATGAGACGGGTGACGTCGGGGTTGGAGATCTTGGACGTGGGAAGCCTGCGCAAAGTTGAGTAAAATAAAAACAAAGCAGTAGAAGACGGACAGGTAGTCCTTCTTGTGCGTCGACGCCTTGTCGAAGGTGCCGAACACCTCATCCAGCAGACCAAAGGCACCCTCTGTCCAGATGACGAAGCGGCCGAGATGGCCACCGGGGGCGAGCTGGAGGAGGTTCAACCGCCGGACGTTGACGAGCTCAACACCGGGCAGATTGCGGAACGCCTTGACGATGCCGTTATCCTCGTTGTAGACAATAAGGGGGCCCCGACGCTGGCGATGTCTGCGGTTGCGCATCTTTCCTTTGCCGGCGCGCAGCTTGCGGGAGTTGGAGACCTTAACGACGTCGGCATATGCGTTAAGGGATTTGAGGAGGGTGACGGCCTCCTTCGTTTTGGTGAAGGACTCGGCGCTGGATTCGATGACGAGGGGCACCTCCTCGATCTGCTCGATGCGGTGGCCGCGGGCGAGAACCAGCGAAGGTAACGCCGACGCAGCGAGCGCGGAGACGACGGCAAAGCGGCGCTGGTTCTGGTTCACCTTGACGTGCCATTTGCGCCAAACCTTGGTGGGGGCGAACATGCGTCCACCACGGCACATGTTTCCAAACGCGGCCTAAAGTACAAGTGTCAGAAAAATTCACAAACGCATAGAAAATCAAACGCACCTGGCCAGCGCGGTGAGTACCCGAACCACCAACACGGGGGATACGGGCGACAGCGCGACCAGTTCCCCACGACTCGGCACTGGTCTGGTGTCCAGCCTTTTCGCTGACGGAGTACGCCTGCCTTTTGTTCTTGGCGATGCTCTCTGACATTGCGAGTCAGATATTGGTATTCGATCCTGAGAATCGTCCGAAACGTACTGTGCACCTGCGAGACGACATCGAGCCTAATAGGCGCCGTCAGGACGGCGGGGAGAGGCAGCGACCGCGCATCTAATTATAATGAAATTTGGAAAAAGACGTCAGCAACCCTGGAAACCCTGAGGAGTACTCGTGCCATACCTTTGGAGGCGCCTTGGATGGTTACGGTGGGGCGGGAGGCCATGGCGGCTGTCTTGAGGGTCTTGAGGAGGAAATTTGGGCAAGATTACGTGAGCAACAGCTGCCTAGTCAGCTGCAGCCTAACAGCGGCAAATATATATCACGTGTAATGGCCCCTATCGACTTGGTTCAAAATATTAAATAATGCCAAGTTTTTCGGAGCCCCAAGCCCACAAATCCTCTCGGTGTTTTTCAGTTGATCTGCATCCGACACACTTTCTGGACCTGGTCAAGACTCACAACCTGACGGCAAAACTCCAAAAGAGTCCTTCTCGTCGGTACTCCAAAACTTCTCTTCGAGGCAACGAGAGTAGTGCTGCGAACTCCGGCGACGCATCTCAGCTTCCCTGGCAGTGTCACCACTTGAATTGAGTCTCTGGCAATATTAGGCTGGGACTGCGATATCCATCGACGTCGATTAGATTTTCATGAGCTCCGCCATTGTAATGTAAGCTTAGTCTCTCCTAGACAGACTACAAAGGTTTGTTTCTCACATGTTATTAATTAAATTTAAACTCACACATCTCTTTTGGAATTTCCTGCGAAACGCGTTTAGAAATGTTTTACATTCAATCTATGACTCCGCTATCTACCAGGGAAGCGCTCCCTCCTTCTCGGAATACGTCGCCGTCTCGCCGTCATCGCCAAGGGTCGCCAATCTCACTGCGTTCTTCGCTCCATCCGCCACCGTCCCAGGCCCCATGTGGTTGTTCAGATCTGTCGCAGTGAATCCGGGGTTGTCGATATTGACCTTCCATCCCTGCGCTCTGAATCTGTTGGCGTACCACACCGCCAACATATTCATGGCGGCTTTGCTGCAGCGGTAAGCCGGTGCAGGGACCGCGTTGAGACGTCCCTGCGGGTCGGCAAGCAGCGTGAGCGAGGCCAGGTCGGAAGAGACGAACACGAGACGAGCGGCACTGGATTTCTCGAGCAGCGGAACAAATGCCTCGGTAGTCGAGGCTGCGCCAAAAAGATTGACACTGAAGGTTTGCTCGAAGACGGCACGGCTGGCGCCCTCGCCGGTCCAATTGTCCAAATAAATCCCGGCGTTGTTGACAAGAACGTCGAGACGACCAAATTTGGACTTCACTGTCTCCGCCGCGGCAGCTATGGATTTATCGTCCGCAACGTCAATTCTGCAAGAAAACAAGAAACAATCGACACATCAGCAACAAGGTTCGGACAGGGAAGGAAAAACAGGCACACGAACCCAATAAACTCTACAGACAAACCAGCCTTCTGCAAGGTTTCTGCAGCTTTGACTCCTCGTTCAACATCCCTACTTCCCATCAAGATGTGATATCCCTTGTGTTCATCAGCGATCTGCTTTGCTATCTCGAAGCCGATGCCTTTGTTGGCACCGGTGATGAGGACGATTTTGGAGTGTGCGGTAGAGGACATGTTGAGGAGGCGAGGAGACTGTTGAGACATAATGTTCGTGGTGTTGGCTTTTATACTTCGCGATGTATACACTCATCGCTGTGGAAACGAAGTCGCTCCGGAAGGAACACGGAATGACGACGCGAGGAACGGTTATACTTTTGGAGGAGACCGGTTATACTTGGGTGGAGAACGGTTATACTTGAGAGGGGAACGGTTAAACTTGTGAAGAGAACGGTTAAACTTGGGAGGAGAACGGTTAAATTGGGAGGATGACGACAACGGGCTGAGTCAGATCTAGATTCAGAATAGGGGGTTGAATGTGTACAATTCACCGACACCGCGTACCTACCTACGTACCGCGACGCGTGACGATGCCGGGCGACAGCATGTAATTTTCCATGCAACTGGAAGAACGAAAGGCAGGAATCGGGAAGTTGCTGCTTCTAGAATGCTAACAGGTATCGTGAACCCGTTTATAAGCCCTAATCGAAAACGGGATCATTTTTCCCCCAGAACAGAAAACTTTTAGATTAGAGTCACTAAATATCTTGCCAACTGTGCTATTTCTGGTTATCTCTGAACAAGGCCAGGAACACCGTGATCTTCCCAATTTTTTTTGATTCTTCCGCGCAACACGAAAATTTGTCAAGTTGCTCGTATTGCAATTATTTTAGTTGGAGGGGGAACCAACGAAGGATTGTGACACAGAGTCCCACCCCCAATTAAATTGTTCGTTCATATTCAACTATGTACTAACTAACCCAAGTTCAAGTTAGGTACAACTGCGGTTGAACGTGTTTTTGACCCGGCGACCTGCAGATACAGGCTTTGATCGATAATGGAAACAGCCTGCGTTTGTTGAGATCGTTCAAACAGCGGTCGCGCATCCATCCACAACTCAGCAGCCCTGGCCGGGTTACCTCGCCGCAGGTAAATATCCCCCATGGCCCGCATACACTCGGCCCTGCTCTGATGCACGTCCATCCGTGTAAACCCTTCCAGCGCCAACCCAAATACATTCAGCGCTGCGTCGTCTGCACCGTCACGCGCAAGCACTTCCCCGAGGCAGCGCAGCGCCTGGTGCGCCGTCAACGGGTTCCGCAATTTAGGACGCATTGTAAACGCGAGAAACACTATGGCCCACTGTGCAGATTCCGTGTCGGCGTGCAAGGTCAGTACGGGGTCTGCGAGCTTGGCAAGACAATAGCACGCGAGCTCGTCATCGCTAGCCCGTAGAGCCGCGAAGAGCCGTATGTACTCGGTGCGAGCGCCTCCAGTATCGCCTGTGCGGTGCAAAAGGTCCGCGGCGTGGAGATTACAGGCAGCGAGACCGCGGGGGTACTGGGCGGCACGGAAGGTAGTAGCTGTTGCTGCATCAAGATTGTGGGCCACGGCGTCTGCGCTTGCGCCAGTCACCAGGTCGAGGAACGCAATGTTGATAAGAGCGTGGGCGTGTGTGACGGGGGATAGGGTGGGTGAGGTCCCGCGCGCGATGATCAACTGTATTTGCCGTGCCTCGACGTACTCTGTCTTTAATTGGTGAACATCCGCCGCAGCATTCATGAGCATGAAATCAATGTCTCCGCCTTGTAGGCCTGCTGTGGCGACCAACTGGCGCCCTGCCAGTCGGCAAGGAACTGTGCGCTACGCTTGAAGTCACCTAGAGCCGTGCAGCACATCGTCTGGGCTCTGATTCCAACTGATTCGCCGATGAGATTGCCATTTGCAATGGCGATTTTTTGCGTGTCACGGCCGAGCCTCAGACCTTCGTTATAGTTTCCGAGTAACCATTCCGTCATCGCCAAACCACCTAGCGCTCTAGTTTGTGAAACTGCGTCGCTAGATTGAATTGCCAACGAGAGTGCACGGTGAAAGAATTTTTGGGCGATGCCCAGGTTGCCAAGACGGTCAGAATGATATTCTGCTATCACATTGTAAAATCGGGCTGTCAATCGGCATGTAAGCATACTTGAAAGTTGACAGACAGCCAGCTAGCGAATTTTATATATACCTTCCTCTCTGGGATCATTGACCTTGCGATAATGTTCGATAGCTTCATCTGTGAATTTGTTGGGGTCGGGGATGGTATGAAACTGCCACGCCTGGAACAATTCGGTGATGTAGCGGCCATATATTTCATGGTCGCCAATTTCTTCCAGGAATCCAGGGAGATGAAGCATGAGTGGGGTGAGGCCACGACCCATTACCCGATTAAAATAGTTGAGAAAAATGATGCTTCGCACAGTCTCCTTGAGATCGCCTTGATTCTTATCCAGGCCATGCAACAGCACATGATGTAAGTTTCCCAGATTCGCCGCGAGTCGAGGAATTAGGTCCACCACCAACGAAGGGTGGTGCATAAAATCCACCCATAATCTGAGGAAATCGCTGAGGTGTCGACGAAATGGCTGGACCAAGACTAAAGAGGGGGGTCTTGTGCTTTGAATATATTCTCGGATCGGTGCCAACACTTTGAGCCGCCCGGCATGGTCGACATATGCCAGCGCAGTGCGTACCAGTGTTGTTTTACACTTGAGGATGTCGGGAATTTGCACTTTGCACTGTCGTAAATCAATGTCAGAAATACCATCCGACAAAAGCGCCAGTACACTGAGAAGCTCCTGAGCATGAGGTGAAGAGAGAAAACGGGGGCTGGAAAGAGACAGCAAGATGGAGATCTCCAAATTGGATCGTTTATCATAACCATCCGATAAAAGAGCAGTGCTCTCGGATGTCCAGCGTGCGAGAGCAGCCGAGCAGCCCTCAGAACTTGCGACGCTGGCGATGAGATTGATTGCCAAAGGCATGTTATCCGTCAAGATAAGAAGTTCGTTGATTTGGGAATCGTCGGCCCTTTCGTCCGCAATGTCAACAAAAGTTTGAAGAGCGGCAACTTACGTCAAAGGCATTAACGGTGGTAGGAATGGACGGGTCCATTTAACTCTGCCGGGTCGCTCAGCTCCTCGCATCGTGATCTGAGGAATTGATCAGCAGTGGATAGTTGAAGGAGATTTGTGCGATAAATACCAAAAGCGCAACGTGGGGAATATCAGTCAACAACGATAGCAACTCCTCGACTTGAGCTCGCCCTGTTACCGGTTCCCAGGGAGTCTCAAAATTGTCTAAGACAACGAGACACGGGGGCCCGGACAACAAGTGACGGGCGATAACTTTCGCCAGTCGTTTGGTAGGTTCTAGGGAAAGAGTCGAAGCAGTAATTGAGACGAGATCGCCGCAGGTGAAAGCCGAATCGCAAGAAATAAAGTGACGATTTTGGTATTTATTGACCACTCCTGGGTTATGAAGGGCAGCTGTTGCAAGGCTAGTTTTTCCCATACCACCGCTTCCCAAGATTGCGATTCGGGGGAAGTCATTAATGAGCATGGCAAGTATGTCTCCCAATTCAGCGTCGCGGCCATGGAATATTTGTGGCGCCGCCGGAAGTAGCGAAAGGGAGCCTGAGCTGGGATTGTTATAGACTCCCCTCATTACTGGCAAAGGCTGTGAAATTACCTGGTTCCTGCACTAGACAGCGATTTTCTCGCCTGGAAAATAATGTCTATGAATGATTCTGTCGGAGACTGTCATATCTTACCGAATATGAGCTTTTTGTATCTTGTGTCTCAGTCCTAAGCAGGTTGAAAATTTCATCCTGCCTGGTTTGCGTATTTCGTCGGAGTACTTCTAAAGTTGTTGATACAGACAGGCGAGCATGTACCTACTCTAAAGTCAGCAAATGAAGATCTGTGCACAATGCATACGTACGGTAAACACTTCCAATGCATTTTTTAGTTCTGCCTTGCAGGCTTCCAGTTGCATCGCTTGCTCGTTAAGGCGAAATAATCGTCGAATTTTGCTCGTACTTTGTTGGTTTTCGATCCAGATTTGAATCTTGTTCAGCGTTCTGATCATAATGAGTCCGACATTCAATGAAACATTCGGTGAAAGAGAGGCGGATTTACTCAGCGAAATAGCCGATATCATGAAGGACCGCCGATGAGATAATATTTGCTGCCGCAGGGACGCCTCCACCTCCGCATAGAGCAACAATGTCGCAGAGGATATGGTGAATATCCTCAGAAATTTGGACAAAATCCTGTCTATTTGATTTGAGAGTCTATCACAGTTGAGTCGATGAGATGATACCAAGTCGGGGCACAAGACTTGCCTGGATGTGGCTCAGGATTGAGACACTGATCGAGGCAGCGGTGGCAAGAAAAGGTGTTTCCGATGCTTGGGCGATGTCGCTCAAGATCGAAGTAGCACCCCGGACGTCCCGGAAGATGGTGTCTTCACGTTGGTTAATCGGTGGCATTCCTCCTCAAACTTCGAATAGTCACAGCTCAGCTGAATATATACCCAACCGAACGATGATATGGCCTGAGGCATGTGTTCTTCCACGCACATGGAGACCTGTCGAGATGTACAAAGATGATAGGTCTAGTCCATGGAATGTCGACAGTCGCAGTTGTCGACAGTCGCAGTGCACACAGATACCGCAAGAAATTGCAGTCGATGCCTCCGTGACGATCCCGATGTAGAGCTGTCGCCGGGCCAGATACTTCCACAGGATGCTACTTACTGGTCCATGGCACACGCTTTGCAGGCAGTCCACGATGTTCTGGTCCTGGAATCTAATTGTGGATGCTCAATCAATTCCGACACTTCTCGGAACAGCCTGTCATCCTGTCATGTTCAACTGTTGACGATGTGAATGGAAGATATCGAGGGGCATTCAGCCGAATAACAAGGAGCAAGACCAGGTCTAAGAGATAAATCTCACGTGATTTGGTGTGATGCGCCAAATATGTGATCATTTGATGGTGCGATGCGCCATCATGGTGCTTCTTCCTTCTAAACCACTAAGTAGTAAAAGTCAATCTCAAAGGTACACTCGTGCAAGCTCGTGCAGGTCAGAACCCCAAGATGCCGTCCTCCTCTTCTGAGCTCGACCTGAGCCAGGCCGCCAGGTTTCCAAGTTCATCCGGATCCGGCACACTTTCGGTCCGACTTGGTGGACAACAAACTCTCTCAGGACTTGACCACCTGCCAGACACCTGGCGGTATTGGATCATGCGACCACTCTCAGCCTCTCCAATCGCCTTATGTCTTCACTCGAATTGACGCTTGCTATTCTGCTGGCAACTCTCGTAGCCCTACTTGTTCTCCGACCAAAGCAGACCAAAAACCTACCTCCCGGACCCGGTATGTACTCTGTCACGAACAGCTGACAGGCTTGCTGAATTATGATCATTAGCGCCGACTAGCTGGCTGGTAGGGAACCGGAACCAGGTTCCTCGACAAAAGCCATGGCGATGGTTTCAAGAACTCAACAGTCAGTATGGACCGGTGGTGTATCTGATGATGGGGCGGACCCCCACCATCGTCCTCGGATCGGCGCAGGCGGCTTGGGACATTTTGGAGAAGAAATCCCCTGTCACAAGTTCCCGACCCCGATTCATCATGGTGGGACTTACATAGTTGTTTTCTTCTGTCGCCGGTTATGTCAATTATTCGAACAGGGGCAAGAGATCTTGAGCAACAATATGCGTGGTTTGATGTCTTCTACTGGCCCGTTTTGGAGAAGATGGCGTCGGGTAGGCTTGATCCCTCCTCCGAAGGAATTCAGCTTAGTTTTTTTTTTTTACGTTTTTAGGTTCTTCACGGTGGGTCAAGTGCCGATTCTTCACAACGGGACTTTTGACTCAGCTCGGATCAGCCTCTTTCATGCAGAAAACGTCGGAAACTTACAAGCCGATACAAAACCTTGAATCCAAGCAGCTAATGGCGGAGCTGACCCGGGCTCCTTCCAAGTATCGCGAGTACCTTGAACGATATGCGACCTCCGTTGTTGTCGTCGTCACTTACGGACGAAGGGTGCATGATATTTACAAAGACGAGGTGGTTTGTCTCAACCGAGAGACAATAGACTTTTTGACGAGTATCAAGTGAGCCTTGTACTTAACTTGCCCCGGCCTATGTTTAATAAAAGACCGTAGTATCCCGGGGAAATATCTCGTCGAAAGTATTCCCGCCCTTCTCTATCTT
The DNA here is from genome assembly GCA_029281795.1 of Mycena crocata. Taxonomy (NCBI): domain Eukaryota; kingdom Fungi; phylum Basidiomycota; class Agaricomycetes; order Agaricales; family Mycenaceae; genus Mycena; species Mycena crocata. The sequence goes on from JARJCP010000059.1 coordinate 94,608, forward strand.
CCTAATTTCCTCACGCCGTGGCGTGCCGCCGCGTTGAAGCAACGTACACGCGACATTGAATATCTAACTCGTCTTGTTCGGGAGGTGAAAACCAAAATGGAGAAAGGCCGCGCACCACAATCTTTTTGCCGCCAGCTTATCGAGGATGCAACCAAAAACGATATGGACGAGCTTGAGATCGCTTATACCTGCTGTATGTATCATCGACTCATCTGTCCCTCCCAATGATAATCGTAACCAACTAGCAACTCCGTTCGGCGCCGGCGTTGAAACCAGTGCGGGAAGCCTTGCGTCGTTCATGCTTGCATGTGCAGCCTTTGGGCCATCCTTTATACCCAAGGCTCAGAAGGAGCTCGACGCTGTTGTGGGGCCCGACCGCATGCCGACGTTCGACGATTTTGACAGCCTCCCATATATACGTGCAATCGTCAATGAAACGCTGCGTTGGCGGCCGGTTGCGGTCTTGGGTGGGACCCCCCACTCGAGCACGGAAGACCTTGAGTACCAGGGCATGTTTATTCCGAAGGGCAGCACCCTCATTGCCAATCTGTGGGGTATCCATCTCAATTCAATGGATTTCCCCGACCCTCATCGCTTTGACCCTGAACGGTGCGGGGTGCCTCACTGATTCTGTTTTTTGGTTGACTTTTTTTATCCAGGTTCATGACCAAGCGTGATTATCCTGGGCCGTGGCAGCACTCAGTGCGTACTTTCCTGCAACTCCTTCTCACATTTGAAAATTGACGTTCGCAGAGCTTTGGCTATGGTAGGAGAGTTTGTCCTGGATTGCATCTCGCTTCGAACAGCGTTTATATAAAGTATGTTAGAGTTATTTCCTCCAGGCGATCTACTTATCCGGGTTGCAGCATTGCGCGGATTCTGTGGGGCTTCGACCTCAGCAAAGCCCGCGACGAGAATGGTAAGGAGATTGAGATCGACACGTTGGCATACACGGATGGTTCGACAATTATCATTCGGGCTACGCAAATCACTGGTCTAATACCTTTCAGGTTTCAACAGCGTGCCCCTTCCTTTTCCAATATCTATCACGCCAAGATCGGCCGGGCATTTGAGCATCATACAGCGGGAGAATGAGACAGCCCAAGAAGAAATGAAGGCGTATGATTCCTGAATTACTTTGCCTCTCGAGCATGTATAAATTTGTTTACGAGGTCTGATTCAAATTGTAATACCAAGTTGGTTCAGTTTATGATATCAAGAGAAATGACTTTGTGAGTGAGCGAAGACGCGAAGTTGCTGAAATAAATTCAACATGTGTTCAAAGATGCTTACTAAATGCATACGAGATGATTCTGAAGTCTACCATGGAATCATTCCCTCCTTATCGGACAACGTCGCCGTCTCGCTCTCATCGCCAAGGGTCGCCAATCTCGCCGCATTCTTCGCTCCATGCGCCACCGCTCCTCCCATTTGATTGCGCATGTCTGTCGCAGTGTATCCGAGGTTGTGAATGTTGACCTTCCATCGCTGCACTTTGAACCTATTGCCAACATGTTCATCGCGACTTTGCTGAAGCGGTAAGCGGGCTTGGTGATGGTGTTATAACGTCCCTTCGGGTCGGCAGGCTGCGACAATGAGCCCAGGTCAGATGAGACGAACACGAGACGGGCGGCAGTGGATTTTTCGAGCAGGAGAATGAAGGTTTCGGCAAGGTTTCGGTGGTCAAGGCTGCGCCAAAAACGTTCACACTGAAAGTTTGTTTAAAGATCGTACGGCTGGGGGCCTCGCTGTCCCAGCTTTCCAAAGAAATCCCCGCGTTGTTGATGAGAACGTCGAGACGACCGAATTCGGACTTCACTGTTTCCCGCCGCGGCAGCTATGGATTTATCGTCCGCAACGTCAATTCTGCAAAACAAAAAACAAGACATAAGCAACAGATTTCGGACCTGGAAGGAATAACCGGGGCGCGAACCCAATAAACTCCACAGATAAACCAGCCTTCTGCAGGGTTTCTTAACTCCCCGTTCAACATCCCTGCAAGATGTGGGTCCTTCGTGTTCTGCAGCGAGCTGTTTTGCTATCTCGAAGCCTATGCCTTTATTGGCACCAGTGATGAGAATGATTTTGGAGTGTGTGGTAGAAGGCATGTTAGGGAGGCTGTCTGAAATATTTTTCCTTTCCCAGCTTGTATCGCGGAACGGTTGAGGACAATACAATTGGCCGACGCCGCGAGTCCCGCGACGCGTCACTGTATGCCGGACGACAACGTTTAGTTCCGTGTGAGAATAAAAAGTAGGAATGGCGTCGAAGCGGCGCTGTTCAGTCCGTGTTGTTATAGGTCAGTAATCTTATCTGAGGGTTATGCATTCGGAAACTGCTCGGTGCTCGTTGTTGACTGTGTACAATTGAGTCTTGACCGACGGCGTGGAATTCCCCGGAATTGGACGAGAGAATGAAAGGTACTCCCATCAAAATTGGTCTCCATGCCCGCGGGTTCAAATCAAAGAGTTTTTACATACGGTTTCAAAGCTTGAAGTTGAGGATGTGCCGTGCTCTATTTTTCAGCTGGGCGAGGAGGACCATGATCTTTTCACACTGCAATTACTTTAGTTCAAAGTGGAACGGTGATCGCACCCATCTATTCTATTATATATACAGAATCACTAGTACTGTGAGAAATGTAAGTCCTTGTTGTCGGTTCTGAATTCAAAGTTGCACCTCTGGTAGTGTCGGAATGGAAACAAAAGACACAGATGATGCCCTTCGATATCTGGTAGGCCGTTCTACCCCCGGAACCTTGTTTGAAGGTGCGAAACGAGACCTTGCGAAAACAGGCGTGTGAGGGAATGGTACGGCGGGAAAGTATCCGTTTAAACAAATCACATCTCAGGTTGGCGGGATTGTTTCATGTTGTGAGGCTCGTGAGTGTGGTGAGGAGCATTTTGAGATGCCACATCTTGACCTGAAAAAGGGTCGTAACCGCCACAATGAAACAGGTCAGCCTCCGTACTCACTGGAGGACCACCCGCGAAGAAAACGCAGAACAGCTTTGAAACGAGAGGAAATAGGAGACATCACAGGCGATTCTGCAGCCAGTGCTGGCCGCGAAACCGATAGAGTGGACTGAGAGAGGAAAGAAGCCTATCAAAGCAGGAAGCCCTGCTTTTCGCATCGAAAGCCCGTCAAACAAGCGAAGAGTCCGGGTAGAATTACATCAGGTGGATACCCGGAGAAATGATACGAGCCGATGGGGTGATTCAGAGTAGGTAATAGGTAACTGGTCGCGCTGGCAGAATAAACTCTGGTGAAAACGTAATTTAAAAGGTGCTCACCACGAGAAAAACTTTATCCCGAAAATAAGCAACGTCAGTTGGAGCTATGTGGACTTCGAGGGGCTCATGACAATCCAATTGTGTTGTGAGGCTGGGTCTGATTTCAACTCCGACTTGAAGCAACCCATGCTTCAGCGACTAGCAGCTAGCTTCAACTTGGGAACATGCCCATTGATCATGTCCCTAGGGCCTGAAAGCCAACTTCGAGCTAGAAAAACCCCTAGCGGGGGATCCCAAAAGAAAGCGGATTATCCTTGGTCTTGCTGTCGATTCCATAAAATATGGTGGTGGTTGGCAGTGAGAGCTGATACTAGATTATTCTTATGATGGCACGTCACAACCTGTCCAAATGACATCGGAACAGCTCGGCGAAAGTCGGAGAAGGCTTCGGGCCCGGCAGATCTTGTATGGCTTTGCTTGGCTACGCCTTCCGCCTCGGATTACCTCGGCCAATTCTGAGACGCAGTGACCGTGTCACCTCCTTCTATGTTTCATGTATTCCGCTTAATTATTTTCATTATCCTGCGGCGCTGCGGCCCGCTCCTAATTACTTCTGTCTTCACGTTTCTTCTGGCGGAATTGACTCTCCAATCTCTTTGCAATGGACTCTATAAAAAAAATGGTTTGCTCCCTATTTAAACGACGTGTCTATACCCGCAATTTCCAAGTCGAACAATGCCTGCTTCACGTTCCCAACCGGGCCACCCCCCCTCTCGTCAGTTCAACCGTTTTACTCCAACCCTTCGCATTGCTACACCAAAAGGTCCTAATCTTGCTGATGCACGCTTGGCTCTACGACAATGGAATGACATCGGCGTTCCAGCCACATGGTGCCCCCTCAGCAATGATTGGGTCCCCTGGGTCCAGTAGGTTTTCTTTATTTTTCTACATCTTCCGTGCTCAGTTGAATTAGACCTATGCGTGTCCTCAAGACGCAGAAGAAACTTGTTCCAGTTGCTGCATCCGGATACCACAAAATCAAGAACCTCCTACCACCTCGTTGTCCACACAGTTTTGTCAACGCTCGAAACAGCCAGATGACCCTCCACCTCAATCAAGTTCATGATGAAACTAGGGAGAAAGCAAACTTTTATCGCGCAGACTCTCATAATTGTGGCATGATCGGTATGTCAAGTTTGTTTGGAGGTCGTTCCTCACAGTTGAACTTTGTTAGTTTTTATTCCTGATATAGAGAAATATCGTTCGGAGTATATTACCACCCAGGATCAACGTGAATTATTTGGTGTGTGCCATTTTTCTTTTTCTTTTTGTCTTGTTTTGAGAGTATCCCATAGACCAGCTATATGCTTTTGATGACGATGACGACGTTGACAATGCCCTTGCTTCAACCAGTTCTTCTAATTCTTCTCCTTCTTCTTCTGCTGAGGCAGCAGAGGTGGAGATGTATCTCCTGCATGGTGAACCACGTCTTCCACGCATGAGAGACCTCCCTCCTGCAATGCAGGGTCCAATCAAGTCCTTCTTCAACGAGCGTGTCTCTGAGGCAAGGAAAACTTGTGGTGAGTTTTTTTTTGGCATGCACTTTCTTTCATATCTAATTGGCTTTGCAGACAAGAGACTTATCTTCAACCTTCATTTTGAGGATTTTAAGCGTAAGTTCAGAGCAAGCTTCCTTTTATCCAATCCTCATTTTTTCCAGGTTTTCCACTCACACATCCACTCGCCCAAAAACCTATTCATCCACTGATGAAAATCTATGATGGCACTGATAATCCAGCTTGCCTGATACGTGCGTTTTCCAATCTTGAACACATAGACTCGCATATTGGAAGGGCGATCAGGGAATACCACTCACCCATTGGTATTCCGGATCAAGCATGGGAAACAATCATCGACAACACCATCCCATGCAACTCATGCGAGTGCTACTATAGTCTAAACGGCTACAACTCGCATGTTGTTGATGATTTGTGTACTATGGCCAGCCCTCTTCGTGGTGGTATGTCTTTCCTGCAATGCATAAATTGCATTTAATGAAATGAAAAACAGTGTCCTATTTTGAACCCAGACTTCCCAGCAGCGTTGATGTCCGCACATATCCAAATGGCTACATTATTCCGCACATGGAAGACTTCCTTGACACCCCCTCAGGAGTTGCATTTATGGAATGGAATTCAAGAATTGGGGTACCCGGCGACGTTTGGGCTTTGCTTGCTACGAGCGGCGTGGTATGTGGCACTTGCAAACTACGTCGAAGTTATGAGGCACATGTAGTTCATTGTGATGAGCGTGGTGTATGTCAAGACCCTGGTCAGCTCCCACCTACCATTATCCAAACTTGAATATTGTCTATCCCGTCTATACAGTGTTGTTTTCTTGCATTATTGTAAATCTAATCTTGGTCATCTTGAATCTTTGTGATCCGTTCAAGAAAACTTCTAGTCTATGAAACTTCCGCTTTGAATTCCGCTTTGAATTCCGCTTTGAATTCCGCCTTGAATTCCGCGGGCTCTTCTCTAATTCTGTAGGTAATAAATTAACAGTGCAGCTATTTAACAGGTGGTCATCTTTCACCTCTGACCATGGACGGTGTAACCCTTTTCGATGAATCTCTTGCTGCCCAGCTCCTTACAACACCGGATCTGGTTGTGTTTTCTTTCGAATTCCAAATTTGTCTTCAAGTTGCCTGGTAAGGTCAATGTTGTTCTTTCTTTACTCTTCTCATTTTCCATTGAGGCCTATTTTTCGTGGCACCAAGATGACTCCACGCGCATTGATTGCATGGCTTATGAAGGAACAACTTCACTGGCCATGCTTCTGCTCTTACCAAGCTGAACAATCTTTTGCTTGTGAATTTACATTTATAGGCGGACACTCTAAAGACGAAAGGGCATATGCCTATTGTCACTTCAATCCCCCACGTTGTCGTTATTTTTGTCAGTAACCCAGATTCCTTTTTATCTTCCTTACCTGATTGCACAACAGTGGATCTGTATAAAATCTACCAAGAAAGCGCCAATGTTTTCAACTATCCTCTAAACGGTGTTATTGCCCTGCCTCCTTACGCCAACGATAGACTGCTTCAACATTATCTCATGGATCCTCTTCCTGCTGGTGAACATGATTGTTTGATCAACCGACCTCGTCCCTTCCCGTCGTTCATTGGCCAACCTCCAAAAATGGTCAACAACATCCCCAGGCCTGTATACCAACCTATCAATAAACAGGTTTTCTACGGGCTCTCTGAAGGACAACAAGGGCCCAAACACAGTTTGTCTACTCATTGATTCAAGAAGATTATCTGCTCATATAATTATACAGAGATTCAGATTGGGCAACTCACCGTCCAACCTCCTCCTCCTCCTCCTCCTCCTCCTCCTATTGACAATACCGAACTTGTCTACTGTTCTAGGGATGAGATCGACATGCTCAAGATATTATCACGGGGAGATGGAATCTCACAAAGTATGCTGGAAACCAGGTTTCAAATGTGCAAGGGATGTTCGCAATTGTTTTGGGGCAGATTCATTGAGAATCATTGCCTGACTTGCTTGGGATCACACAGGAGATGTTCGAAACGATTGCAGGAGAAAAAAAAACACCTTGTAGTTATTTTCTTGACCGTTAATTTTTCTTGACCGCTGCAATCAGAGTCTGATGTAATATACGTACTTTCTTGGCCACATGTTTGTTTGTTCCCGTTTCAGTTTCCGAAAAAATAATAAACTTAGCCTTTCCTTCTTCCTTCTTTCCGCTTGCTTTCCGTTTCCGCTTTGGCATCTGTGGCAATGGATATGGCCTCATTGCTCGAGAGGGCTTTCTTCCGCACCCATGCTGTTTGCCTCGTTACCTTTCCCAATACCTTTTAAAGGAGCAAATTTGTTACGCACAACAACACCCCTTCCCCTCTTGCAATGGGTACTATCATACGTTTTGATGAACACCTGGTGGAAAAACAAAAATATTCGCGCGAGTTGACTGTATACTCTACTTCTCTATACCAATTGGTTAATTGCCAATGGTAGGTACTTTTTTGGTGACATGCTTTAAAATCTCTTATCATTTTCAGGCCGATAGTCAATGGGATACGCCTTACTCCTCGAGAGATGATTGCTTTCATCATAAGACAGAACCTCTTTATTTCCTGCTTCTGCCACCTCACTCAAGGGCTGACTTATGGCTGTCATTTTCTTGTTGGGCCCGATGACGATGATGATGAGCAACGGGCATATGCGTACTGCCATTTCAGCCCTCCGCGATGTGGTTTTTTTCGTAATTATTTTATTTCATTCTTCATTCCATTCATATTAATTTTTTTGCTGATTGATTTTATAGTTGACCTTCTTAAAATACATCATGAAGCTGAATTGGAGGCCCACTACCCCCTGGACAATCTTCTAACAAAAGTACCGTACGCACCAGCTGGGCTACTCACCTCCTGGTTGAACCGTCCAGTTGGGACGGGAGACCTCCAACCCCTCTCTGATCCCATCATCTTCTCTGGATATCTAGGAGACCCAATTAGTATTCACATGAGTCGGGACCAGTTGAATGTTGTTAACGACATGGAGTTTGGTGAACTTCAGGTGGGTCAACTTGGGCCAAAGCATGGTAAGTCCTATTTATTGCAGTTATTATTTCACTTCAACAAAATTACACACAGTTGCTCCCCTTCGTCCTTATTCCCTAGCTATCCGATCGATTGGTATTCAGACTGATGAGATATCAAGTGAGTTTTTTTTGTTTTCGTAAAGGGCGCATCTCATTTTCCCTTTCAGGCTGCAATACTGGTCAGGGAATCTCCAAGGAAGATCTGGGTTTCGATTTCAAAAAGTGTCCAATCTGTTCAAAATATTTTGAGAAGGGAATCTTGTCAGACCATCTGCCCACTTGTCAGCGCAACGGAGAAAGAAGGAAATCTGGTCGGAGCAAAATTATTCAAGTAGGCAATATTTAGTTACAAGAGTTCGAGTGTAGCTACATTTTTCGCAATGATATTGCGAGCTGCCCAGCCGTTTTGATCTTGAACCCAGTGGTCTCCATATTTGTCTGAATGCAAGACAAGAGACAGACGGGTCCCAGTGAAATCACAATTGAAGTGCGTTATTTTGCACGAAGGGAAAATGATAACGTCCCAAGATCGAAGCTTGAAAGCTATACCTGGTTCATACATGCCCAATTCCCCCCCTTCCCACTCGCCAAAAGGTATTACTACACAGAAAAGCTTGTCACCCGTATCACGGTGACCTCTGGTGGAAACACGGACGTTGATGACGAAACCCCCAAAAGGATGAGCCAGGCTCCTCTCATTGAGGGGAAGTCTTTCGACGTAGACGGTAATAGCAGCATATTCCTCAGGGAGATATTTTTTTAGCTATTAAATTGCGTCAGATCAAGAAATATAGCTGAAAGGGAAGACTCACATGAAACTCAACGATGATTGTTATCAGCTTTATGAATTCGGCCATAGAATCTGTCTCTGCAGGATCTTCTTTCATCTCGTCTGAAGGATGGGGTGTCCGCTGGGTAAAGTTGACGTGTGTGGCACCCTCTGGGCGCAAAACATTTGGATGGTACCCATCGGGAGCACCTTTACCCTTGCAGCCAAGGTAAGCACGACATACAAAGAGGTGATTGTCTGAAATACCTTTTGACCATAACGATTCCAGATGCACTTGTGGGTTGCACAGAATTCGAATTCCGGATCGTCTGATGAATCAACTTCATAAACTTCCCCCTCCATGATCATCGACACCAGGGGAAGAGAAATATCATCGAGATGTGGCAGGATTCTAGCAAGATTGGGTATAACCATTGCAATAAGAGAGTCGTCCGCATCTCGCACAGTAACAACATTTCTGCAAATTCAATTGTCAGATATTAGATGAAATGATAAGAGTTGGAACGTACTCGTCACAAATTTCCGTTGGAAAGACAACATAAGCGTCGGCGCAATCCCCTCCGGAATGAAGGTCATCCAGCTGAGAAGAATTAGATAAAGTTTGAATTTGAAAAACTTGTCGAAGTACCTTCTCTTGTAGGTCTGACAAACTTGTTGCAACGGATGCTGAAGCTACTTTAGCACGCTCTTCTTTTGTCCACTCGAAACTGTTCTCCGCATAGACGGGACAAACCGTTTCTTTGAGTTTCAGTTCGGTTTTAATGATGACTTGAGGAGCGACACAGTCTTCGGTTATATTAAATTGATCTAGGCTCAAAGGAAGAACAGGTGCGAGAAGAGGTGTTTTCAATGCATTCCAGCAGTCGTGCAGTGCTGGCAGCTTCCAGAAACTGGACAAATTGTAAGCGGAAGATCACGAAAAAAAAGTGTTCACAGATACCTGAAGTCAAATGCCTGCAGACGATCTCGCATTTTATCGAACTCTTTGAAGGGAATCCGTTCAGCAACAACAGAGCCATCATCGCTCGGGAAATCGACGTAAAAAGTGTTTGTAAGTGCGGTGCTTACTTGGTGAATAAACACCATTTGGGGGATAACTAGCTTTCTCACAACATCACCACAGTCCCTGGAGAGGCGGTGTTTGTGATCAGAAGCTGTGAAAAAAATGAATCACCCTATTCTTGTATTCTGAACGTAAAACATACCATGCGGGGAACACAATAGGTACGCTAGTCTTTGAATTACATCGAATTGTTCCGTCTTGCAGATTGCTACTCGCATGCCAGCAATGGCCAGCATGGGAACAATATACATCGAAGCTGGCCAAGGTTAATACAGGAGATAGCAATTTAAGTGCGACTCACTTGAAGCCGCGAGATACATTAAGCGTGTTCCGTATTGATACCAGTGTTCCAATTTTGATTTTGTAATGTCCAATGAATCTATTTCCCGCGCGAGGCTTGCAAAAGTTTCACTCCGGTTTGATGTCTTCTGTGCTTTGAAGCGACTAAATGAAATAAAATCAATCAAAAAGGGAACACCTGGAAAAAAAGGAGAATAATACCATTGTAGATGCAGCGCTGCTTGAATGTAGCTCATCATGAGCTCAAAATCGATTTCAACTATCTTGTTCTCGAGGAGAGCACATTTTTTGATGGTCGCTACAAATAAGCTATCAGCTTTGGGCGTGGCTCGTTCGAGAGCAAAAGGTAGCAACGCCGCAGGAACGGCTGTCGGGCCGCCTCCATCACTAGAGCAGTGGTCAGGTGGGAAAGCCAATAAGAAATGAGCGAGCTTGAGCTGGTGATCATGTGAGATGGCCATCAGGCCGAGTTGCACAATACAGAGTGCAGGGGCCCGGATGGCCGTGGGAGGTTCTCCGTTAACCACCCACACTGTCGTCTTATTCTTGTTCGGCATCTTGCCTCGTTTTCGAGGTGAGCCACTGCCCTCTTCATCCTCTGGTCCTTCTGGGCCCCGCAACAAGTCGGCCTGCATACCGATAACATTTTGCGCCCAGGGATGGCCGCGTGCGGGACGCGTAACCCTTGGGGCATTGCCACCGCGCTTGCACGCGTTAATCGACCGCGGTGGTTCATAACCATCACCCCTTCCACCATCCCTAACCCGGGTCTTCACACCACCTCCAGAACCCCTTCCTCGCATACCCCCTCCTCACACCATTGCGGGTGGATCTAGCAAGCCGGCCTGGGAGGCCGTACGTTTGGCACCTGTCCTAGTCCGAGTCTGCATCCCGGGGGATTCGTGGGATGAGGAGGTTCATCATCTGCGCCGTTTTGTCCAACGCTGTATTTTCAGCGAGACCAAACCCGACAAGGGTAGCAGTGGGGGACAACGGTGATATTGGGCAGGCCGTTGATTCTCTCTGCGAAGGAGATAGGAGCATAGGTAAGTTTGTGCACAAAGGTCGGTTGTTTTGGGAGAGTAACAAAGGTGGGGGTATTGGCTGCATGTCGTCCATGCTCATTGACATGGGAGGGCTGGAAGCAGGCAGATTAGATTCCGCTGGCGCTTCCGCTGGCGCTGGGGATAGCTGTAGGGGCGACGGGGGACGGAGCAAAAATTCTGGTAAGATCCCTGCTCCCCGAGGTAGCAGTCCAAGCGGAGAAGAGCAGGGCGACGGCGACGGCGACGGCGATGACAATGGGACCAGTGATAACGGGACCAGTGGTGACGAGGGCCCCGACCGGGACGTGTTGATAGCCTCACGTTGTTGGGCGGTCGGTCGAACTGGGTTCAAAATTACCTTGGATCACATAAAGAAGGCAAAGAAAGCTGCTCGCCTTGAGGTGATGGCTGAACGGGCACAGACAGAGTACGTCGCTGGGATTCGGTGGCTTCCTGGACACGCGACAGCCCGGCCATGAGACTAGAGAGGGCGTCATTGGATCCAGCTGAATTTTGCTGCATAAGTCGCGGCAGTGTAAGCAGCAATTCTTGGAGGACGGTCTCGTCAATGTCGAATTGTGGCATGGAAGCTGAACGAGGAGGTTAAAGGACGTAATTAACTTGCGGCACTCCCCAGGTAAAAAATGTCTGGTCACAGAAGTGTTACAAACCACCCGTTTCGTCACACCGTACTCCCCCCAGAGGCGGAGTACGGTGTGACGAAACGGGTGGTTTGTCACTGCCAGCAAGTAACGAACGCGACGCCTTCATTAGAATGTGGCGTGCAAAGGGCGTTAGCAAACAAGCCGTTGCCAAACAGCCTTCATCTCCCACCGTCACCATCTCCCCCCATTCGCACTGGGTTCGAGTCCCCCCGGCCGCACCACCTCACCTGTCTTATCCCAATCCACCACCTTGCTTGGGTGACCCACAGAACGAGGACACAGCCAGGCAAGCAAAGCAACCGTATCGCGCGAGCGTGGCGCGGGGGCAGGATGGAGGGGTTGAGGATGCGGGAGGCCGTTGAAGCCGCTTCTTCGAGTACAATTATAATGGTGAGCATTCAATATTCAGTTAGCGTCCATTCATTCTCGTTCTTCCTTCACTTCGCATTTCGTGCTGGTTTTTGCATCGATTTTCTGCTGGTTTTCCATCTGCGAAATGGGCGAAATGGGCGTGGACGATTTTCCGGTGTGCGCTCCTGATTTTCTCGTGCGCGTTCCTGCAAATCGCGCAGGAACGAGCGGAGAGGGATTTCGTTCTGTGGCTTACCTTTTTCTTCCCTCGTTCCCTTCCTCCGTCCTTTTACTTTATTCCTTTACTTTATTTTATTTCCTTTTCTTCCTTCATATCCCTTCTCCCTGCCTTTGACTTATGCATGCTAATATTCTCTTTACAGGCACCGTTTCTCCCTCACCGGCATGGGCGAGCGCAACGCCGGCTCCCTCTACCTCGGACGGGACGCACCCACATCTCGCAAGGGCCGCGCAGCATCAAACGCAAGCCCATACGACTCTGTCCAGGTCCGCCCCGAGTTCTCGTCCCTCACCCGCTCTGCAGAGAACAACCAGGTGCTCACCGGCCCCCGCGCGAAGAACGAAGTCAAGGTGCACGATTTCGCGGGATGGCCGCGTTGGCGTTGCGTTTCGTTCAAACTCGTCCTCTGACAGCGCGCGGGCGAGGCGGGGCACGAGTCGTCCAGGTCCGTTGCGAATCCCTATCTATCCCTATGTTGGCGAACACGGCGTGAATAGGGACTGCGGCAAGGGCGAGTACCCCTCCATAGACGCGAACGGTCGTCATCGCCAGGTTCGCTCTCCTCCTCAACGTGCTTTTCATCTCCGATCCACTCGCGCCTTGCGTCTCGCCGGGCCGCGGGCTTGGTGGTCTGTACTCCGGTCCGACCTCGAGCGTCCCGTAGCTCTTGCGTCCCCGGCGACGGCCATGCCCGTTGCGCGTGAGACACCCATATACGCACCACGCGATGCCGCCGATGAGGACGCGCTGCTCCTCCGCTTGCTGACAACGCCCGAGACCCGCAATGCCAACCCCTTCGCAAGACCTGCAAACCGACGTTCTGCAAGGTCTGCAAACGCAAGGTCTGCAAACGCAAGACGTCAGCGCGCGAAGACAAACAAGGAGTCGTCGTACTTACCAGTGAGCGGATCCCGATACCGACTGCGCACTTCCAACAAGCGAGAATCAGTCCGCGCCCCGAAACATTGCGGCGCGCGGACTTTGCAGGACTCGCATTTCGGCCGCCCATACCTTCGACATCGACGGGGAGGATGATCCCTCTGAGGAAACAAGGTGCGTGAGTTCATTGAATCCACATTCCGATGTGAAACTCACCTGCAATCAAGCCCGCTTGACCTCCAGTCACAGCCAACGGCGCCAAACTCCAACGGACTCGTTCGCGAGTGTGCGGGCATCTCAGAGACGGATGCAACGTTGATGTCTCCCCGCGACCGGACTCAAGTTCCAGGTCAGTCAGCAGTTCTCTTTCTCGTTTGATCTTTCGACCGCATGCTAACGTTTTTTTGTTTTAGGAACAAGTCGATTGCGGTTTTTCCAATCGCAATGCAACATCGCGTATCGTATCCGACGTGCCGACTCGGGTTAATTCGCGCCCTTCACGCACGACTACAACTACGGCACCACCACCACCGACGGCTACAGCGTCCTCAACGAAGCCGCCGCGCGCCCCAACTCGTACAAAGGCAGCGCCATCCAGCAACGCCACACGCTGCAGGCCAATTCCCTGCAGCGTGATAACGAATCGGCCGTCTGTAAGCACCCGTGCCTATTCGTGCTCGGAGGTTGCTCCGCTGCACAGCCGCCGGAACGGAGCACTTCGCACCCACCCAGCTCGCCTTCTTTCTTTCTCACCCCCACGTCGCCCTCTGTCTCACCACCACCCCACCCCCGCTCGCCTTCTTTCTAACCACGACCGCACCGTCCTCGCTCGACCTGCCTCCCCTCCGCGCACCCACGGACCCACAAAACCCCAGGTTTGCGCAAACGCGGGCGCTCACCCGCCCGGCGTGTGCGTCTCCGTCTCCCCTACCGCTCCCCGCTCCAGATGTACGACCTCCTCGGCGTCCGCCGCGACGCCGTCGTCCGCGAGTTCTACATCTACCATGTCAAAGAGGCGCTGATTTGCGTCGCCAAGGAGTGCAAGCGTTCGCTCGGCCCCCGCCCGGCGACCTCCGGCTACCACGACAGCAAGGAGACACCCGCGGAGACCCTGAGAGTAACGCGACTACAGGTGTGCCGCCGGGCATCCCGCCATGCCTCCCTACTAACGTCTTTCTTCCGCAGCCCTTTTGTCACAGCCCGTGCAGAAAACACGACGGAAACACCAGACTCGGTGCCAGGTGCATCAACACAACTCCCACTTCCCGCTTGATTGCCTGTTGACGTCCGCCTTCACAGCCGCCGTCGCTGCAGTGCGAGCCCAACGCCGCCCGCCAACGTGCCCACGCCTGCGGCCTTGCCATTGGCAGTCGCGTTCCGCCGCGGTCACCTGGATTCGCGCGAGGCATCTGTGCGCAGATCCTGCCGAAGCGTCGCTGGGCGCAGAGTCCCTCGAAGGGGCGTGATGAGCATGCGGGCACGCCCCAGCGGGCGCGCCGGATGTACCTGTCGAGCCCGGGGCGGGAATCTATCTCGTCTCTGCGCAGACCCGGATTCACGGTCTCCGCGTTGCGAATTCGGATTCGGCTGGGGCGGCAAGTGCAAGTCCGTTGACGGTGATTCATCGGCGTCGCAAGTGGTGGGTGTTCGTTCTCAATTACATACCATTCAACTGACTTCGTTTGCAGTATTCAAGACGTCAAAACAAGGCTTCAATACCGGGATCCATTTAAATCCTTGGATGCGGTTCAAGTTTAGTTGGAAGGATTGGCGGATGGGATTATTGTCGCATACAACCAGGTGCGTCTCGTTCAGTTCTCGTTACAATGATTATCAACTTACTTCAATTCCATTTCAAAACCCACGTACCCTTCGCTGGCTCCCGCGCCGCGCACCCCGGAATCGTTCCCTACTTCTCCTCCCCCGCTCCCACCCATCCTCCTTTCACCGCCCTCCTCTCTGCCACGAACCTCCCTTGCGGCGGTCGCTTTTGCCCATTGAGCCAACGCGCGCGTCCCACTCGAACGAGAGGCGTGACGTGCACATTAACACGTCGATTGCGCCGGCGAGGGAGCGCTGTGCCGCGGAGGGGGGAGTTGCTCGTCGTGTCGCCAGATAGCTGGCGGGTGTAGTAACTCAAATCGCGGAGCCGGGTTGGCGCTGGTGCGAGCGTAACGTTTGCCTGGTAAGTTCGTTTTTGTCCGCTGCGTGCGTAGACTGTCAGTACTGACTTAAATCCACAGAATACGCACATTGGCAAAATTTCGGCCCACCTCCCTCAATATCCACTGGATCCCCTTATATTCCAAGCGTCGTACCGTCGCACGAGGTTCCCGCATCATCCCCGTGTCCATTCGGCGTCCATTCGGCGTTGCCGACGTGAGTTTTGTCCTCGAAATTTCGTCGCTCCGCTTTGACCCCTTTGCAGAACGTCTTGTGTAAACAGCTCTTGTCGGTCAAAGACGTCAAAGACGTGCGGGGACGCCGTTTCGAAGCCCTAGGAACGTGCCGGTACGTTGGCTTCGTCCGCTGCGGGAGTAGACTATCTGAATTCGAACTTTCCTTACAACAGTATGGATACTAGTATGTGCAGAGGAAGGGAAGGACGGACGTCGTCACAAAAACCGCTGAAATGGCTGTCATCAGCGGGCGAGGTGTTGAAGGCGTCATACGGTGGTTCCATTGGATGTACAGTACATTCAATGTAAATTATATACAACCTTTCGTGAAGAATAACAGGCAGTTTGACAAAATGGAGCCCTTGTACTGTGCATCACTCCTCATCCTCTCTGGCGTCCCTCCAGTCGGGAGCATCTCGGAAAAGCTTGGTATGCACCCGGACCTTCGACCAAGGCCCATCAGCATCTGGAACACTGTCTCCAGGCTTGTACTTTGGCAATCCACTATCATGCCACATTTTCTGAAGGGAAAAACCCGTTAGGTCCAGGATTAAAGGACGGTTATAAGCACACCTGATAGTTTTTTTGAACCTGTTCTAAATAAAGTTTCATGGCTGCATTGATTTGAACATCGGCAGAGTCTTTGGAGTTGGAGTTGTCCATGAGGGTAAGTTGAGAGCTGTTGAGGACAACGACGGAGGGAACAACAGTATGTGACAGTGTGACATTGGTGTCCTCCATCCTCCCTTCTCCGCCGTCCATCGCTCCTTGCGTTCAACGGACCCAACCACGATGGATATAGATAACACAGGGGAAGGGGCCGTGGGTGTGTCGCAGTTTCTATGCTCAGATGTCAAACTGAGGAACACTTTACATTCAGTTATTGACGACGTTTGGGGCCTTGTTGTAGAAGAGCTTGGCCCCCCGTGGACAATAGAGCCTTTGCAGCTTGCCAGGCTCTCCAGACTCTCTCCCTTTACCAGACACATTTATGAACCATGGATGTACACACATGTCAATTTACGGGACTACAAGAGCGCACAGGCTTTTATACAAACTTTAACAGAACGCCCGGATCTTCGCCTTCTAGTTTCCACCATATACTTCTCATTCATCCTGGATCCCGACCCCCATAGTCAGCAGCACCTTGCGTTGGGCCAGAAGCTCAAGCCATTGCTGGCGCAGCTCAACGGCCTTGCTCAAATAACGTTTATGTACGACGTTGGGAACTCAGAAACTCTGGGCCACATTATTGGACTTCTCGGTCCCCTCCCCCCATCACTTAAAGTTCTTCACATCCGCCCCTACCCTGGCGAACAAACAGGCGGCGGAGCTCCTTGGGAAGAGAGCCTTTGGAAGCTCCACATCTTCCAGATCCCATCCCCTATCCGACAATTTATTGTCACTACTCCGCGATACGTAGTCTGGCCACCCACTGCAACGAATCTTCGAAGAACGGCAACCAGCTGGACAGCTCAGTTCCTTGGGCCACATCGCTCTAATGGGTCAACTTTGCGAGTAATAACCGTCAACTCAGGTTATAGCGATGGAGGGAATCGAACACTTGATTACCGATTCCAGATGGCTGACCGGGATGCAAAGTTTGGAGAGGTCTTGCCAGCTGGTTGGGATCTTCATGTGGATGATCGCCTGACGGGCGACGACGTTATGGAGGGCACCCTTGGTACACGGTTCCATTTCAAAAAGCCGCAACTCAGCGGCAACTGGAGAAAGACGCAACTCAGTCGGGATTGGGATTTGCCAACACATGCTATTCTCAATGAACTTTCCAACCTTTTCTCGGACGGCAGACCTGAATGTGGAAAGCCGTTTGTGTGTTTCCAACCTGAAGAAGATGAAGATGAAGTCCTTTAGGGTATGTAGCTATAACGTCTATTCTGCAATGCATTTTTTTTTGGCTTTCCCTTTGTCTGCTCCCCACCTTGAGGCCACAATTCTTCCGCCGAGTGCCACCGAATGCCGCCAGCCACAGCCGCTACCCGCACCACATGTTAACTTTATTTGTTTAGGGCCTCATGGCGAGTCGCTCAAAATTCTTATATAAGGCCATACAGAGCAACATTTATTTCTCATTCACTTCCCTTTGAATTCACCAACCCTCAATGACCACTACTTGCATTCCCGACCTCCTGCCTCACATCACAGACCTTGATGCCCTTAGCGGTAACACCGGTTCCAATAAAAAAAAAGCGAACTATTGGGTGGTATTGGAAGGCCACAAGCGTGGTATTTTCACCGACCAGTATGTTGTATCAAACCTGTCCTTCACTTTTGCTTACTCTTGTCTAGCTCCCTCTCTGGCTTGGCTATTACTGGCTTCCGCAACCCAAAACTCGTGGCCGTGCGGACCCACCAGGAGGCTTACCGCCTGTGGAACGAACATTGTCGCAATAACCACGGCCAGCCTTGCAAGTACCTCCCTGTAGCTACACCCCCTCCTGCATCGCCCTTGGTTTGGGGCATCAAAGGCGTTCTCGGGGTGTTTTTCTCGAGGTAAAGTTTCTGTCATCTGGTTGTGTTTACATCTGATCTTCTTCTCCAGAGCTGAGGCTCTTGCCTATGCTGATGACCATGGGATGAAGGACGTTCATTTGAAAGAGGGGACTGAGGGCGTGGTCAAGATCTTCTGTATCAGTGCATAGCTCATATAAAAAGTCTATACAAAGTTATGTAGTCGCATTGGGATCTACATCAAAGTCTATGATTCTCATTTTCCCACTGCCTGAGTTTTGCAAAGTTTTCCCTTCTTCAACGAGCTTCAAATAGTTCTCCAAATGTCCATCAGCATATTTGGTTAGTCGTTGTAGTGCTTCACGTATATCATGATGGGCAAGATTTGTTGAAATCTTGGTAACAATAGCTTGTCGAGCTTTGCACAGTGCATCAAACGATTTCCGTAGTTTATCGTTAAGATTGCTAATCTTTGAATCCTGTGCAAGTAAAAGACGTCGTTGTGCATTATCTGTCGACTGATTAACAAAACCCTTAACTCCCAATAAATAACTTACCGCGTCGCCTTAAATTTGCGAAAGCATTCTCCGAGATATGCCCCGCAAGATGTGTTGGACGTATACCATATGTTTCATACATCTATTGCTCAAAAAATTGGGATTGTCGCAAATAAATGAAACAGATCTGGCTGACCTCCAAAGTTCGCATTTTCCATGCATCGTATGTGTGTCCTTTTTGGAGGCCTCCGAGCAGGGTACAATCCTTGCCTTCAAGATTGACGTCTCTGTGAACAGCCTCAACAAGATTGCTGGTGGGATCTCCAGCTTTCCAGACAGCCAAAGGGATGAAACTTTTTTCCCAACATATTGCCTCGAGAACGAAATGACTGTTCAGCTTATCTTTGAGCCAGTCTAAAAACACATAAAATCATGGAAGCGGTTCACGAAAACCTTTGAAAGAACAAACCTTGGCCAGTTTTCCCTCCCTTATCCTGAATGGCAGTCAAGGTTCCAGTCCAGTCAAGATGCTCCACACAAAGTAAACTTCTCATAAGGCGCTTCACCTCCCGGGACACAGAAGACTCAGTGACCTTCCGAAGGTAATGGTTGGAACAAATGCGATAAACCCTATGGAGGTGTTCGTAAGGGGTCAAGTCTTGAATTAACCGCCAAGGTTCATGAAGATCTGCCTTGGGAGGCATGCTTGCAGCGCGTCGCTGCAGATACAGCCCAAGGCCTTGAGTTATGAATATCAGTGGAATAAAATGAAACAAAATAAGAGCAGACCTTTCGCCTGGCCCCGATGCTGGTCTGCTCCCCATTGGAGAATCAGGTCTTTGTAATCCTCCAAGTGGCTGCCGTCCAGATGTCTCCATTTGAGATGCTGACCAGTATCTTCTAAAACCACGCTGTGAATGGCCTCAAATACGCAACGGTGAGCTACAGCGGTTTGCCTGTTCAAGAAAACTCGGCAGAAAGTAACACCTGTGGAATAAATCAATTAAAGCAGATGAAGAAGTGAAAAGCTTACTGGTATTGGCATCTCTGTCCATGCACGCCATTTCAAATTCAAGAAAATCAACAATGCGCTTGAAAGCAATGTCGCTTTGAAGATAGCACCCTCTTTCGAGAAGTCTATGGCTGGCCTCTCTGGACATGCAGATGATTATGCGGACATAGGTACTATCATTGCTCTTGTCGTCTTCATCTTCTTCGTGATATTCCATCGTATTTGCATTGAAAATAATCATACGTCGAATATAATGTTCCGACTTGGGTAAATGAGCATCTTGGAGCTCTTTCAAATGCTGTACAGCTACCAAAAGAAAAATCAGCTTTGACGCATTCAAATCCTAGAGAAGATGAAATGTAGAGTACCTGCCCATCCCGTACCATGAGGACAATAGATCTTTCTAATTTCTTTGATGTACGATTTGATATGTGAGCGGTTGGCGAGAGAAACATGCAAATGGCTGAGGGTTGGACTAGGTATGCGGGGGAATTTTTCTGCAAGAAATGCCCGAACGACAGGGTGACGGAGAAATCGTCTAGGCGTTATATCAGGTAGATCATCTCCCAACTTTTCCAGAAGCTGCATAACAGTAGTTCGGACAGAAGGAGGAGTTTTGGTCGGCAAGGGAATAGGATGGGTATGAATCCCAGAGGAGACAATGAGAATATAGGGACAAACACGACGGTATTCATCCACTGGCTCGTACACACGAAACTTCACTTCACACTTCATGCGTTCCATAAGAGGTTGGGAGAGAAGACCATTGGAGTCTCGGTGGTCATATGCTGCTAGAAATTAGCCTGCAAAAAATAATGCACAAAACCACACTTACGACAAATAGCTCTTTGGGATGAATTGTTGGTGATGGTGGTACAAGGGACCAGTGGTCCATAACCAAGAGAGAAAGCGGCCTCCTCTATAATTTTCGCCTCTTCCTCATCTTCATTTAGCACCGCCTGGATGTAGTTCAAGTCATAGCTGCCAGCGGCGGAACCAGTGAAATCATCAAAAAAAATGATCTCTATTCGTTTTACGGCAATAATGCTCGCATCTATTTGCATCTTCAATACTGCAGCCCCACCTAGGAAATAAAATAAAAAATACCTGATCGATAGACGACCACTTGGGTCTTTGTCCACCCGAATTTTTCCCTCACAAGTACTGTCCTTGGGACGGTAACCACGACTTCTCTGCTTCCAATAATATTCCATGATATCGTCTTGTTGAGGGACATCATTGTTCGCCAACTGTGTGTCCGGAGGATGGGAACAGCCCAGTTTACGAATTGCAGCCAAGTATGCACTCGTTTTGGAAAATATATCCTTGGTAGGTGAAGCATGCTGTAAGCGCTCATCACGATCTTGCCGCAGGCGTGTTTGGATATTCGCACGAGAAGCATGGGTGTGTGGCTGAGATAAAGACAGTGTGTCTGAGAATGGGCAGACTTTTACGCCACAGCCTGTAGGAACATAAATATACAAAATGATTATTATAACCGTACTGGATACATACATGTGCTGTGGGTCTCCCTACAAGGCACTGTATTACCTGCACCATCTACCATAACATCAACAAAAACATCTTTGAGGGAACCTCCCATAGGGGCCCCTCTGGAATAGGCGATGTTGTATTCAGGAGGTTCCCAGTTATCAGGATCCATAGGGAAGAGATGGCCAATACTATTAGGAGATGCAGCCGTTTCAGGATATTCAAGGATGGTATGAGGGGGGTGTCTATAAAGGACAGAGAGCGTCATTTTGTTCGTGAGATGCACCATGGTTTCCCGAATGGGTTCATCTTCATCAAAAGTATTATATGCAATGAGGGGAAGGGAGGATGAAGCAGCGGCAGGAGGTAACATAGCAGCTTGCTGTCCTTCAAGATAGTTAATGACGTCCATGAGCTTTCTTTGGATTCCAACATCGCCCATAGCATTATTGGTGGGGAAAGCTGCCAGCCGTTGCAGCTGGGGCTGAATATCAACCAGTCCTGCCTGCATATATGCCTGGACCTGGCGCCCAGAGTTCTCAGATGGGTTCAAAAGATCGGCCAAAGTGCGAAGCATAGAGGAAAAAAATAGCTGCATTGAATAATTAGGGCCTCTGAGGTATCCCAACGAGCTGAAACACAAAAGAAGAAGCAAGGAGACCCCTTCATGTTGTGCAGAAGCAGACCAGTGGACCAGAAGCCAACGCGGAAGGAGGGTACGCCGCAGACAACTTAAATTGTGCAAATTGACGCCACAGGGATGACCCGCTCGTCACAAAGGTCCAGGCCCCTGCCTTACTGGGCCGTGGGAGTTCGGAGCTTCGGGCGTGCACGCGACGTGGACACTGACGCGGCAAAACCACGGTGACAGGTGGCTGACAAAAACTGTCAAGATAAGGCCACGTGATGCGCCATCATAAGAATAATCCACTCCTTACTCTGGCAGTGAGTCGAAGCAGGCACGTGGCATAACGCGATCATGTGATCGCAGGTTTTGCTCAGTGGCAGTGCTCGTGCATGGCCACTTTGGCCCCATTGACTTCGGCGCGTGGTTTACTGTGGATTCAACAGCTGACTAAATGTGTCTAAGCCAAGCTGTACACGGTCCTCTGAATGGAGCATACCCGACTTGACTTCCTGACAGCTCCGACTCCTTGAGCACTGAAAGTCGTAGTACCCGTGCAAAATTTGAAGTGACCTAGTAGAACTTGGCGTTGACTTGGCGACATCTACGCCTCGGTGAGCGCTGTCGGTACTTTACATGTTGTCCCGGCTCTTAGCCAAATTAACTGCAAGTCCGGCTCATCGTTTCAAAGCTTCAGGTTCGCGTCCCAGACTTACGTCTTACCTGAGGCACCTGATCCTTGGTTGGGGTATAAAACTCTGCGTTTTTACGGCTTCACGCATCCAATGCCACCCCGACTGCCGACAGAGCTACTGGAGCACATAATGGACGATCTATCAAGCCACCGCCGAACTCTGGGCATATGCGGACTCGTTTCCCCCCAGTGGATCCCGCGGAGCAGACACCTTTTATTCTCAACCGTCAATTTGTTTGTTTCGTCTTCCCCCCGCTTTTTGGAACTCTTGAGATCTCCAACGTGCACCTTTGCCTCGGTCATATCCCGTTTGTGCATTGACGCACGTGTGGACGACATCGAAACGTCTTCTAGCGACCCGTTCTATAGCCTCGTGACTAGTCGAGCCTTTGAGCGCCTTGTGTGCACCCAGTCGTTACAGCTCTCGAACTTCGATTGGACAGCATTTTCTATTTTCGAACAGTCGGCCATCGAAACCGGTTTAGGACAGCTAAAGCACCTCACAAAAATTGGGCTGCATTCAGTTTCCTTCCACGATCTGAAAGACGGGCTGCGAGTTGTGAACACATTCCCCCTTCTAACTCACATTCACCTTGTCGGAATCCGCTTCTCCAAATACCTCGAGCACAATATGACCTCCACCAAAACGTTCCGCATTCCTCCTACTTGGGAAGTTGTCGAGATCGATTCCGGGGACGCTATACCTGTGTTTATGCATTGCATCTGCGCAAATCTCCCACTTCACATCCCGCGAATCAAATTGTCGCACATCGAGCCAGAGCATCATTCGTTTGTGCAAGAAGCCCTTCAGTCCCTCACGGTATCAGAGTTTACTAGTTCGTATTAAAAACACAACGACCATCGTCCCACTAACACCCTCAATGCTAGTCTGCGATTTATACTCGACGTGCTGAACGCTCGCCACTCACTGGGCATGATGACCAACGCGGCGAAGAGATATCATTCGCTACTAGAATGTTTCTCATAGTATTCTTGTGCCTCTTGGATGGCGTCGTGCTGGAACAAATAAGATTGCACTTTTTGAGCTGCCGAGCGAACGAAAAGAGACATTCTTCACGCACATCGGAAATACAGACCCCAGTTGGATGGTTCTGCTCCCTGGGCGGGAGACTCTCGGTTGACGTAGTCCCTCCGTGGCTTGCGAAGCGTCTGATACGCTTCCAGTCTGCTCGGCACGTCCTCTCTTCTGGTTCCGAGGGGAATCAGGCACCCGAGCGCACTAGCTTCCTCGATGGCCATCGCAGCGCCTTGCCCGAGGGCAGGCAGCGTCGCATGAGCAGCATCGCCCAAGAGCGCGGCACGTCCGCGGATCCAAGTAGGGAGCAGCGGCAGGACTCGCAGCTACCATTTGAGAATGGGCTCATCAGGCAAACTGAGGAAAGAGAGGAACTTGGGATGGACATCGTGAAATGTATGCACAAGCTCATCGCGCGTTCCCGTCGACGCCTAGTCTGCATAACCGGTGGGCAAATGTCCGAGTCAAGTGAACGTGGCTAATAAGAGATGAAGCTGACCTGGATCGTCCTGAGATGGATCTGCATAGAGGGCTACGAGCGAGCGACCCGCTTCGACAGGGGTGGAAGAAGAGTAGGCGATATTTTCCCTCCTTCACGATTACAGTCCGCGCGCCAGAAAGTCCTTCGGAGAGCCAGTCGATGTCAGGAATTCCCTGCAATTTTGACACCTCGAAAACGCTACGAAAGCAGGAGATACGCGAAGCGGGCGCTTTTTGAGCTTTACCCAACATAGTAGTGCGTATCGTAGACTGGAGGAAGCGTTAACGTCTCTCCTGGAAATGAACCATGGCAGACTTTTCTCCTCACATGCAGTCCATCAGCGCCAATGATAACATCTCCATAAACAGTGTCTTTCTTCCAAGGTTACTGTTCCTCGCTCAGGGTCGCATTCGAGAACCCTGCTTTTGAGGTGAAGTTGAGCTGGCGGCCCTTCACCTTCGCCGGTTGCAAGCCGCATAAGTTCATCATGGAGGTCGCTCCTGTAACATAGTAGACTCTGTTGTGCGTTGAATTTAGTTACAAATTCCCGACAACGGTTCAAGATGATACCCGGATTTCCTCCATTCCGGGTACCAACCAGCGGTGAGAGACGCCCTCTCCACTCTGCGAGTCGAACGTCTCAATCTGCGCGCAACATGAGATCTTTGAATAATCGCGGTTGGAAAATGTACCCTGTCGTAATTAACACCTTTCAGGTTCCCTGGAAAGGCCGCCCCAGCGTTCCAAGACGCGGAGCGCATTGACCTGCACGCCAATATCCGCACCGACCTCAGTCTTGATCTCAGATGCTTCGAATATCTGTTTGGAGATTAGCGGAAAGCTCTGTGTCAGTAACTGCACACGCCTGGATCAAATGTCCGTTTCTTCGCAGCGCTGTGGCGGCCGCAGATCCCTGCACCCACCACGGATGCCTTCAGCGGTTTGGGAGGGTCCATCTTTGTATTGCTTCCACAAGCTATTCGCATATCGCTTACTACTTATCCCGGCGCGTGGGAGCAGTTGTGTAGAAGAATTGGAGTAAATCTCTCCACTGGTTCTCCGCAAATCCGGTTGCCACGGCTCGGTGTCAGTGGTGTAAAAGAAATACGGAACATTGACGAAATGAATGACCAAGCTCCTGCCAGGATCCGTTTGTGAAGTCACAGAGCGCATCGATGGGATGGGCAGATGTGTAGACCCCGCAAAGAGATGCTGGAAAAGAAATCCCCGGACAACGCAAGCCAGCAGTGCATCAGCAAGGTCATCACCGCCGCCGGCTGGCTCTGCAAGCAGAGCGCAGCCAGGACACAGAGGGAAGCCAAAAATAGTGAAACCAAGTCGGGGAGCGGACTCCCTTAACTAGCGGTTAAACTAGAAAGAACAGATACTACACTTGATCTGAGCCAATTCAGGCCAGAGTGGGTGGGGAGAGAGGAACCTTGGCGGGGTATTTATACAGAGAGGGCGCACGGACCAGATATAACCATAAATATGTTTGCGAAGGCGTTCCATGGTGAGTCATTTTAGTCTGGCAGCGGTGCCGCAGTACTTATAGCTTCTGCTCGTCAAGAACACGTGTACAGGTGAGCGTGGCGTGCCCCGCCCATGGCTGCCAGCCTGCTCATCGGTTAGACCACTGATTCACTGCTTAGCAATGCGTGCAAAGTGCGAGCGACAGCGAGCAGACAGTTTAGCAGCTTTTGTTCTAATCTCGTTGGAGGTCCATTTAGAGTCCACCGATGACTTCGAAATGAGCATTGAGTATTTTGGGTGAGAGCAGGCAATCATGGAGCGAAGGAACAAGTGTCACAACGTGACCGTCACTCATAGCTCCAGGAGCACAACATCCTACCGCCCAGATCTCGCCACAAATGCCGCCAAAGAAGCAGCAGGCACAGGGGAGCTCCTCCAAAGTCAAGGATGACAAGGTGAATCGGACTATATTTTTCGATTCTGAAGTGCACTGACTGATCAAGATTTCCAGACGTTTGGCATGAAAAACGTCGGTGCACATCTTCATATACCGTCTGAAGGCGTCTTACTGTAGTCCCGATTCCCTCAGAAAAATAAATCTGCCAAAGTTAAGCAGCAGGTGGCCTTGATTCAAGCGCAAGCGGCGGTCACGGGCAAGTCTCGGGACACCGTTGCAAAGGAGAAGGAGCAGCAGCTGCGCGCCAAAGAGAAATTGGAGGAGGAAAAGCGCAAGAAGGAGGAGATGGCGCTGCTCCGCCCTGTCCAGACGCAGAAAGTGCCCTTCGGTGTGGACCCGAAGACAGTGCTCTGTGTGTTCTTCAAGTCGGGGCACTGCGAGAAGGGAAACAAGTGCAAGTTCAGCCACGATCTTAACATTGACCGTCGGGTGGAGAAGAAGAACTTGTACGCGGACAGCCGTGAGGAGAAGCTTGCCGGTATGCACGATCTTTTTACATCCTGCGTGTTCTGACGCAGTCCCTTCAGACACCATGGACACTTGGGATGAGGAAAAGCTGGCGCAGGTCGTTCTGTCAAAGGCTGGGAACCCTCGGACAACTACGGATGTATGTTTAGCATCATCTTTACTTGTTTGCATAGTTAACTGTTTCCAGATCGTGTGCAAGCATTTCATTCAGGCCATCGAGCTTCAGAAGTACGTGCTCTGCCACAGGCATGCCTCTGCCTTCTGACTATTGTTATTCTAAAAGATTCGGCTGGTTCTGGGAGTGCCCAAACGGCGAGCAATGTCAATACAGGCACGCCCTTCCTCCAGGCTTCGTCCTGAAATCGCAACGAAAGGCCGCCGAAGAGGCTGCGAAAGCCAACGTCATAAGTTTGGAAGACTTCCTTGAGGTCGAGGTATGCCGGTTTATCGCGCAGTTATCAGAATCGTCTTGACTCGTCTTAGCGACACAAACTCGGCACCAATCTGACGCCGGTGACCCCCGAAACCTTCGCCGTATGGAAAAAGACCCGGATGGACAAGAAGGAGGCGGAGCAGGAGGCCATGCGCAAGGCGAAGGAGCAGCACCACTCTGCCGGGAAGAATACGGGTATGAGTGGAAAAGATCTGGTGCGCAGTTTCCTCAGCTTCAATACCATCTTCGTAACCCGCGTTTTCCCTCACAGTTCGAATACAATCCCGAATGGTTCGAGGACGAGGATGACGGCGATGCGTCGGAAGATTGGGACCTCGAAAAATATCGGAGGGAGAAGGAAGACGAGGACGCTGCCGCGGAGGCCGACCGTATGGCGAACCTTTCCCTCCACGAGGGTCTACACGACGGCGGCGCCGAGGGTAGCGGTGGCGGAAGGGATTAGGCATGTAACTCTCGAAAAGATGTATTATGACGATTTTCATTCGTTAATATATATTCGACACTCGCCGAAAGAACCCACACACGTACATCGATACAAATCATATAACCGCTAGAAACTACATACGTTATCGTCTAGTGTCTAATCCTCGTCGTCGCTGCCGTAGTCTGCTAACCCGAGCCCTTCCTTCAGCGGCGCTGGAGTGGCTCTAGGTGGAGGTGGCGCGGTGGGGACGCCATTCCTTTTTCGGATTTCGGCAAAATATTTCAGGCCCTCCAGCGTATCCGCGCTCAGCAGTCCCTTCGGTTGCGGGGGCTCCTCTTCCCGTAGCGACGGTGTTGCAGTCTCCAGGCGGCGCCGCTTCGCGCCCGGCTGACCAGACCCATCGTCCTCGACATCGTCGTCGTCGAGTATGTACCCATCCTCATCCAGCACATCTCCGTCCTCCAGTGCACGAACAGTGCGCATTGCATCCACGATGCGGGGGTCGATTTTGGCCTTGATGACTTCCTGGCCCATGTCGACGAGGCGGCGTTTCTCTGCGACTTTCTGAACGGGGTTCGGATCCTCCGTGGCCCAACGGACGTTCAGAATCTCGTCGTTGTCCATAGACTGGCACGCCATCGCCTCCTTCGCAAACTGCGCGTGGAGCTCAGAGACGTATGTCACGAATGCGACGCTACGGTACTGGAGGACTTTGACGGCCCACGTCGAGGCAGAGTCGTCTTGAAGGGAAAATCTTCAGCGAAGAAATTTGAAGGAATGAAAGAAGCCTGCCCACCTCGCTCAATCGTGCCCCATTCTTTAAAATGACGCATAACAACCTCCTCCGTCTCCTGCCCGTTTCCTGTCTCTTTAATCCGCCCGATGTATAGCGTCCGGTTTTGTCTGTTGAAGCTGCCCACACCTCCCATGTCGTCCCGGTAGTCCGAGAACTTGTCCCGCGCGAAGCAGTCCTTGGAGCTGTCGGGAAGCTGGTCGTCTGGATCTGGAAGCATGTGCAGATATTCGCACTCCCAGCCATACGGGCAGCATCCACGCGCAAAGTAGAGGCAAGTGTACTTGATACCGGTGACGTTGGCGCGAGTCAGGCCCGAGTCGCGTTTGATATTACAGCGAGTCTGGGATTTGACTTTGCTGCATGTCTGTTAGCTCGCTTTGTTAACATAGTTGATTGAAAACACGTACTTCGAATAGCTGTCTTCGCGGTCTCCACCTGCCCACTTGTTGTACCAGATATCTAGCCAAGTTGAGATAGGTGAGCAAGCAGTAGGTGTAGAAACGTACTGTATTCCTTCCCTGTTTGCGGAGCTTCAGTCTTCACGACATCGCCCGGTTTGACCTGTTTTCGTGCGGGCTTGAGTTTCTTTTGCTTTTTTGGTACCGCAACTGCGACGGCTTGAACTTCTGTCTCTGTCGTTTCTGAGGCCATGGAGGTTTGGAGGGAATGACACTGTCACGGTGATGATGTGACTGTTACCGTTACCGTGACCTCGAAAGTTCGAGTTCCTGCCCAGAACGTCCATGCGCCATTTGATCCTGGAGACAGCATTCCAGCGTTGTACCAGTAGGATGTGGTCAACACCATCCTCTCTGTGTACGTTCAGCGCCTTTGTAGCTCAGTCAACACACCGTTGTGTTGCGTGGCGTGGCCGTATCTCCGCTGGCAACTCCGTGACGATGAAGATTCGACCGACGACAATAATTCTATTCTTTACCGCACGATCATTTCGTCACTGAAGAAGGTAGCTTGGATTGGATTTTGAAGCCACCGCTTTCCATGGCGAGCGAGGTACGAGCATTTTGTTACTGCAGCATTTGCCGACAGAGACTCCGCTTCCGGTATAACATTGATTCGTCGTTGTTTGGTCCTGAAAGTTGCGAAACTTTCCGCTTCACAATCCCACTCTCAAGTGACAGTTGCACGCGGTATTTAGGGTAGCGCCCGCTATTTAGGACTCCTTGTCGCCCTGGTTGGTTCCGCGGACGCGACGCTACCCTTCTGCGGCCAAGGTGTGGGCGTCGCAATCAAAGGATTCGGCTGCTGGATCTATATCCGCTCGCCTTCAAGCGCCTCGAGGATCTTTAAAGCCGTGCGGCCACCGCCTTGCTGATGCTCGACCTCCACTTTCTTTCGTTTCATGACCATACGACGTGAACTCACTGCACCAGATTGAGCCGCCAGTGGCTGCCTCAGACTCGACAGATGTCGCTGGCCTGTTGCCTTGCGGCGCTGATACCGATGGTGGCACTGGTTCGTATAGATGTGAGTCTATCTTAAGAAGGCCCTGCTTGCACTTACTTGCATCTCGTGCGATACCGGAAGAAATCCAAGCTTACCTCGTTGAGTACGAAGCAGTCAAAACCTCCCACGAGTGTTATCAGGAACGATTCGGATACACTGCAGCGTCGACATGAACCCAATGTTCTTATAGGGTCCTTTCAAACGTTGGCTTCGAGGATCGCATGTCGATTAAAGAAGTTCATGAGTAACATGAGCTGAACCTTGGTTGAATGATCGCTGATTCGTGATGAAGATAGAATGAGCAGGTATCTCGAGGTGTGACAAAGGCATATGGCTATGACTTTGAAGTTACTTCGAGGGGGGCACTAATACTACGTTTCAGGGTCTGTTCATTTTTGTTTTAGCCACCACAACAATCCAGATGTCCAGCGGCATATTTATTTATATCTTCTCGACCCAGGTATTTGACCAATACGCCCTTCGTTTAATTAGACACTATTTACATATCTTTTCAGCTCTTGTATTTTTCCTCGCAGATAAAACCCACCAAGTTGAACTGTGAAACTTTGCATGAATGATTTAGGGTTCATGAGACTCTCCATCGTCAACTAGACGCGCGTAAATTTTGGGCATAAAGATTAGTGCATCGACGTACCGGAGTAGTAGGATCAGTACGAGTCGCAGGATCCGGATTTTTCCAAGCAGTCAAGGTCATATTAGTGCTAACGTCGATGAAACTGCGAAAACCATCAGACCTCAGTCGGGTCGAAAGAGAAGTGCATACTTGACAGCAGCTCCGGAATTGACGGTTTCCATACGAAAGACAGTGGCCTCCAGAGCGGCAGACGCTACGACCCCGGAATGGAAAGTATCTCCCTGGGCTTTTCCTGCGTATGAAATAAATGCATTGCTGTCGGCAAGGCTCTGGACCGTGAAAGTGCTGGAATCGATGGGACTAATGAACCACTGAGATAAACTCAATTTAGTGTGCATGAATTGAAATATTCTGAGCCTTCCGCACATCTTCATTCAGGGCACCGGGGGTCTCCGGGAAGCTGATAATGGCGTTTTCGGGTGCCCCGGAATTTCCGCTTAAGTTGATTACATGCCCTTGAAAATCAAATATCTTGACGAGAGTGAGAGCGCCGGCGAGGGAGGTGATGTTAAGCAAGTTGACCATCGTTGTTGTTGGTTGTGGTCGGAATCTCAAGTCACGTCAGCTTAAGAACTATTTGAACGCGTCCAACACGGAGGTTGACCAGTCGCGAAGTTCAGAAGAATAGGAACAGTTTAATACAGGACAGGGCCTAGCACAGAGAACTGTCGGGGCTATCATGGAACGAGAGCGGCGGCCCTTTGAACAGTGCCTGGCCGCCCTGACGGAGTTGAACAACTCAATTTGGAGAAGATGGTTGGAAGATGGACGCGCTAAAGCGGCGTTCAGACTATGTTAGCCCGCCGTTGCTACCGGAAAGGTCATGAGGTCGTGTGACCGTGGTTCAAGTTGCATTTTCTTGCCTATTCCTCCAATATTCCTCGCGTGGTCGGATTACCTTGTAAGCGATCTTTCCTTCTACTCGGTACACATTCCAAGGAAACTGAAAGCTGGCTTTGAATGATTGCCAGCGCTAGCACATGATCTTCAAATCGTACCTGCCAGTTCAAGTCACCTCAACCGTATCCGAGTTGGCCGACCCTGTCATGACGAGGATAGCATGTTTCTTATTTCTACCTCTTCTTTTTCAGGCGACATTTCTTTCTCCCATGTCAGGAGAGTCGGCAAAGCCTTTTTATATTGAAGGAAGTACGTCGCTGGTCGGAAGGATGTCAGGAACGAGCTGAACTCAGCAAATGATTTGCCCTGATCACCTGAGCTCCCGTTTTTACCGCGATTAGAGACCATCCAAGATGTATATATATATTAAACCTCGTCACGACCATCCCATTTTTCAAGCTCAACCATTACGCTTTAATCAAATCATGGTCAATTTGTTACACAACATCACTTCCCTCGCAGGTGTTGCTACACTCTGCAAGATTCTCGACTTTCAGAACCATCTCATTAATCTAAGCGGCGGAAACCCTGGTGGAAACGGAAACCCTATCATCAGTTTCCCGGAAACTCCTGGAGCATCCAACGAGAACGTAGGTCTAGTAGATATTACTTACATCTAACCGAATTTTAATTTCTTTCTTCGTTTGCTAGTGGTTCATCGTCCCCCAAACCGCGCCTGGGACGTTCACCATCGAGAGCTTCTCGCAACGTTCATTTTTCGTGTCGTATGCAGCTGCTACGATAGGACTTCCGGCCCATTCCGGCGCGCTTGCTTCTAACACTGTCCCCACCGTCTTCCGCATGGAGACGGTGGGCAATGGGCCGGCGGTCAAGTCCGTTCTATAGTATCCTATGTTTTCTGGTTGCTAACTGTTATGTCAACTCTGTCAGTCTCGTCGAGGTTTCTACGAATTTTGCTTTGACTGCGTGGAACAACCCGGATCCTGCGACTAGGTCTGATCCTACCACTCCGGTTTGTGCATCCTGCTTGGATTATTCTTTGACTAAATCGAATGTCTGGTCAATGTATACAGCTTACAGTGGAAGGATTTATGAATCCGAAATCCTTCATGCAAAGCTTCACAATCCAACTAAGTAAGTGCGTGTTTCAACATCGATTCCTCTTCCGTCCTAAATCAATATCTGCCTAGTCTGAACAGGGATCAGCACAATCTGCAACAGCGTCGGACGCCTATGAAGAGATGAATTGGATGTATTCATTGAAGTACACGGAAGGTTATGTAGTACGTATATATTTCGAATTGAGATTAGCCACAAATCCATGTACACAAATTCGTTATAGGAAAGCATTACTGAAGGAAGATGAGTTTGGGATTGATATACTTGATACTTGCAAGCCCGTGTTGCAATGCTTTGTACCCTTTCTCGCCCAATATTTGGACTTTTCGGGGAGGTTCATTCTCCCATGCATCGATGAAGCATTGTACGAGGCCAACATAGCCTGGGGACGTGACGGAGGCTGATTGAACTCTCATCATGTAAGGCTGAAGGATCCTTTGACAAGAGCCATGAAGCCTGTCCAGGACTGCAAACGCCATTCGTTCAATGGTGAAACCGTCCAACGCCAACACTGCGATGTTTCCAAATTCGTATTTCGTGGCCCACTCGAGAGGTGAATCCTGGGGATCAGAGAAATCCATTGAGTCGGGATCCTCGGGAAAAGATAAGACATTGTCGGAAAGTCCTGTGAGAAATTTGTTCAGGTATTCCAACGTGTCAATCGCCTGGATGTTGGTATTTTCACGAAGGTGGAGGTACAGCGACATGACAGTGGCGAGGTAGCGATGTCTGCTGGCATCGGTAATGAGTTTTTTCCCGATTGCCCAAGACTTTCGAAATAGGGTGACTTCTTCCAAGGCTCGTGAGACGGGGTCGCTTTGAAGACTGAGTCGCCTGTCCCCGTCGAATATGGTCTTTGCATGTGCTAGAAGCCCATTCATCTCCGACACCAGCTCTGTGGTTTGCCTCCCGTAAAAACTAGGATCGTGTTCGTCGATCCACTCCTCGACCGATGCAACGATACGACGTGTAACCTTGCGAAGGTGTCGCAGAGGGTGTGGCGTTGCCTGGTCAAGCCGAACGATATCCGCGACTACTTCCGACTGAAAGACGTTGCCGCCTGGAATATCTCTTCGCGAATGCCCCCTGTCGAGCGCAAGTTGTTTCGTGCGCCAACGGCAGAACTGTGCCGTGAGTTGGCCCGGGTCGGATTCCATCCGATCGAGGTCCGGAGCATCTTCCTCGTCGTTTCTATGGGAATCTGACAAAGTGCCCATGATACGATCGTATTCGGCGCGTTCCAGTAACGGATGGCTTTGCTCGAGCTCCATCTGCGACGCAGACACCAGCATCACCACGAGTCGGTTCAGGGTCAACAACGTTAATAAGGTCGGTGATTGCGATCCCTGCGCCCTTTTTTCCCAAAGGCCGCGAAGATAGTTGCGGTAGATCCTGAGCTCTTGCAAATGAATCCAAAGGGCAAATTCGAGTTCGGCCCTGTTACCATCCGCATCGCCCTCGTCCGGAAGAAGTTGGAATGTAGGCAGGGGGAAGGGATCTACGAAGTTCTCGTCCGCTTCTGAATCGGTGTCGGTTTCTTCGTCTTCATCTTCGACCTCAGCATCATCCTCGGCACCACTAATATCTCCGGAAACCAATCCAATAACACCAATCATGAAGCTGAACACCTGTTCTTCCTCGTCGCTGTCGGGCGTATCGTACCCCATGGGAGTGTTACAGTTGAACAAGACTTTGCGAACTTTGCGCATCTGGAAGATGAATGCGCGGTGGCCATTGTTGCTGGCAATGGCATTCGGCATGGTTGCTGAATACCACCTCCAGCATTTCGTTCTCAGTTTGATGATAGCACTCAGGCGGCGCTTCAAGTTATAGCCCGGAGGGGCTGAACTTGTTTAGAAGCGCTACGATCCAATTAGTGTGAAGCTTCAAAGAGAAGAAGTAAGGAGCTACAGTTCCATGGACAGGGTTAAGTATTGACTGGGACTTGAAGCATACTTTGTTGAACTCGAATGGCCGGAGCAATTGGGAGGTTATGCTTTTGCGCTTCCTGAATGAGCCATCGCACAATATAGGCGTCGTGTTACTTGTAACGACTCGAGGCAGAGTGGATTTTTGGCGGTAGCTGTAATTTCTGGGGATTCATGGACATGAGACAGAGAGATAGGAGTCGTTGTCGTTGTAGTTGTTTTCGGTGATTTGGCTCAGCATTCTTGGCTTCAGTCGTCCGGCCCGGCTGGTCCGTGCTTCACTCTTGACTTTTGTGGCCATCATCCTCTGTCGTGAACCCTCTGCTTGTATCTGCAATCCCATTGCGCCATCAGAATAGGCGACCCTAAATGGCCTGGCCTGCCTCTGTCGACGTAGCACTTGCCACTGAGTGCCGTGGCAAGCCTGAATGGACTAAGTATGCACTGGCATCAAGGTCCACGCCGGATGAGTAGGGTCACCGCAACATCCTTACCGAGTCACCGCTCTACGACATGCCAGGCACTCTGTTTCTCTAGGACTGCCGCAGCGCCGCTCCAAGAGGTCGTGAACGAGCATGATGTGCTGCTCATCGCACATAGCTCTCACACGCGAATTCGTCTGCCGCGCCCCGCGAACCGCTTGCGCTTGCGAAGCCGAGGCTTAGTTCTGTCGACCATTAAAAATAAACTCTTGAATGCGACTCTCGTCATCACGATGACAGGGGCCTGCACTGCTCCCAAAACAATTTCCTATTGCGGAAGTCAAAGTTGCGGCGGAAACTCAAGCTTCCCTTCCTTTTCGTGCCTTCCGTCTCGGCTTTCCTACTTGCTGTCCACTGTAAACCAGTCGGGATACGCGAGGCACATGCACACAGTGATTATGCCGCCATTGGGATGACCACCTCGGTCGATTCTCGAAGCAGAAACACGTTCACATCCGAGTTCCCAGGATGGGGAGGCCACCGGCGAACGGATCATGTAAGACTCTTTATAAACGACATGTAAGACCCTTTGTCAACAACATGTAAGACTATTTACTAGTTGTTATTCTTGAATGCTCACAGTTTCTCCAGTGAATCATCAGTTCACTGAATATCACTGACGAACTCCCTGACGAAATCATCAACGAACTTCCTTACCGGGAAGGTCGGTTGGATTGTCCTCTTCCATCTCATTCAGTTTTACCTATCAAGAATTAGAACGTGCTCGAACCTCGTGTCGACAAAAATCGGGAGAAGCTTTCGCGTCAGATCTGGATCTGCCGATTGGAACGGTGGGCCAGAGTTGGATGTAAGTAAGCTAAAGTAAGCACCTTCACGCGAGGCCAGGATAAACGGCCAGTCTGGATAATCGGACGTACAGTCGAATGGTATATAAGGTAGCCTTCCCTGACGGTTGTCTTCAACATGGCGATTTCAACTGAAGCTTCCTCCCAAACTCTCAACGTCTCTATCGTCGGCGCGGGCATTGCTGGACTGACGTCGGCCGTAGCACTGAGAAGAAACGGCCACCGTGTCCAGGTGTGTATATTCCGACTCCTAGCGCAGGGTTGCATTCATACTTGATGACCAAGGTTTTTGAAGCCTCCGAAATCAAGACTGAAATCGGTGCTGCCCTTGGAGTGCAGACCAACGCACTGCGTGTTCTGGATCACCTCGGGGTGTCTAGGCCTAACTTGAAGGGCGTTGCATTTGATGCCGTATGTTTCGATTGCAGTCCTGAAATGTCGCTAACTCTTCGTAGAGCATTTCGTTCGGATCCGGAGGTGGAGAAGGCAAAATCGACCGTTGGTTGGTCCCATATGCGAATGAGAATCCCGTATGCGACGGTCTCGTCGATGACTCTGTATCTAATTGCCCACAGGGCCTGATGTGCCACAGGAGCGACCTTCACGATGAACTCAAGCGTTTGGCGGTTGGCGACGACGGTGAAGGCCCGCCTGCGACATTGCGGCTCGGGACGAAGGTTGTCAAATGCGACGCTGAGGAGGGAACAATAACCTTGCACACAGGGGAAGTGATCCAAGCAGATATCCTGCTGGGTGCCGATGGGATAAACGTGATTCTCGGCATCCTTCCCCCATGAGCTTAATAACTGTTTCGCAGTCTGTCGTTCGTACCGATATTTTAGGATCCGCCCAGAAGGCCACCGCGTCGGGCTGGTCATGCTTTCGCGCGGTTTTCGAAACACCGCACATCCGGGAAATCGCAGGGCTCGAGTGGCTTACCGCAGGAGTTTCTGGTGTCCGAACCATCGTCCCCAAAGACGGCCCATTCCGCATGCTGCTCATGTACCCTTGCCGAAATGAAACGCTTGTCAATTTTGTGGGGTTTTATACAGATTCACCCGGGGAGGGAGAAGGTGAGAGCTTTCGAGCGGCATTTCTTAGAGCGATACAATGGAGAATATGTACTTTTAGGCTGGACGCCAACTGCATCTCGAGAGGAAATTCTTGCTAAGTTCAAGGATTTCGATCCCAAGTTCCTGGCCGTCCTGGACCTCCCACTTCACAGTCCTGTTCTCAAATGGCAACTGCGGGCACTGCCTCTCCTTTCCACCTGGATCCGTGGACGGGCAGCTCTCCTTGGAGACGCCGCGCATGCGACTTTGCCGCTCCTCGGCCAAGGCGCGGACATAGCGATGGAGGAAGCTGTCGCTCTTGGATGTTTGCTTCCCGCCGGAACCAAACGCAAAGACATACCCGCTAGACTCAAGGCGTATCAAGATCTCCGAAAATCTCGCGGAGAGTTTGTGCAGACTGAATCTGTGGACCAGGTCTCGCGGATCATCAATAGTTCCGGCGCGTTTGCCACTTGTGAGTGGGTTGAATGAATCCCGGGGCACATTTTTATATGCTGTTCATCAGCGCAAGACATCCAGGCTTACCTCTTCGAGTACGACACCGTCAAGGCCGCATCCGAGTGTTATGAAGATCGGTTTGGGCACGCTACTCAACTGAGTGAAAGTGTAAAAATGCTCAATTTAGTCGACCAGTAGATGTACAGTATGTTACAATGTTGTGAAATAATGGCCACGTTTTGTCCGCAAGTTTCAAATTTTGGTTCAGTCGCAGTTAAAATTTCCATATGCATGATGACGACCCTCTTTCATCTAGTGAGAAGGTCCCAGGGATTTTTATTGATTATCCGACTCTGGTGGAAAGAGAGATAATCCCCTGCTTATGGTTCCAGTCGGAACGAGTTGTTAGAGGAAAGGACTATTTCTCATTGGTGATCTCAGGTATCCGGTTTTGCAATTGATCCCCTTCCAAACATACGACCATGACAAGAAGGCGGTGTTCAATAATCTTCCCGTGAGTCTAAATCCAGTTCGTTTAACGGATAAGAAGGAAACCTTGAAAAGACACTCAATGTACCGTCCCATAACGGCCCGTATCTGCTTTTGACGTTTTTGAATCAGAAGTTCGGCTGTCATAAGTAGAGTAAATTAAATGTAGGGCCTTAGTATTCATTTACCCCCCTTCCAGGCACCCGAGGTCAGTTATACCACCTTCAATCGACCTTCAATTATATTCTCCAGCACATGTACAAGCAATTACAAGCAACCACTTGAACAAGCTTGTGAACAAGAGACCCAAATCGCCTGACGGATCAAAATCAAATCGTGATGTGATCGGGGCTCTTCACGACATAAATCAACGTTTCGGCAGCGACAAAAATAGTTGTCTCTTCTCTCCCTTCCACTCCACTCCCAAACCCCCCACATTCCTTCCCTTCGAACAAATGTGAATTATTCCCAGCACCTAGGCACCTTTCTGACCTTATTTTTACAGATGCGCTTCGCATTCACCTTTGGCACGCTCGCTTCCCTCTCCGTCCTCACCGTTGCCAACGCAGTCATTTGCGAGCCCGGAAGCTGCTGGAGTGGCGGACCTTCCAATGCTACCAACTTTGGTTGCAAAGTTTGGGCTGGAGGTGTCGGACCCTGGGAACAGTGCGGGTTCGAAGGCGCCGTGCGTCTCCCATTGTCTTGTTCTATTTTCCTTCTCCGACTTAACGATGTGCCCAGATTGTCTGCAATGAGTGCCTTCCGTGTGTCCAGGATTCTTGTTATGTGTCCCCGAACCAGGCTACGGGGAGCGGTTGCACCCAATGGGCAGGTGGAGTGAATGCTTGGGAGACATGCGGTTTTGAAGGCGCGGTACGTGACTACATTACCTTGTTTTAGCTGGAATATAATTTGAATCGTGCGGGACAGATCATTTGCCTTGCTTGCCCCGCTCAAAGTTGAACCGCACGACCCATGCGGCCACGTTGTGCGTGCATCAAGGTACAACTGAAGATTGATCTCATGTCATCACTCGTTAACATCTGCCTATTAATCGATGTGGCGAGACGAGTTCAGCTAGTTTTCTCAACTATAATCATATTGTGAATTTTCTTAAACTCCGTAAATGAAAGAGTAAGACCTTTTTCGCCGTTCATAGAGGACATACGTTGGTTCAAAGGCAATGGTTTAAAACGGGCGAGTGCAGATGGGTCTAGACTGTGGTCCGTTCAAGCATGCCCGTGGAGAGAAACTTTCTCATGTCTGCAACTTGTCGGGAACGCATTCCGACCTCGCCCCAACCTCGCCCCACGGTTCAACACGCGGTATTTCCACCGGCCCGTGTCCCGTGATGATTTCCTATGTTTCAGCGGTCTACTATGGCCTATGTACTGGCCTACCGAACCAGACCGAATTTGAAATCATTCAACAACCATCTAACGACCGCATTCAAAAGCTTGGCAACGGCGACCAATGTCCGTCCAAGTGGGGTATAAATATTGAGGCCCTTCTCCACAATCGACAGTGTTCTAGTTTCCGCCTTTCTATAATGCAGTTCTCCACCCTTGTCGCTCTCGCTCTCGTGTCCGTCGTCGCTGCGGCACCGGCCCAGCTCGCTGCACGTGCGACCGACGTCTACACCATCCACCCCAACGGCGACACCGCCAAATGTGTCGGCGTCTTGGGCGGAGCCTTTGTCAAGGGCGCAATAGTTGACATGTACGTCTTGCAGTGACTCTAGTTTTCGGCGCTGGAGGCTAACTTGACGCCTTTAGTTACGACTGCAACGGTTCCGCGACGCAGAAGTGGTACGGCAGCAGCCCCCGCCTGGCCAACCCGGCGGACGGCTCCGAGTGGGCCCTCGACACCGACGGCAGCCTCGGCGACCCCGACTTCAAGCTCGTAAACGGGGTCAAAGTCGTCATCAACCCTTCGGGTGACGGCGGCGAGGACGGTTCCCCGACTCAGTCCTGGAACGGACGTGGTTCGCCCAGCGTCCCTGCCATCCGCCTCAATGTCAGCCAGGACAAGACCATGTGCCTGGATTTGACCGATGGAAACAAGACCAACAGGAACGCGCTGCAGATTTGGGAGTGCGTCGCCGGCAGCACCAACCAGAAGTGGACCTACACTGTTGTTGGCCAGAAGTAAAACAGATTTGGACATACTACGCATTTTAATCACGGACACTAGTTTCTTTACTGTAGAGAAACTCCCTCGCTCTTTGGTATCCAATACTATAATCTGGATGCGTTGCTTCGAAGCTTGTAGTGTGATTCGACAAGCGGGTCGTCGCGGATTGAAGGACGTCACGCAGGTTTAAGGACGCCAGAACGAAACGAATGTATTGATATCTCAACAGCAAAGGCAAAGGGAGAGAGTGCCGGAAAAAAAGAGAGTCGGCTAATGTTTGGTCGTGTCTCGAAAGGATGACGTCGCCTTCGACCAGTCTTGAACCCATTACCACGCAAAACCGGCGCGCTTCATACATGTAAGTAAAAAAAACCACGCGCCTGAGCGACTTGCGGGTTCGGTTTCGAACGTCTCAGAAGGTTCAAGTACAATTTAAGTATATGTTTGTTTTGTACTATTTGGCTTTAGTCAGTCTTTCTTTCTTTGATCCAAGCTTTGATCGGAAATCAATCGATCACTTCACTTCAATTTGAATTTCACTTTCCCTTTTCGGACAACAATCAAGTGGCTGACGACGAAGATGTGTTTCCGGCTCACGATATATGGCCTATGCTAAGTGCGAAGATACACGCGAATAATTAATATACCGAGCCCACAGCGACGAATTTCGAAAACATTAGATGAGTGTGCGTTGTTTTGGGAGGCGGGGAAGGGTATGTGCGAGATGAAAGAAAAAAGAGATATGCGTGTAGGTAGGGAAACAACACATCTACGGCCCGCCACCGTAAGCACCCTGCGGGCCTGGCGACGCGCGCCCAGCGTTATATGCTGCCTGTGGTCCGGGAGACGCGCGCCCAGCGCCGTACCCACCTCCGTACGCTGCCTGCGGACCAGGAGACGGCGTCCGCCCACCGCCATACGCCATCTGCGGGCCCGGCGAAGGCGTCCGCCCGGGACCAGGACCGTACGCCATCTGCGGGCCCGGGCTCGCGCGCCCCGCATCGTACATCATGGGTGCGGGGCTGCCAGTGCGCTGCGCCATCTGGGTCATAGGGATCGCCTCGTTCTGGCCCCACTCGGCCGGCGGTGCTCCGTGGGCTTCGTTGAAGGTCTGCGGGACGGGGCCGTGGTAGGGGTCGTAGTACGTGCCGGGCGCACCGGGGTCATCGCGGTACGGCTGGCCAGGGTTCATGTGGGGAAGGGGAGGCACCGCATACGGGTCTCCCTCAGAATGGAAGTCCGTGGAGGAGGCGGCGTAGGTGTTGGCCACGGACGGCGCTCGCGACATGTCGTCGTCGGTGAACCCTGCGCGGCCGGTGTTGTGCACTGGCATGGCATGGCTGTCGGCCCCGTTGCCTCCATGGGCGTTCAGCTCGGGCCACTTGATGTTCTCGCTGTCATCAAAGTCGCGCATGCGTTTGCGAGTGAATTTCCAGACGAAGAAGGCGATGAGGCAGATGAGGGCGACACCTCCTGCTACCGACAAGCCGATGATGCCTCCCGTGGTAATGCCACCACCGCCGCTGGAAGGAGGGCTGCTGCTGGAGGGGGATGGGGAGGTGCTAGGGGTAGTTGAAGGGGGGAGCGTAATGGTAGACTCGACAGTAACAGTGTCGCCGTCGGGGTTAACGCTGAGTTGCTGGGAGACTGTGAGAGAGGGGGAGGGTTGTGGTGGGGGTGTTGAGATATCCGACGGCTTGGCGGTATCCGATGGTGGAGGAGCGGTGTCAGATGGAGTAGGGGTAGCGGAACTCTGGCCGCCGTTGGGGTCAGGAATGCTGGGGGACGGTTGTCCAGCAGCAGGATCTGAGGGTGGTACGCTGGCTCCCGCAGAAGCGCTGGCTCCAGCAGAGTCGGAGACGCCTGGGACGCTCTGAGCATTGGCCACCAGAGCGACGGCGAGCAGGGAGAGAAGAAATACAGGCTTCATGCCCACACCGTCGACGCAACGAAGGAGGATAAAGGTAGTGTCACGGTCACGGTCACGGTATCTACGGAGGCTGTCCAAAAATTTGAATCGACAGCCACTGCCTTTCGTCCGCAGTTGACCCACAGCCAGCCGATAGCTGGTTTGTGTTGGGTTTGTGCGAATATTTCCAGCGCAATGGCGCGAGAATACAGTTTTTTTCATTCTGCACTTTTCACACAGATCCGACCAAAGTTCCGACCACAGTTCCGACCCAAAACGACGATCATCTCCGTCGTTGCAAGTTGCCACCACAATTTCACCCATATACAGTCGTTACATGTGCTGCATTTGGTACGTACTGAGCGGCCAGAAGCCGATCGGGGTTCGACGGAGGACCAGAGTAATATTTCCAGGTATTTCCTGCTGCGGCGCTGGTACGGTTAATAAACCGAATGACGGACTTTGGAGAGTTCCGGACGCGGGCTCCAAACCCCGCGTCGCATGAAGCTGTGGACGACAGTGGACGATCCCCGACGCAACGCGATGCCAATCACAGATGATTTTCTTGGCATGAACTGTTGCGATCCTTGGCAATTTTCGGCCTCTTCCGCACATTGAACTTCAATAATGAACTGGTTCGTAGGAGTCGCGTCGCGTCTCTCATCCTGGGCCTGCTCTCAGTCTATCATATTTGTCTCCATTCTGGAACAACATCTGACCCTTTCCTGTCTTGGATCCTACGGCC
This sequence comes from Mycena crocata, assembly GCA_029281795.1. Taxonomy (NCBI): domain Eukaryota; kingdom Fungi; phylum Basidiomycota; class Agaricomycetes; order Agaricales; family Mycenaceae; genus Mycena; species Mycena crocata. Next base: position 136,689 of record JARJCP010000059.1, read on the forward strand.
TCACCAGCTTCCTTCATACGGCTCGCTTGGCCCGGTCATGAATCGAGTTCCAGCCGATACAAAAGACGAGATGCCAGCAAGTGGTGGTGTCCATTCGCTGCGACGAGCTTCGGGAAGTATTAGCCAAAGGAATATCGACGGAGTGAAAGTTTCCAGTTGATTGATTCGGTATAGTGGGTGATTCTACCCAAAATTGCACAAAGAATCTACGCCCCGGTGCAAACGAGCCTAGCCAGATATTAGTCAAAACTCCTGGAATCCTTTGCGAACAATATCGAAGTTGCTATTGACAATAATCAGCGCAGTTCTCGTGCCAGGAGCATGTTTTAGGATTGGGTTTTGGCTCCGACTCCCAACAATCAATTGGTTGAACCCATTTTGTTGATTTTGTGTCGAAAACATTGCGAAAGCAGGCGAGGCGACGGGGTAGTCGGAGATTCATGCCAGTCTCCTGGCTCGGTTTTTTTGTATCGTTCCTGCAACCACCCTAACCACCCTCGTTGAACATTGAACATCTCAAGCACAATCCAATTCAACTTGGTGTTTTGATTGTGAGACGGTGAAGAGATAATGCAACTGTAACATGATCACGTCAATTCATTCACCTACTAGGATAAGACTCAGGATAAATCCAAAGCCCAGCTAGGTCCCCTTTCAGAACGTGCCAGGTGTAGGGGCGCCAAGTATGTGCCGGATCTTCAGGAGGCGTAAATCCACCACCTGCCCAATAACACGGTTCTTGGTTTCAAGTGGCCTTGAGGAGAGCGCAAGAGATTCAAGATAATTAAGGTGCCTTGAAGAGAAAGCAGATGTCATTCCTAGAATTAGCCGTGTCGAGCCGTTAACGCAAAGGGGGGGTTACTTAAGAGGAGCGATGTACTCAGGTAAAGTGCATTACAAAGTTTGAACAGATGTTCTGCAATGGCGCGTAAAGGTAGTGAATCAGTCTAATAGCAGTTATCTTAGCACGGTCCAGATCGAGGTATAAAATTTCTTAGCTCTAGCTCAAAATCAATGATGCCGCTCGGTATCGGATAGTAAGGAATTCCAGAGGACCCTAGACCTGCAGAAGTGACAAACTGCGAAGGAATGAACTCACACGGGATGCTCAAGGCCCTGGTTGGAGGGGTTCAAACCACGATGGAGGCTGTCATTATTCGTGTCAATAGTACTGAAACTCTACCCAGTGCCAGTGTTAACCAAACCTTCTGAGACGTCCTTTTCTTCGATACTGAACCCCTGATAACCATGGAAGTTGTATTACATGTGCTCCATTGGCACCGAACTGATGTCAAACCCATCTGCGCACAGAGTGTCGAGAACATGCAACGATTCAACTGGGAGATGGACAAAACGCAGGGGCCCAGGGCCGCACCGATTGCACAGCATATCCAACAGTCACACGGCATCGCGCCGAATCTTCCCTTCGATGGACAGAGTGACAAGGTGCGGAAGCAGATTTTGCTTGCCCGGGCCACACGTCAGCGTTTTCACCAGTTTGGCATTGACGAGTATGCCTTTGAGGGTGAAGTGGCGGACACCCGGGACGAGTCGCAGGACTTCGGGCAGTGGGAATAAGGGTTCAACCTCGAGCGTCAAGTGAGTGAGAGGTGGCGCCGTGCAGGCGAGGAAGGATAGGAGGACAACACTCATGCTGCGGGAAGAGTGCTCGATGGTCAATCGCCGCAAGGCCGGAACGTCAATGTGATGGAGGAGGGTGACAGCCTGAGTGAACAAAAAAAATTGATTCGAGGTTCAGGAGAGTTGTGTGGGCATCCCAAACAGTGGCGGTCGTCATATTGCCTGGGGGGCAAGAGTAAAAGGACATCTCGATGAGACTCGAGGCCAATTGAAGAAGACTGAGAATTTCCGAAGTTCCGAACCAGTTGTTAATGAGTGATAGTTTTTTCAATTGTGACAAAGGAAGATGGTGGATTTGGAGTAAGGTGTGACGTTGGAGTCTGGAAGTCGCATAAGCCAGTTCCTCTAAAAGAGGAGTGGATCGAAAAATATCTTCAAATGGGTAGGCTTCCTCCAAGTTAACCGACAAAAGAAGCTTCCTCAATGCTGGGAAAGATGCCGGGTAATGATATCGCTTGGCTTGACGAACGTCCCAGGCAGTGACTTCGAGGCGAACGTTCTGCCAGCGGTGCGCCTCGGAAAATAAGGCATTCAAGATGTGAATCCTCGAATTATGCACTCTCTCGCCCAAATTGATAGTAAGAGGGCTCGGGCAGAGCGCACGAGCTGAAGTGAAAGGAGGCGTTGGACAGCGGAAGGATCCGAGGGCACGTAGGATCCGGAAGGGAGGCCAATGCGACTCCATAGTTGGGGTATTGAGAGCGCCACCGCTCGCCAATCCCAACAAACTTTGCTCAGGAGCCGTTCTGGATCTGTCGGTGGACTCCACCTAGACGAAGAGTCTCTGCCCACGCACTGCATAAAAATCGCATAAAGAATGTCGACTGGTAGTATTCGGATCGGCGCCATGACCTTTCGGTGGTCCTCTACAAAATCCTGCAGTTCCTGACGTTTGACGGCGAGCTCATCCACTGCTCGTTTTAGTTCCGCTACCTTGTCGTCCACTGAGGAAATCGTCTCTTGTGCTTTTGCTATCATCCTGAGGATTTTAGAAATGGTGAAGGTATTTGGGGCGATGGTATTGGAATGTAGCAGCTCCGGGCAGGGGGAGCAAGGTGGTGGATTTATTTCCGGTGCAGAGCCAGGCAATCCGCAACGAGAGCAAGCAGCGCGCATCCTGGAGAGGTCAAGTTTTGTTCAGCGAGTGTGTACAGATATATTTCGCGCACATACTTGAGAGTACTGACTAGAAGCTCCGTGTGGTGACGGTTCAGTTGAAGAATTGCTCGGAGGCGACAGCATCCGTCCAAAACAAGGCCAAATATCACCAGCCTCCTTGTCTCTTTTTTCTCCCTCTTTCGCTGTCCCCAAGCTGTCCCTCCTGTCTGAGGCTACCTCTAAGTGTCTTTGTGGATTCATGCAGATTTAGGTTCCTTTAATCCATCTTTGCACCCTTCAGTCTTGCTTCAGTCCGCGATGGTCCGCTTTTCGAATCGCACTTTAAAATTCTTTAAAATTCGAAGGCCAACTAGGCCAAAGCACTAAGCAAGATTTACTGGATTATATTGAATAGTAAGGGAGGAGCTTTAACGATGGGTCTCTTTATTGTCAAGAAATTTAGTGTCCGTGATTAATGGTTTCAAGGCCATTGCATAAAAGCAGCCACTACTTCTGCCCAACCACGGTGTAGCTCCACTTCTGGTTGGTGTTTCCAGCGACGCACTCCCAAATCTGCAGCGCGTTCCTGTTGGTCTCATTTCCATCGGTCAAATCCAGGCACATGTCCTTGCCCTGGCTGACATTCAGGCGGATGGCAGGGACGCTGGGGGATCCACGTCCATTCCAGGACTGGGTCGGGGAACCATCCTCACCGCCGTCACCCGAAGGGTTGATGACGACTTTAACCCCGTTCACGAGCTTGAAGTCGGGGTCACCGAGGCTACCGTCGGTATCGAGGGCCCACTCAGAGCCGTCCGCCGGATTGGTCATTCGGGGGCTGCTGCCGTACCACTTCTGCGTCGCGGAACCGTTGCAGTCGTAACTAAAAGCATCAAGTTAGCCTTCAGCGCCGGAAACTAGAGTCACTGCAAGTAACGTACATGTCAACTATTGCGCCCTTAACAAAGGCTCCGCCCAAGACGCCGACACATTTGGCGGTGTCGCCGTTGGGGTGGATGGTGTAGACGTCGGTCGCGCGTGCAGCGAGCTGGGCTGGTGCCGCAGCGACGACGGAAACGAGAGCGAGAGCGACAAGGGTGGAGAACTGCATTATAGACAGTCGGAAACTGGAACACTGTCGACTGCACAGAAGAGAAGAGCCTCAGAATTTATACCCCACTTGTGCGGTCATAGTTTACCGCTGCGGAACGTACACCTGGGCTATGCCCGATGTTCCGTACTCTATTTAATCGTAACTCGGCGATTCTGACATTTTCTGAGACTGCAGCAGTGTTCAAGCATCAAATCTCCGTCCTGATCGAATTCTTCTAGGGCGGATGCGCCTCGGTAAAGCCTTGGCGCGGTTATTCAAGCCGTTCAACTCAATTATGGTGACAGGACCCAAAGTGTGCATTTGAATAAACCAGGGATTTTTGATTCAAAACGAAGCTGTTTCATCTGACTTCGTGCGTGAACACACCCTCTTTCTGGTAACCGGCGCATCGATTTGGAGCCCACCATCAAGAACCGTTCAGAGTCAAGGGACCTGCGGGTGAATAGGGTTAGAGACTGGTTGAAAAGTTACCTAGTTCGACATCCGATACATCCTAATACCACCCCATTATTGATTGATGTCAAGCCCCTCGTCGCAAAGCGTGGTTATGAGATGGTTTAACTTCTGTGGAAGCGCAATAAAACGAAGGGATCCAGGGTCACAACGGCTTCGCAGCATGTCCAACAACGGAGGAGTGGGGCACCGAACATGATTTTTTGAAAGGTCGAGGGAGACGACGTGCGGAACAAGATTTCGTTCGCCGGGCCCGCAAGTTAACGCCCTGACCAATGTAAAATCCAAGCAAAACTCCATTCTCGAGAGGATTAGAGTGGTAAGATGCGGCTTTGATCCGAGGATGTCGAGCAGGTTTTCACCGACCGAATCGAGTGTAAGGTGGGTAAGAGATGGTGCCGTTCGGATAAGAAACGACGCAATGCTGGTATCCATTGGAGGGTTTATTGAAGTGGAGAGGGGCTGAGTGATATTCAAAACTCGTAAGGCGGGAACGTCGATGTGGTGTAAGAAGGTCAGATCGGAGGCGACAAGAGTCAATGAATGGAGATTCGGCAGAATCTCCTGGTTATGATGAATAAACGGGTGATCGCGCCGATAAAGCGAATGGAATGAGAGGTCGACTAAACGGGAGGCCAAATGAAGGATATTCAGAATATCCCAAGTCTCATGCCAATTATTGTGAAGAGATAAATTGCTAAGCTGTGCGAAGGGAAAGTTGTGGATTCGCTCCAGGGTACTATGATCAGGCGCATCTGAGCAGAATGTTAGGTTCAGGTTTGCGCAACCAAAGAGTGAACGTGTACAGTAACTGTGCCCTCCTCCATTGTAACACAATTCCTCTAGAACAGGAACAGACTTCAAAACAGTCGTAAATGCGAATTGTTCGTCCTCGTTTCCCGACAGTGCAAGGGACCTCAACGCTGGGAATGATGTTGCATAACTCTGACGCTCGACTTCCAGAACATCTGAGGCGGTCAACGTAAGACTGGCAGTCTGCCAGCGGTGGGCCACAGAGAACAAGGTCCTCAGAAGATAGATTGTCGAACCCTCCATGAGATGACGGCCATTGAAGCTGATTGCGAGTGGAACTTGAGCGCAGCGGTCGAGCTGAAGTGACAGAGTAGACTCGATAGAGGCAGTAGGATGGATGAAGGGGTACCCAGCATCGGAAATATGAATATGTCGCCATAATTGTGGTAAAGAGAGCGCTATCGTGCGCCAATAGCTGCAAACTCGAGCTAACACCCATTCTGGATCGGTGATGGGATTCCAGACACTCGTTGAGTCTCTTTCGGCGCTGTGCAGAAATATCTGGGAAAGCAATTCGCCTGGTAATTTCCGGATAGGTGCCAAGACTTTTTCGTGATCTGCGATAAAATCCCGGAGCTCTTGTCGCCTGAAAACCAGTTCTGCTATCTCGTCGTCGAAACGGGAGATAGCCATCATTGCACTGTCTAGTTCACTGAGGATTTCAACGCGTAAAGAATCTGGGGGGGCGGTATCATTTGCACATAAAAGTTCGGGGCAAGGAGATGTGGGAAGAGCGTCCGATACTTCCAGTGGAGACTCGGCCTTTCCACACCGAGGGCAAGGAGTAACAGATGTTACAGAATGCATTGAAGTTGACTGACGGAAGCGTCAGCGAGACGGGGAGAAGGGTGTGATTTATGCCTACATATCGGTGAACCAGAGATCCTAAATGGTCGAAGCAAGTTCTTGCCTTTGAGCTAGTTAGTAGTTGGTAGCAAGTTTGAGGATGCTGACATCAAAGCGCCCACAGAAGTTGACGGGATTCATTTGAAACAAAACCAAACATCCGTCTGACGAGGACTTTTTCATTACTTACATACTTAGTTGGCCTGAGACTACCTACAGATACAAGATTACAACATCGATAGCGAAGAAATGAGAGACAGAAGTTTGGCTTGCCCGCACAGCGCGACACCGTTCAGGCGGGAAGCATTTAGTTCATCATTTACAGCGTCTGGTTGACGCCATTATTCCTCGGTGCTTTCGCCGGCGTTGTGCGCCCGCCGTCCGGGGAGCGCATCCGCTTATTGCGGTTCCATTGCCGCTGCGGGAAGGGCTGGGGGAAGTACACGTCGATTGACGGCTTGCGCGTACTGCGCGGCGCTGGCGGCGCAGACCCGGACGCTACAGGCCCCGCCGCGCTGGTCGCGGGGCTTCCGTGCACCAGCGTGTCGATCGCCATCGGCGTCGTGCTACCTGGGGGGTCCGCTGCCACCGACGAAGATGCGGGGGGCTTTTTCTTATACTGGGAGGAGAATGAATTAGGATAAGAGGGGGCAGAGAAGGACGCACAGTCTCGAGCTCGGGCTTGCCGCGCCATTTTTCGATCGCTTCGCAAAAGCGCACAGCGGCACGTTCGACAGGCTCGGCGGGGTATTGCCACGCAAGATCTTCCATATGCGTAGAGAGGTCCGGTGTCGACTGAGGGATATCATAGAACTAGGAGAAGAATCAGTCATCATCATCCCCGTAACGGAGAGTGGGCAGCCTACCCTCCTCAGTCTCGTCTCCATCTCCATCTCGAACTCCTCTTCTGCAAGGCCCTTGATCCCTCGATTACCCTCGCGGAGCGCGGGAAAGAGCATGCGCGCCGCGTCGGTCAGGCTGGGCAGCTCATCGGGGTCAAACTGTGAAAAAGCGTCCTTGGGCGGGTCCGTCTGCGGCGGCGTGCCCATCCCGAGCCCGACCTTGAGCAGACAGTCAACAGCATCGGGCCCTCGCCAGCCGGCAGAAAGGTACCCTTCCAGCACAGCGCGTGTAAGTAATCCGGCCAGAAGCAGGTACCACTCTCGCGACGGGCGGAGCGCTGCATGGTAGAACGGCGTCTGGCTCTCATACGGGGTCCCTGCCGGCGGCTGCACGGCAACCACAGGCGTCGCGGGCGGAGGTAGGGGCTCCATATCCTGACCCTCCCAGCCGCGCTCTGATCCCGCAGGGGAGGTGGAGTACTCGTCCCCTTCCTCCTTGTCCTCCACAGGTGATGCGGGCTCTTCCTCCTCTCCACGCGCTTCGCGGCCCATCTCGGCCGCTACCATCGCCGAAAGCCTGAGGAAACGGGTAACCAATTCCGACAGCTTCGTGTTCCCCGCTCCGTTGCAAGATGCGCCCTCGCCCTCGTCCCCATCACCAGTTCGGCGGCGGAGAACCGTACCCAGGCGCGGGGGGCGTGACAGTCCTGACCCGATGCCGCTGCCGTCTTGCCAGCCGGTGATCCCCCCGCCCTCGGGGCTCACACCGCCTGGCATTGCCTTCCAATACTGTGCGCGTCCACCACCGGCGCCATTAAAGTCCCCACCGAAAGAGGTCGAGCGCCCCCTAGTGCCATTTGTGCCCGTGCGCATGGTCGACTTGGCTTCGACGCAGATCTCGCAGCCGGTGTGCAGGTGGCGTGGGCAGCGGAACGCGGGAGGCGAATTAGCGGTGCTTGGGTCCGCACCGGCCATATAAAGCCCGCGTGTGCGTGTGCTAGGTACTGGTGGGGACCGGGGCTGCACCTGAAGACCGGCGTGTTAGCCTAATTCACAAACAAGTCGAAGTAGCACCCACAGGGTACATAGGCCCCGGGCCAGGGCGCATGCTGGAACTGGGGCGTGTCCACGGTTGTACGTTGGGCTTATCGGGGCACGCAGCTGATATGGTGGCAATGGCCGTAAGTGCAGGGGGCAAAGACGGCGGTGCCGTCCCGCCCGGACTCAAAGCTGGCGGCGGTGACATGGGCGACGAGCTCTGGCGTCGGTGTCGGTGCGGGGGAATTGGTGCCTGACGCGCAAAGAGGTCGTTGATCATCGTTCCCAGCGCCAAACGCAGCCTGACGCCATTGGGCAACATATGTGGGCCAGGCGTGCGGGCCCCAGTAGGGACAATCCGCGGCGACGTCGGCGGCGTAAGCAGCTCCTCATGGAGCACACTGTGCGCTGGTGGAGGCTGGTCGAGCATCGAAGTGACGACCTTTTCAAGGCCCTCCGCCCGCAGACGCAGCGAGCGCGCGAGCCCCAGATCCTGCGTACGCAGTCGCTCGTCCTCGTCGTCGTTGTGCGGCCGGCCGGGGTCCCCCGCACGCGCCTTGAGTGTAACGGCGTCCTCGCCGTCGCTCCCCACGTCCTCCTCCTCCTCGTAGTTCTCCGGCCGGTGTCGATGCGCGTACTGCGGGGTCCCAGGTCCGCCCGTACGATCCGTCATCCCCAGCTCCGCGCGCGCCTGCGCAAAGCGCGTGCGGCCTGGAGGTAGCACATACCAAGTAAAATGAATACCGAGGACGATGTAGATAGAGCGGCGTACCGTGGACCCAGAGCATATGGTCGATAATAAGGGTGCGCGTGCTCTTCTCGCGCGGGGGGATGGAGTGGAGGTGGTGGGCATGCTTGTGCGCGGGCGCACGGAATGCATTCGGGTTCAAGCCCGATACGCTAGCGTTCGAAGACGAGGCGACCTGAGCTAGATTATTTGCAGTAGAAAACAGATTCGACACAGTCTGCGCAACCCTAGAAGGCGAAGAAGTCAAGCTGGGCACTGGGCCGCCGTTTTGTGCTTGTCCGCCGCCGTTGGCCTGTTGCCCGGTGCCATTCGCCACAGGCACCAATAAAAACGGGTTCGGAGCCGACATCCTGGCAGCACGAGCTCCAGAAAGTCCAGTAGCAGTCGACAGGGAATCGGCGCAATTCTTCGCGTCGTTATTCGCAGTTTCTCCAGCAAGGGGCTTCCAACGAGTCGATGTTTTCCTTCAAGCCCGAAACGAAGCTAAATAAACAAGCGTCCCTGGCGCCAAATATTCTCCGACTCGATGGTGGTCGCTCCAGGCTGGCTTGCAAATTATTGATTATAGACATCCAATTATTGATTATAGACATCCATAGTCATTCTCCGGGACTACAGTATACATAAACATACGAAATACAAATGCACCCTGCTTCTGCTTTTCTTCTTCTTCTTCTCCTTCTTCTTCAATATATAGTGTCGGTGAACGAAAGATAAGTACAACGTCGAGTCGCAGCGGAAGGGAGGTGTAGTCGGAGATGGAACAAAGCGGGAAGAGGACAACGGAGGGAGGGTGTATCCACAAGAGCGAGTACGCATCGCATCCAAGAAAGAAAATCCGAAACGGTTTATGTATCCACAAGAAAGACGTACAAAAAACAGGAAAGGTGGTACAGTAATAGATAACAAGAAGAGAAAGAGAAAAGGAAGGAAGAAGAGCATTGAAACGAGGTATTGTATATTGTGTATCAGAATGTCCGGGGAGATGATGAGGGAGAGAGAATAGAATACAGAGCCGAGCAAGTAATCAGAACGATGCGTAGCATAAGAGGGGAGGGACAAAGCAGGGAGTGGGGAGGGGCAAAGCAATGACACGAACGAGAGCGTGAGGGGAGGGACGGAGGGAGGAAAACAAGGCGAAATGACACTAAAGCGCCACCCCGTTCATGTTCGCCCAGGGGTCCTCCTGCTTCGCCATCATCCGCAATGGTGGCGGAGGCTCAGGCGACCCGGGGTAGCTACCGGTGCTATACGAGCGCGCGCGGGCGCCACCCGTATCCCCCGGCATCAGCCCGCCGTTCGAAAAGTCCGGCATGCGCCCGTTCGCTTCGAGTGTGCGCTGGCACTCAGCACCACCTTCGGATCGTACTGCAAAAACGATTTTCAATTAGTGCCAGAAGAGGCGAATACGAAAAGACAAGACGCACAATGCCGATTCAGTGCATCCATCCTCGCAAACTGCTTGTTACACCCATCGCACGTGAACGGCCTGTAATTGGTATGCAGCTGCTCATGCCGCTTGCAGTCATGCTGCCGCGCAAAGCCCTTCCCACACCCAGGCCACTTGCACAGGAAGGGCTTCTCCTCGTTGTGCGACCGGATGTGTCCCTTTAAGTTGAAGCTGCGCGTGAACGTGCTGCCACACCCGGGCACAGGGCAGATGAATGTCGCCTCCTGCTTGCGCCGGATGTGCGACGCCTTGCTCGTGCGCACCGTCGTCACGTTCTGCTTCGACACGACGATCGGCGCACCGCCGCTGTCGAGATCGGGCAGGTCGTCGTTGCGCATGTGCGGCGAGACGTTCGGCGAGGGGTATGGGCTTGGCCTTTGTGACGATGCACCGCTCCACGATCCGCCGCGGTCCCCACGACCAGACCCGGACGACGCACTGCGGTAGTGCCCCCGGTGGCCACGGATCGATGGTGGTGGCTCAACGGGGGAGAGGAACTGTTGGTTGCGCATAAAGTCGTTGTCGGGTTGGTACAGATGCGAAGGAGCACGGATGTCCTCCGAGCGCGACTGCCTGTGGCCAGGCCGCCCTCCTCCATCCGATTTGACGCGCCGCAAATTCGCACCAAAGTCAGGAGAAAGTAAGCCGTTGTCGAGACCAGCCGAGTTTGGTGGCGGGCCAAAGGAGAACTGGGCGTTCATAGGCGGCTGGGGCGTGTGTGCACCGAACGAACTGTGGCGGGAGCTACCGCCGCTTTGGGGCGGCTGGTCAAAGTTGTGGCGAGGCTGCTGGCCGGGAAGAACGTCGTTCATCGACACCGTACTGTCATCTAGTGCGGAGCCGATGTTGCTCATCTGGCCAATGAAATTGTTCCCCGTGTCCCATGTCGGGGGCTCGAGGGACGTATCAGACTTGCTGCGCGATCTAGGCATGCCACCTGGGAAGAGGTAGGACGAAGAACCACTGCTGTTGTGGTTCGCAGGGGTGTTGTGTATTTGAGCATTCCCGCTCGACAGCCCTGCAGAGGCGCCCTCGTGGCTATGCGAAAAGTCATAATTGGACTGATCGTGGTATTCATCCTGCGGTTGAGGCTGTTTCCATGCCTGGGACTGCTGCTGGTTCCCGTTCAGAGACGCGCCTGTAGAAAAAATGTGTTTTGGTGAGAATCCCGGCTTATCGGTGAATTACGGGATCGGATGACTCACCCTGGTGTAGCGTCTCTAAGCTGGTCTGGAATGGGACAGCGGTGGACGCGGCGCCTCCACCACTCACGGGAGTTGCTGGCACGATATGAAGCCGAGGTCCGACTACGCCGCCGTCACCCTCCGGAGCATTAATCGTCGGCGGCGCAAAGTTGGGACTCGAATTGCTGCCATTGTCTGGCATAAGCAGTCGTGGCGGCGACTGGGGCTTCTGCTGGTGAGGCGAGCCGGGACGGTCACGGGGAAGGGGTTCCGTCCCCCAGTTGGGAGATCGGAAGGTCATATTCTCGAATGACTGGGCGACGTCCATGCGCGGGGATGGCGAAATGTGGGGGTTCGAAGAGATAGATGACGCTCTGCTGCGATGTTTGCTCTCCTCGCCGCTGTCACCGCCGCCGTTGCTCGAGGGCGAGCTGTAATCGTAGGGGGCGTTTCTGTGATCGGGGCCTGGTGCTACTGGCACCGAGGATATCTGGGAGTGATCGTAGTGGCCCGGGATGTAGTCGTTGTCGTTGAACATGAGCAGAGAGGACTGGGGAGGGTCGTATTCGGATGGATCGTAGTCTGTGCGCACAGAGACGCCTGCTGGTTCCTCCTCAAAGAGACTGAAGGGTTCCTGCTCGCCGCTGAAGCTGAGCTCTGAGTGATTCGAGTAGGGTGAGTTGTGATACGAGCCGTTGTAGGAGGGGGTATGTGGGAAGGGAGGTGAGCCCAGATTGGAGTACTCGAATGAGTAAGGTGACTGGGGCTCAAGAGCGATGTGGTAGTTTTCCGGAGAGGGATTTCTGAATTCCGTGTCGGCTATATAGTCGCGGTCCTGATGCTGAGGATCCATTAGAATCAACACTGTGGCGAGAAGGCAGTACAGGCAAAAGTCACAGAACGAAACAAGAGGCGGTGTTTGTCAAGAACCGATTTGGAGTTTGGCCTTGTATGCCTCTGCTTATTTGTCACTGTCCTGAAACACAATACTAGAATAATACAAGGCAACAATCAACGGGAATTGAATGATTCGCTCGGTCTGCATCGTTCGTCCGTTTTTTCGCGTCCAGGAGACGTATATGCCCAGGTGTAAAAAGACCAAACCGTCTGCTGGAGGTTTACGCACTGCCTCAACCCCGCGACACAGCCCGCACTTTAAATACCGCTGTGGCTGTAGCTGATATCGCAAAGGCAGTGTCTCGTCTTTCTTTCTTTGCGTCGCGTCGTGTCGTTTCAATCTTATCATAGGTGTCTGTTCTGTGTGTGTATAACCCATGCATCTCCCGCCGAGCGCCCACCTCGTCTCGTTCCACCACGTAAAATATCCCCTCACGCACGCACAACCGCGAATCCCCTGGATCGTCGCTCGCCTCGACATCACTCGCATCCGCGACGCGTCCAGATACACGCGAAGCAATGATCCCGCGGCATTCAATCACATCATCCGTAGCATCAGAACCCCAAATTAGCCACTACACCCTCGTCGAATCACCGTCCCCGGTACCCATCGAATCCCTGTCCCCCCGTTATCTGTGTGGGAGCAGCTGCAGGTACAGTGGTGCTGCAACTTATTTTTCTCTTACGGCAGCTCTTGATCAGCGCTGGCAATGGTCCAGAAACGCCGACCAACCCGTGGGCGCCTTCCGAGTCCATGCGACCGACTCCCGAGACCGACCCCGATGTGCTTGGGCCGGCTTGTCGTCTTACTCAAGTTCCTACTCGTTTGTTTTGCCTTGCAGCTAATCTGTATTTGGAAACAATCCATCTGATGGCATCATTGATGTCTCACGTGCCGTCAGACGGGCCGAATCACTTGAACTTCGACCGTTTTTCGGCGACATGCAACAGCCCTCAGTAATATTTCGGTTCAGAAGAACATTCCCATCGAATGGGGACAGTCAGCTTCGACTTCTGATATATCCCTTGCCCGTGAGTTCGATTGCAAAAATTTCAATCCGATTGAATATGCAACTCTTTGGACCCTTTTTAGACCTCGCACAATACTTTCTATGTCTCCCTGAATCAGAGACTCGCTATCGTACCCGTATGGACTGTGTGGGGGCTTGCTGAAAGCAGGCCCACTAGGCATCAATCCATGCAAGCTGCATCAAAGTATGTTCAAGTTACGCCGTCCATGCACCCACTATTACGCAGGCAGCAAAAGAACAGTGAGCCAGATGTGATCTACAATACTATCGAGACTTTAGCAGATGCATTGAAACGCTAGCGCTGGTAAGCAGCAAAATTGTGTTCTGGCAGTTTGGCTTCGGCTTGATGGCCTTCCACAGAATTGCCATATACGGTAGGATCACCGAACACCGTTTTACTCCAACCCATCTATTTTACCGATTACGCACCCTTTCCTTCGTTTCATCCAGCGCAGCTCCACCCGCCCTGCTTTGACTTCAATTATCCAACGCCGCCTCCACCTTCTTTATTGTATCCCGCAGCCAATCGCCCACTCCACCGACCGACATCCAACCCCCGACGGAGTCTGCTGACCCGCTAACACATCGTATATTCTTTTCGAAGCCCACCGACGGCATCCCACATTCCGCGGACATCGATATACAATGTATAGAGGTATCCCGACGGGCACCGGCCATTCCGAACCATTCTGATCTGATATTCCGACAAAGCGGGAATTGTGTTCGTTTCTCCGTTATGCTTTTATTTTTGGGACAGCTCGGCGTCCAACGCGAAGACACTAAATGCGTACGCGATAATTAACCCACTCTCGTCGATTGGAAATCCTTGCTCATCATTTCGGGGGAATGGGCGAGTCTAGGCTCTGCGGGCGTCTAATCACAGTACGCAAGCCATCGATGGGTATTAACAGGACACCGACATCGCTATCTGCTTAGCACGCCGTCGCGTCGACGTCTGCGATGGCACATACTTTCCACGTATGCATTCCAACACGTATGAACACAACCAACAACGTGGAGCGCCCGCTGATGACGCGCGCAAGCGAGCGATAATTGGATTAATTAACGCGTTGTGTGATGCGGTATGTGATCTTCAGCGGAGAAGGGAGGAAGGCAACAAGTCGACAACTGTGCATCGTGACAGACGTTGAAACCTTGATTAAGGACAGGTACGGCAGACGTTCAGCGTCAAGACTTGCGAAGGAGAAGAAGACTTCACTTTAAAACTGCATCGCATCTCAGGTTCGCGGCACCGTCATAATTCTCTTTCACCGTCAATTCAACGCGACATCATTGAAATTGGCCTCGGTATCATTCACCCTGAGGCACGCTTGTCGACCCTGCATCCACGTCGTGTTACCCAAGCCTCGGGGAACTCAAATGTCGGCATCAGCGTCTGGAATCCGAGATCGTCACCTCCGCCTGAGGTCCACACTGTCTCTCAAGAAGTCGCTTCTCACATACATATGTGCCCTCACAAGGCGCCCTCGAGGATCTCGCTGTTCCTATCTGTCTGCTGTTCCTATCTCATCGCCGTTCCCACCTGTGTACGCGCCTTTCAATCACACTTCCTGCATGCCATCACCAATGGAACTCCAAGTATATGACCAAATGGCAAGTTGAACCATATCGCGATCAGCCACCCACGCGCGGCGCTTCTCTCCACCCCGAATTCCAGTTGGCATCAATGGCACTCGCACAATCAGCAGGGAAGGGGAACAAATCACTATCACTCGGGTCCGCAACTTGAGCTTGCAGTATCAGCGGAGGTTGCCTTCCACCTCTTCATCATCATGATTCATCATCAACTCGCCCCCAGCTCCGTCTGCTCCGTGACCCATGAATGTTCATCAGCATCCCGCCGTGAGTCGTGCGACCAATTATGCATGCATCTCGTCCGACCGTGCATATGTACAGACACATCTCCGCGCTTCCTGATCATCTCGCCATCCTGATTCATCTGGATGTCATCCTCCATCTTGATTCAACCACCTAGTTTGTACGTGCATACGCTGATCCGTTCGGCAAGCGCAAGCGGGAGTCTAGGATTAGCTGCAGGGGGGAGATGCAGTGTTGTGGAACCGAGGGCGAGTACGATGTAGCCAATACTCGCGAACCATGTTTCGCGAGACTCATCAGCAAAGGGTTGTGCGCTCCAAAAATTTAAAACCTCTCGGCGATATTCTTACTCAGATGGCCGATACTAGGGATGCAAATATCTATTCATGACAATTGGACTCACCATGGTCAGAACCTTAAACAATGCTCCGAGCTCCGCCGGTCCTCCAAGTGCTGGTAAGGAATTGAGCGCCTTGCCAGTACTTCCTGATTGTCTTCACTCTTTGTCTCTCAGGGGAATCCTCTTCTCCAGCCTTTGAAAACTTTGCGCGCCACGACAGATTTGAACATGCACAGCCACCAGCAAGTTCAACTCGTGGACCTGATGGAAAAGATTGGCATTAGCAGCTGGCAACTGCCGGAGAATGACGCATTATGGCCGAGACTGAAGATTTGATAGACTTATGATAGACTGGCAATTTTGAATCAGGAAGGAATATTTTCGAGGTGAGTCAAATTCAACTTGGGATATAAGTAAGTACACAGTGACGACGGCATACATCACAGTTCTCTGGATTATTTGACTTTCGCGAGATCGCCCCTCAGGGGAAGTGCAAGAACTATTCCCTAAATCAAACCTCACAAAACAGCTGCGACTGGAATTCTGACGGATCATAACCGTTGTGGAATAAAGGACTGAAGGGTTAATACCAAAGACATCCTGGATCAGACATGCCTGCCAGAAATAGGTCCTCCCCAGTTCGGAATGCACACGGAAGCCGTCCCTATCAGACCAAACGCGTCGCGCAATGCTGGCTGTTGTCTCTTCCCCGGATCAATTGGGCTCTGTCATCGTCGACCCATCCGAACAGTTTGCGAGCTAGTTTGCGCTCATGATCAATCAGTGGGACGTGTCATCGCGGACTTAAACACCCGTGCGGGGGATTAACCCGGGGCGCTCTGATTGACGTTCATAATCTTAATGAGCGTTCAAAATCGCAGATCCTTTTGTTCAAAGGTGAAATAGCTTTGACACTACATAAGTAGCTCAGGAATATCCTCTGTGCGCGTATTCATAATTGCCGTGGAGATGATTCAATGCCCATGCACAGCCCAGGATAATTCAGGAGAATCCGGACATCACGGCGTGTTATAGATCCGCACAAGGATCTCAACAATAGACCATGTCAAGTAATGATGCGATGTACGGATGTACAGGAGATTTTAGAAGTGGGCCAAGCCGCTGAATCGAAAGGTGCGGGTTGTTCCTGTTCTCTGAAGTTTATTTATCTGAGCCTTCACATCCGTGACGGATTGTCAGGGAAAAAATACCATCGAATTGGATTGAACGCACCTGGAAACTTACCCTGGGCAATATGGCAAGGAATGGAAACCGGGAAAGAACGAGGTGCGAAATTGGACACGCCGCGGCCAACGCCGTAAGTTCAATAGATGGGTGTGCGGGAGAAGCACTCACAACCACATGGTGGATAACGGAAGAAGCTTTTGTAGCTTGAGCCGCAGATATTCATACCTTGTAGCCCACAAGGTTGCCTCGAGAAAAATTATCCCGCCGCGATGGTCAGGTCATCCGGGAAGGAAAAGAAAATGTGTCCAACAGAAATTTAAAAAGGGACAGTACAAATGAATACGTAAATTCGAGTAGTCCCATGCACCGCGGTTTAATCGGCATTGCGCAGACTCCGAAAGGTGAGAGCTACCGATTTAAACAGGCGGGGCTCGTCACGGCCCGTATGTGTGTTTTCGTCTGGTGGGAGTTCGAAACAAGTTGCCAGTGGCCGTTCTCGCCAGAGTGACGGTTCCTAATATTACCATCCGTTCTAGACCGGTTCAAGATTGAAATCTAGATGCCCAGTATGGCTACCAAGAGGGTTTCCGCATTACGTATCTCGGACCTGCTGAACAGTTCGTGAACGAATCAGAGAATACATGAAAAGAGCTCATCCACATCGATGAAATATGGTGTGTTCAAGTTCCTGCGACGACCCTTGAATGAGAGGGACAAGCTTTTCTCTCTCTCAGGAATATCGATGAAATCATTGAGAGAGAAGGCTATTACCGCTCTGATTCATTCTTAAATTTGACCCAAATTTGACCCGCTGCGCGGAATTGTGACGGGGAAAAAATGAAGGAAGTTTCCGATGGCGTACATATCCCAATGGGCATGAAAGAACTTCTCCATACTTAAGTAAGTTAGGAGAGGGAGTAATTTTCTACGCGCTGGACCAAGCGAGAAATTGGGGCTACGTCATTTCCTTATCTGATAATCAGAAGTCTTGCATCATCCCACGTTCAGGTAGGGAAGAAGACTTCAACACTGGCTATTGCAATGATAGAAACTCGCTGCAAATCAGGTACTCTTGCGGACTCAAAATTCAACAATAGTTTGATGCACTGCTGAGTCTGTCGTGAATTTAACTGGACTTCTTGCCATAGTTGATATTCGTTTTCGTACCCAACATCTAAATGATCTAATCTTCTCTTCGCGGATTTGAAGTTTCTACAACTGCCCAGGGATTGAAAATCCAATGAGCTTTGGGATATAAATCATCTTTTAGAGACATAAAAGCGGCACAAGGCACTGTTTTGAACGAACGAGCTCACCAGTTTGAAACGTTGATTGCTAAAAGGAGATGTGCTTACCATTTCTTCATTACCAATGTCTTTCCCATGAACGGAACGACATCGCACTGATCGCCGATCACCGCAGCGAGGCAGTGTTGAAAACTTGTTAGAAACCCCATAATGCACCGCGCGCAGTTGTCTTGGTTCGGGCTTCGACTTCGGGCTTCGAAATGTGTAAATACGAAGGTGGCCGACCAACCAAACTCATTCGATTCTCGCCTCTATAACGCACGCACCCATTTCTTTTTATCTCGATGAAGCTATTCTTTGCTATTCTCCCTTTAATTCTCCCCACTTTTGCACTGGTATTCCCCCGGACATCTTCAACAGCAACCTCCCGTGACTGGGACGATTTGAATGTCGCCGTTGGAGGAAGACTTTTGAAAGGCGTCCCATTCAGCAGCCCATGCTTCTCCAACCTCAACGGTGTCGCAGTGACACCAAATGTAACTGCTTGCGATGCAGTCAGGACTGGCTATAATGACGAACGTGCGTTGCTTTTCTTTTAAAAGAAGGTGAATGCTCACACCATGTTTCAGTTGCGCGAAGCAATGTTTCCGGCTCATATATGATAACGCAATGGGAGACCTGCCAAAGCACCACCCAGCAATGTCTTCTCGACTATCTTGATCCAGAAGACGTTACGCCTTCTCTCCCAACACAGCAATGCAACACCGGTAGTATCCCCGACTATTTTGTGCGTTTGCCGTTCGACTGTGTGCGATCCATATCTTAATATTTTCAAATCCTCAGATTGACGTACGCAGTGCGGCGGACATCGTCACTGCCTTCAATTTCAGCAGGAGAACTTCAGTTCCACTTGTAATTAAGAACACTGGGGTGAGTGTTTTGTCCAGCAGCCGTTGGATAAAATTGAACTCTCTGGCTTTTTAGCATGACTACAAGGGTCGAAGCAGCGCACCCGGATCTCTTGCGTTATGGGTATGTATACATTTTAGGCACTGCGTCTGGCCCGCTGACATTCTCCCAGACCCATAATCTCAAAGATGTAAATTTTCTGTATCTGTGCCATGAATATCTTACTCACGGGTGATTCTTTAGATATCTTACAACGCCACTTTCACACCCGAAGGATGCTCAAAATCATTCCCCGCTTTGACAGTCGCAGTGAGTTCCCGCTCCCCGAATTTTATGTCGAGGTCGGGTTGTTAAATTATTCTTCAGGCCGGTGTGCAATGGCAACAAGCGTATCAATTTGCGGATGCGCATAATTTTACGATTGTCGGTGGAACTGATCGTACCGTGGGCGTTTCGGGTGGCTGGCTTCAGGTAGCTAGTCTCAATTCTATTTTTTCTGAAGACTTTGTTGACTTGAATTTTTTTTGCAAGGGCGGAGGACATTCCGCACTTTCGAACACCATGGGAATGGGCATTGACAGAGTTGTGAGTTGATTGGGTGATTCATTCAACCTTCCATGAACTGTTTCAACAGTTGCAATTCAAAATCGTAACTCCCGACGGTGAAGTCCGTGTTGCAAATGCTTGTCAGAATACAGATCTTTTCTGGGCCCTCAGAGGTGGTGCGTAAAGCTGTTGTATTGACGCTCTTCATTTTGAATATTTTTTGCCAGGTGGCGGCGGCACATTCGGTGTCGTACTTGAAAGCACAAGCTTGGTCTCACCAGTCGTGTCGGTCCAGGCAATACTCGTATCGATAACCGCACCCAGCGCCAACCTCACAAAGGAGTTGTATTCTAACATGATCGACAATGGCTTGAAGTGGGCGGGCGACGGATACGGAGGTTATGTCTCGGGCGGCACCGCAGTGTATCTCACGCCCAAGCTGACGGCGGCAGAGCACGCGGCATCCATGGCTCCTTTGATCGAATTCGGGCAAAGATTGAACGCGACTGGAACAGGAATCTACCAGCTCCTGGAGTTCCCAACCTGGCTCTCATTTTTCAATGTTTTCACCGAGACCGAGCTAGAAGCTCAAGGGGCGCCCGTTGGGTATAGTATTGCTATGGCATCCCGTTTGGTGACCAAAGCAAACTTCCAGACGGCAACGAAGCGCAGCGAACTGCTGAACGCTCTACTCACCGCAACTGAGCTAACACCTTCCCTACTTTTCGACATCACCGCTCCCTCGTCTTTCCCGGGCGACAACACGACCAGTATCAGTCCCGTTTGGAGGGACGCAATCTATCATGTAACGGTCAAAGTGCCTTGGACCTGGAATGCCACCACCGCTGAGAAACGTCGCGGCTACGACCTCGTGGACTCATCTATTGATCACTTGCGACAAATCACCCCAGACGCATCCTACTCGGTAAGAATATGGACCTCTCTTTTCAAAGATCTCCTGACGATTTATCTCTCTATTCTTAGAACGAAGGCTCAGTTCACGAACCAAACCATGAAGTTGCGTTTTGGGGCAGCAATTATGAAAAGCTGCTGCAACTGAAGAACCAATAGTACGTTCTATCGCATGTCGTCACTTTTGACTCACCATATATCCAGTGACCCCGAACACCTTCTGGACTGCTGGCAATGCGGTAAGGATTTCTACTCAGCTTCAATTTGAAGTCACCTGACCGCGTCTCTCTTTCAGTTGGTTGGGTGCCGTCTTCACCCCAGTTCTCGTGCTATTTGTGAAACTAGTGTGGTATATGTCGAAGGTCTCTACTCCGGGCCTCCACAAGTGCCGGAATCGACAGAACTGTCGGATTCGGGAACGCGTAACCCGGTCGCGTCTTTCTCGTCTATTTTTATCAAGAATACAATCATTACCGTTCATCGCTACAATATAATCTTTTTTAATAAGGTTCACCGCTAAAATGCCGCGTCCGACGTTACACCTGTGTGAAATGCCATTTTGGGGCATTGTGTCCCTTCCTCGACTCAATCGCCTTCGGAACTTGGGCTGCGTTTAAAGTTTGGCGATGCCCCGGAAAAAGCAAGGAAAAATTCCAGCTGAGAGCGTAAGTAGGGCACCTACCATCATCGGAAATCCAAGACAGCAGATTTTCCATTTCAATGCTGTGGTCGAAGTATCGTTGACTCGAAATGAATAGCCGGAATAAGTTGCGTGTAAATTTGGGGCGGCGCTACCTCACCACTGCTATTTTCAACCGCTTTCCATTTTCTCGGGTCGTCAAAGAAACTCTTTAAGATACTTAACTATTTGCTCTCCGTTGAGATTACGCTCGATAGGAATGGAGCATAAACATTGCTTTACCGGGGCCCAAAAATGCGAATGAGGATAGACTCTCGTTCAAGAGCGCTTTCGTGTTCGGGTTGCCAATACTCGCCCTTGTGGGGACGAACTCTTCCTTTTCCACAACTCGCGGTAACAGTCCTGCGTCTTCGGGCGGCTACTATTGTGAACCGATCTATGTACTCACAGCCCCTTTTTAAAAAAAAGCAGAAGCGAATGTATAAAAGAAACCGAAGTTGGTCTACTATGCCTTGACCCAAAGTCCACTTGGCTCCTCTGCTCTATTCTCCAACATGTTTCTCAAGGCGGCATTTCTGACTCTTATTCCTGCGATCATGGCGATCGACCACAGTGTGACGGTGGGGATAAATGGATCCCTTACCTTCTTCCCGGACCAAATCTTCGCTCATGCGGGCGACAAAATCATCTTTTCGTTCGTTTCTAAAAATCGTGAGCCATAGTATATGGAACGGCGCGTGGTGTATTGATCTGGATTCGTACCTTCCAGACTCCGTAACCACCACCAACTTTTCTGGTGCAGTATGTCCTCCTCCGCCCGGAGGAGTGGGCATCAACGGATTTGACTCTGGTTTGTGAGTTAATCACCCCGGTTCTGGCCGCTGTTATCTGAGAGTAAACCAGCCTCCCCTCCCTTGACGCCGGAGACACACCCCAGTTTGTATACACGGTCGTAGACGAGGCACCTCGTTTTGCGTCGTGCATGCAAGCCGCCGGAGCCCATTGCCGTAGGCCAGATGCATGTTGTAGCATTTACATGCTGAGCGATTTTCCTTTTATAGGAGCCGGCATGAACTTCGCCCTCAACCCCACTGCAGAGATGACATTTGATGAATTCAATGCAAATGCGATGGCGTCTTGAAGAAACAGAGTTCAAAGATGGTCATTTACGAAGATTCTTTGTTTTTTGGGCCTCATTACGGAGCAAATGTTTGTGAAATATGGACGAAGTGTACTATTTTTTGATCACTGCGGGTGGTTAATCTGTCAAAGGAGATTGTCACTGAGCCTGTGAGTACAAACCAAACATGGCGCAGTTCTGAGGATGAAACGTTGAATATTGAACTTACGGTGGTTCAACCTGCACAGCCACAATGGTTGAATTATCTTCAACCCCTCAAGGAGCGCAGCATGTCGACGCTGAATGATTCATCACCGAAAAGTTGAGCACAGAGCATCTAATAAATCTACCAGATTCTAGTTTTAATTCTGGATCCGTTGCTCCGCCCATTGAACAACTGTATGAGCCAGCTTAGCACCTTCTTCTTTCCGATTCTTCAAACCAAAATCGCCCTCTTTGTTGTTGCGCTTGGAGTGCTTCGACGCCTTGCCCTTACTCCACGCCTCTTCTATCGCACTCGACCAGTCTCCGGCCTCGTATGACTCACGGGACATCTCTATTCCGACACCATCGTGGTCTAGCAATCGCCTTAATCCGTGTTCCTCTATGAATAACGGACGAGACACTGTGGCATAGGTCCTTGTAAATGGCTGGAAATCGATTGGAAGGAGCGTACCATATACGAACGGAGTACAGGAGTCGACGCATTCTGCGACCGTCCCGTAGCCCTGGATTTTGTCAAGTGTGTGTGTTGGAATGGAGAATGATGAAACGCACCAGCTTTCCAAGAAGGACATCACCAACAGCCGTCAAATCAGGCATATAAACGTCCCTCGGCGCGACAAAGAACCCGTCAGGGAGATCCGAGTCTTCGTCGTCGGCGTGCGCATTCCATTGCTCCTTGGAGACCCCGCAGACGACGGCGATCCATGAAGTGTCCGGTAAGAGACGCGGAATCTCTTCCAGTTCAAAATCATTATGATCACCTTGCTCGAAATCAAAATAAGCCTGGTCGTAATCCGAATTGCTTTCGTCAGGCGTGGGAGGAATAGTTTGGAAGGCTGGCATTTCAGAAGCGCGAGGTGAAAGCGGACTGGTGAGCGGTTTCGAAGCGGGAGGAGCCCCAGGAATCCACAAATGAGAAGCGGTGGCCAGCCGGGGTGACGTGAGAACAGATATGTGATCATTCGCGGAGTCACCAGACGCCGCCGGAATCTGCAAGTGAGGAAATGCCGGATGTCTGGCTGAACATGGTGGACTGGGAGGAGGTAATCCGCCTGTAGCAATGGCCTGTGCATGCGATGGACTGATTTCACGGCTAGTACGCCGACTTGGAGTCGCACTGCCTGATCTACTAGGTCGTTTAAATACCTGGCCGCCAAAAGATACGATGAGAATCTTCGTCGACGACGAGTCATGCAGATGAGGAGGCACGCCAATGGATCCAAGCAGCTGTGAGCGACCCGATGGTGAATACACAGACGAAGAGGGGGACCGAACGAGCAGCGGAACAGGAATTATGTGCCGAGGAAAAGATTTTCGTCGGGGATATTCTATCGGAGGATAGAGCGTGTATGATGCTGGCGGAGCATCCAAAGA
Organism: Mycena crocata; assembly: GCA_029281795.1. NCBI lineage: Eukaryota > Fungi > Basidiomycota > Agaricomycetes > Agaricales > Mycenaceae > Mycena > Mycena crocata. The sequence continues at coordinate 160,184 of JARJCP010000059.1, forward strand.
ATCAAACACGTTACTGCGGAATCGATTTGTAGAAGGATCGACCCAGTTCGACGAGGGAAGAGCAGGGTCAGTCGCGAAAGCAGGTATTGGGATATATCCGGGCAGGCGAAGCAAAAGATCTGCACATCGGTATCCAGCGTGAATCTGATCAACTGGAAGCCAGGTCATTTCCTGCGGAGGTTCGTATAATGATGACATATACCTAGAGGTGCCAGCTCTTCGGGGGGTACTGGAATGTCAGGTATGAGAGCATGGAAATGATGCTGCGGGTGTGAATCATCTGCAGGGGTATCGATGAGTGTAGTCGACAGATAGCTGTAGACCGAGTCGAATGTGAAGTTGGTGATTAAAACAGACGGGATTCCGACCGCTGTGGCGGCCAGGCTTAAAGATGTAAATACCGACAAAATCAGGGAACGAAAGACCCACCATCCGATGAAGGCCGAATCACTCAAAACACAATCTGCGTGAATTTCGTTGAGCCAATCCTGCTCGTTACGCAATATGTCGTCTTTTGCTGAAATGAATGACTTCAGGACAGCAACACTCTGTTGACGATCCACCCGATAGCTTTCGTGAGTGAGACAATGTACGGATAGACGATAGATGACGGCCTCACGCTAGAGGTTGTACAATCACTGGATCGATGTTCGCATTGCGATATAAGGCACCAAGAGCAACGCTATCCGCAAAGACATGCTTTGGAGCCGAGGATACAATGTACACCGCTGGCCTGTATGGTTCCGGCAGACGAAGCAAATGACCAGCGAGTGCCGACACCCTTGTCGCGTGTCCATAACCTTTTAAGCAGTCAGTTCCACCTTTGCGCGAGCTGAAAGTCATGCTAAGGCTTACCATGGCCAGAACAGTAGTATGCAAAGGTAAGCGGTGGCATTTGACGGGTGGATGGTGGTTGTTTGAGGTCAAGAGGGTTGTCACGTCGTCACAAATAGGGCGCGCGTGACGTCACCACAGGTGACCCGACCTACCCGATACCGCGTCGTGCTAGTCGTGAGGCAGCGTTTCCTTGGCTCTGAACTTGCTCTGAACGTCGAAAAGGTCAGCATGATGCTCAATAACCTTCGGAAGCTAGAACGGGACCGTCCTGTGTCCGTTCCACCCTCGCTTCCGGCCTCGAAATCCGACCCACTCAACAACCGCCCGTCTTCGATCCCTCCCGGAACTATGGGTCACCACCGGATCTCAAGCGAGGCCCAGCTCGCACAAAAAGGACCAACGGGAACCTCCCTAGACCTTATGGGTCATCTCCAACGGTCGGGTCCAGCTGTGGTCAAAACCAGAACCGGCAGCGTGCTCTCCAGAGGTTTTATCCTCAAAACCGATCACTATCCATCGGGTATGGATTCATTTGTCGCTCATGAAATCTTCCTGTCAACTCCACAGGTCGCGCCCTGGATCTCGACTTGAATGTCCATGGAGCTCCCAATTTTCGCGCTCCCAGGATCGGAGATTTGAATGTTTTTGGAGTAGCTCAGCCCCGAACTCAAGGCTTGCGCGCCATTCTCTCCGTTCTTCGGTGTCGCCCGGGTACGCCCGACCCTTCTCATGTCGTCTGGTTTTCAACCCGCGAGGAGCCGATCGGTGCGTGTTCGAGTTTTCAATCCTACAGTTCTCTCGTAAACACTTGCGTCAGTTTACATTTCCGGCCGTCCGTTTGTGTTGCGTGATGCATCCCAGCCGAGGCGGACACTTTCGCTATCTGATCGTGCGGAGAACCTTGAAGCAATAGAAAACCGGATGAAGAACGATATTCTGCAAGAAGCCGCCCGGTATGTCAGTTGTGGCTTTGAAACTCTACTGACGGACCATCAGTTACGGCGGCCTAATCTTGACCCACAATGAGATGTGTATGTACGCCTACTTACTTGGCTTCCAGCCGCTCATCGTGCCATAGCTGCGGATGCCGGAGAAGGTGCCATTCTGCCGACGTGGACTTCAGTCGACACCACAAACGTCAAGACCTCGAGAGAATTGTGGGGCCAAATGAAGGAGCAGGGGTGGAATGTGGACGTGGGTATCTTACATGTATTCTTGTTCCATGATTCTTATTTTTCTTCAGTATCATCGGATCCCCATCGCACCAGACCGACCAATCGAAGTAAATAATTCTCCACGCTGCAACCTAAAAGCTAACCTGCGCCCAGGACAACTACCTTGATGCGTATCTCCGGGTCATCCGCGCGACTGACCCGTTACGGACCGCTCTTGTGTTCTCCTGCGGCATGGGCGCAGTGCGGACTACTTTTGCGATGGTCGCCGCATCGATCCTCCGAAGGAAGCAGCTTATCGTCCGAGGCCTCGCCGACCCCTATGCGATGAAGGCCAATCCAATCAGCACGCCCGTGCCGATTGGGACCCCAACCAGCGCTGCAGGCAATGTAAGCGTCATTTTGTGTTTCTTAATACCGTCTAGTATTTGATGGCGACGCGTTTATAGCCCCCTAGTCAGGTATGATGAACTTTGATTTGACACTATCAGAGAACCAATCGCTGTGCATAGGAAACGGAGTCAAGGATATTACAAGCCCTTGAGCAAGCCAACGCTCAGCAGGATCTAAGTAGATCGCTTCTGCGGCTAACCTATCTCCTACAGCAATGTCCGTATTCCACCTCTCCTCCATCCAACTGCATTAAACGATAGCGCAGGTCTCCAAAATCGGAACTCTCAATCTGCTATTGAGCTTCTGATGACGCAGCCTGCCCTCCTAGATAACCTTCGGAAGGCGCACATGGGCAACTATGGAGTGATCCTCAGTTTATTGGGGTGTCTAGACCACGGTCTGCAGGCGAAGAGACTCGTAGATCGGGTCATTGACGCCAGTAAGGTTTCCCCCTTTTTCGCAATTAGACCAATTGAACAATGCATTGATTACTCAGCGGACCACGTCATAAATCTTCGTGAAGATATTCTTATACATCGTCTAAAGTATTCTATGACCAGCATGGATGAAGCCAAGGGCGAGGATTTCCTGGACAAGGCCGTCAAAGCGCTGGAAAAATAGTGCCGTGCTGTTTTTCGAAACCCCGTTTTGTCATCCTGATATTTTGTTCTGCAGCTTTTTCGTGATCGCATTCGCCTCCTTCGTCGATGGCACCGACGATTTTTCGCAGAGTTTCTCAGATTGGTTGAAGGTCTGTTTGTGTCTCTTACCTCTTTGATTTCACGTTAACATGGATGTAAGGCCCGAACTGAGATATGGAAGTAAGGCCTTTGCTGATTATGTCGTCCCCGAAATGGGATCTCAATCGTTCTTCCCAGTCAGATTAAATTCTTGCGTAAATCCTACGGCTCACGCCTGAATGTTTTCGCCCCCGTCAATGACTTATCGTCACTCTCGAAAACGAACTGGGAGGATCGCGCACTGGTTCCCGGAAAGAAGAACGATGTCGCTATTGCGGGCGGGAAGATCCTTGGGGATGAGTATTCAACACATGTGGTCAAAGTTCGTGTTCACAACAAATCTCGTTTATTTGACTGACCGAGATGTTGGAAAAAGAATCGGAGCGGGATTATTCTGCGTGAAGGGTGAGCCAAAATCGCTATCTTCCGTTTCGTCGATCTGAAATCACAATTAAATCCAATTAGCACTTTACTGAAGTCCGATCAATGGCTTCGGGAATCGCACCACGTCGATCACGGCGTACGCGGTGCGATCAATTTCCGGCGCGTCCCGCAGTCCAATATATACGCACTTGGCCAGCCAACGCTCGAAGCCATCAATGAGGTCGTCGCGCGGATAAAAAATGCGCACCCCTCCGCACAACGGATAATATGGATTACTTTGCGGGAAGAACCCATCGTGTACATCAATGGCGCGCCGTACTGCCTCCGGAGGGAAGGCTTTTCGCTGAGAAATATGAAGGGTAGGAATAAACAGCACTGTTTGACTTTCATTTCTCACAAGGGTTACGATAAGATTATGGCGGCATTTCCGCATCGCGGTTGGAAATTTTGGAGGAGCGCCTGAGAGACGACGTTATTTCAGAATTAAAGACGTTTGGCGGAAGGTCAGGAGTATCTTGGTTCGATTCGGCTCAATCGCTCACTACGTGGCTTAGACTCTTACTTCATTCGGAAGCAGAGGACGGATCGGTCATCCCAGTTTGGGAGGAGATCCAGAACGAACTTGAGGACGTCGTTGTTCTCAAAGACGTCATGGCATCCCATAAAGCGATTGACGGTCTAGAATTAGACTACCACCGCATTCCTATGACTGCTGAGAAGCCGCCGGATTTTTCCGATTTGCAGGATCTCATCGATGTCGTCCTCGCTTCGTCCAACGACACTCCAATCGTTGTAAATTGTCAACTTGGTCGGGGGAGGAGTACCTTGGCCTCTGTTCGTGTTGCACAATCCTGATTCAACCACTGCTTACATCGTCCTCAGATCGTTCTTTTGCTGATTCGGCAATGGTTGGAATTTCGGCGACTCCCAACTACGCCTACGACGCCTGCTAAAAGACGCACCTTGTCGATGATGCCACTACCGCCGATGGAACCCGTCGATCCGTCGAAGAATCGGCACTCATACCAAGTTATAAATAGTGAGTATTTGTCGAAGTTATTTTGACCTAGCCTTCTAAACATATACCAGATCTTCTGCGGGTTATTCGACGGGGTCTTACGGTGAAGAGTATCGTTGATGATGCAGTTGATCGTGCAGACATAGTGTATAACCTGCGCGATGCAATCGAGGAGGCCCGCACAAGGGCCGACCAAGCAACGGACGACAAGGAAAAACGCAAGCACGTCCAGAAGGGTTCGCGCTTTGAACTGTTTTCATTCACAATTTCGACTCACGCATAATATGCAGGACTTCAGAATTTACGACGTTATTTTTCTCTCATGGTCTTTCAAGCATACCTGCAGTCAACGGAGCCGGACACAAGACAATCTTTTGAGAGTATAGAAACGTTCGTTAAGAATCAGCCTGGTGAGTGCGATCAAACTTCATCCATCCAACGTCTCACCTTTTTCGGCCAGTTATCAAGACGTTTGAAAATGAGCTGTTCGCAGACGGTCTCAGCGGTCTGAAGCCCCTGGAGCGTGCTGATGTTACTAACGGCGTTGCACACCCCGATGAAGTCGACCAAATTGTCGTTAACCGCTCTGGCAGCATCCTCTCCGCCTCGACGATCCTCAAGAACGACATGTTCCTAAATCTCCAGAAGATGACACTCCCGGAGTAAGTCAGATTTTGCATGCCACTTTACGCCCTTTGAAGTTGTTTAGGCGTATTGATGGTGCCCCCAACTTCCGGCGAGTTCCGCTTACACTCCGGTCCGTGCCGTCACCGGCTTTATCCCCGAATAGCAGCACGGACTCTTTGCGCCCTCAAGAAGAGAAGATGGTGTGCGGAAGGTATGCGCTTCAGGCTCAGGTTACATATCGCGAAACTTACAAAGTTCTTCAGCGGCATGCCAACGGTGGAAGGGTATCGTATTTACTGCTTGCTCTTATTTCTCCGACTGAATGCGAATCAGCTTACGCCGAGCATTGTTGAGAGTGGATGCCGGGCCTTCAGGAAACAACAAAGTCTTCTGGACTTCGCTGCGAGAGGTGAGTGTTGCGTGTCTGGAGCTACTCCGGCTAAAAGTCTGTAGGAACCTGTGATTTATATCTCGGGTAGCCCGCATGTGCTACGGCTCGCCGCTAAACCACTTGAGAACGTTGAGTAAGTCATATCGTGAAATAATAGGACGAACTTATCAATTTACTGCAGGGCTACTGGTGTCACAACGACGATGGTAGAACGAATGGAGGACAGCTTCAAGAAAGATGTTCTTCGAGAACTCAGAGCTAATGAGGGTAGAGTTTTACTTCACGACGAAGTAGAAGACCGCCCTGGTTCATTCGCCATTGTGCCATTATGGGAAACGGTCTCAGATGCTGACATCCTAACACCGCGGGATGTCTTTAGTTTGATAAAGAAAGAAGGCTTTCAGGTAATTGACCTCATTGAGATGAAAAGAGTTTCAGTCAATTCAAAGCTCTACAGATTGACTATGGACGGGTCGCGATTGTGGGTTTACCTCGCCGCTCCTTCCTTGATGGGAGAATGTTGAAATGTTCAAATACCAGACCGACGAGCAAGCCCCGCTTCCCGATGCGCTGTCTCAATTGTTCGAGCGGGTCAAATCCGGCCTAACTCAAGCCGGCGATTTCGTCTTCAATTGTCAGATGGGGAGAGGTAGAACCACGACCGGAATGGTTGCGGCGTGCCTTATAGCAACCACCTTAAATTGGAACGGAAAGGAGCCCAGCTACGATCAAGAAGACCTCGCGCCAGACACATATGACTCTATGGATGGCCCTTCGGAAGAAGAGGCCTATCTCCAAGGCGCGTTGATTTTTATCCATCTATCCATGACCTCGTGAGCATAACCGGCATGTAGGCGAGTACAAGACGATTCTTCAGCTTGTCGGTGTGCTTTCATACGGCAAGCTTGCCAAGCGGCTTGCGGATCGGGCTATTGATCTCATGCAAGACGTTCAAAACCTACGGAAAGCCATTTATGAGTGCGTTACTATCTCCATCTCGTCATATGGACTCTGAACTTCTTATCAACAAACACAGTTATAAATTAAAAGTCGACGCTTGTGAAAAGGGGACGGTCAAAGAACAGAAACTACGGAACGTGACTGTAAACTATTTGTGAGCTGTTGCCCATCTGTTCATGGTTGCGTTGATTGATGCTCTCCCGAGATATCGCTATGGATCTCTCATCGTGTTCGCCAACTACCTCATCGGGCTGCAAGCCAAGAAAGAGCCAGAGGCCACATTTACAGACTGGCTCAAAGAGCACCGAGAAATAACCAAACTTCTAGGGAGGCGCTCACTGGACTAGAGAAATTTCCGCGCGGATTCTCGCCTATGTACTGTACACCCTTGTCTCTAAGGCGCTAATAATATATTCGTACGCTGAACTAGGAACTCGCCGACTTGCGTCATTCGGGACGCACAATCATTCTGGGACGCACAATCACAATCTTATCCAGTGTTGATCGCCGCAAACCTCGCAACAGTGTCAACGGGCGCTAACAGCGGATCTCCGCACAGCCATCCTCCGACTGTGTTCACTCAACATCTCTGACCAAGTTAGGGTTGAACGTTGTACATTGGTGGCAGTGTGGCGGATAATGATGATTGACTCGAATGAAGCGGCACGTGTTGACAGTGGTTGCATTGTTCACTCTTTGTCTTGACACGCTCCCGTCAGATTGTGAAGCCCACCGAATCTTGATTGACTCTAGAACGTCTCTCCTCAAGGTAAACACGACTGATATCTTTTGAGGCTGTTCGCGATGCCATCAACGTTTCAAGTCCGAGCGGCACATAAAGCACTGCTTGGGCTGCTGTTGTTCTCCGAGTTGTGACATCCCTGCTTGGACTCGCGTCGAGGAGTCATACATAGCTCTCTTCCGCCGTAGTCGCAAAGGACATCCGGTCGGGTCACCCCGCAGGCCACACGTACTTAAACAACGGACGCTAATCCGGGGTCGATAATTGACGTGATTCCCTCCTCCCCCAACCCTACTAGAATCCTGGGATGCACAGACAGGTTCAGAGAATTACCAGTACGTTGATACGCTCCTTGTTTGGATGCATCACCGAGACAGGATCAAAGCCGTGTTCGAGTCGTCCCCGACACGGTCAAGTTCAAGCCCTCGCAGCCCTCTTTCGCCCATACTCCCGCCGAATGAAGTCAAGCCTCTTCGGAAATCGATCCGTCAAGTTGCTTTGGAAAACCGCCACAAACTAGCATCCCAAAGCAACTCGAGCGGCGTGCCTCCCAGTCCTTCATCGATGCGGAGACGGTCTGTGAAACTATGGGGCAGACAGTTGGACCGGATGAGCGCGGGAGAGGCTGCCCCGGCGGTCATCGACAGACGTGAGTCGTGTTCCTTTTTGTTTCGGTATTGAATTGACCGGATGCAGCTGTACAGTTCAAATGGGTACGCGGACAGGCGATCGGGAGAGGAGCACACGGGCGAGTATACCTCGGTCTCAACGCTCGGACGGGAGAGATGATTGCGGTCAAGCAAATTAGTTTTCCCCGGAAAGAATCACCCGGTCGTCCCTCTGCTGAACTCCTGAAGCGGGAGATGGAGAATATGAAAGTTCTTCGTCATCCGAATCTGGCAGAATACCTTGCCCTCGAGGAAGACGGGGAATCCGTGTCTCTGTATGTCTGGAAAATACCGACCTACGCTCGCTGACACTCTTGTTAAGATTCATGGAATACATCCAAGGCCGCTCAATTCGAGCCAATGTCCTCAAGCATGGTTCGTTCGGCGAAGATGTCGCCAAATCCTTCACGTCCCAAATCCTCGATGGGTTGATTTATCTGCATGCCCGAGGCATATTCCATGGGGTTGGTATCATTTTCCCTCACCATGACTTGCTTTATTCATCTTTTGTCACACAGGAACTGAAATCAACTAACATATTGGTGGATCCCACGGGCACATGCAAGATCGAGGGCCTGTGTTGTTCCAACACGGCGCCTCATGATAATTCCCGAGCAGTCCCGCGCGCGATATTCTGGACGGCACCTGAAGTTATTAGGACCCAGTATAAAGCCTACGACTCGATGGCCGACATCTGGAGCCTCGGGTGCGTCGTGCTCGAAATGTGCACGGGGAAGCTCCCGTGGATCGATGCTGAGGCTGTTGCCGTCATGTTCAAGGTGAACCATCTTGATACTGTCTGGGTAGCGCTCATCGCTGATTTTTCTGTCATGCATAGCTTTACCACCAGACGGCTCGCCCGCATCCTCCCGAGGATAGCAATTTAGATCTCCTCGCGGAAGACTTTATGGAGAAATGTCTGGCCTTGTCAGTATTATTTCTGGTCCTTGACTCGCAGTCCTCATGTTGTTTCAGGCAACCGCATGAGCGCGTGGCGGCTGTAGAACTCAAACAGCACTCGTACCTTGAGCTATCTCCAGGCTGGGTGTTCAACGGAGTCCACGCGACAGCTTGATTATGCTCCCGCTTTCATCCCTGCCCACTTGGGCCCAACTTGTCACGCCTCACGACCCGGGTCTCAGTACCTTTGATTTTTTATTTATGATTGCTCTAGACCTATGTTTTTCTGTCTCTCTATTTATTCCCGCCCATGCATGTTTGTTGTTGCTCTGTCCTCCACGTTATTTATTTCATCACGAAATCACGAATGCTGTATCTATAGTATAGGAAACAAAAAAGTGTATATTATGTGTATTTTTCGGCTTTGAACCTGGTCTTTGTCAATGACTTTGTCATCCCCTTGCAATCCAGGTCCGGTTCGAAGATTTGGGATTTTGGGTCCAAAACCGAGGTTCAATCGACTGTGGTTGAATTTTTCCTGGCCAAAATTACATTGGATGGGGCTGTGTTTTTGAATATTGACGGACTGAGAACAGACAATTTTGGGGCATGGAACGGTGGGACCTGTCGCGCCGCCGAGCCCGAATGAAACTGAGTAAGAGCCCCTGTGGAACGCCGTTCCCCAACAGGTATCAACATCACTCCTTTCCTTCTGAACCTCATCATGATCTGCTTCCCGGCCTTTCCTAGCTCTTCATGGTGACCTCCACGACTTCTTCCGAGCCCGTCGCGACCACGGCCTTACGCAGGTCCAAGACCGCCCAGATAGGAATGCTCTCGTCTCTCTCTCTCATCTATCTACATACTAGTGCGACATAATCAGCTCAAGTTCGAACTAATTGGGTGATTATCTACGAAGCTTCAAGGAAACTTTCGGTGTGCGAACCATGATAGACTGCCGCTCACCTCCGTGGTTATTCCCGCTCTGCTCGCATTGCCGCTCGACGCCGTGCTATTGATTGACAATGATAAACAAGTTCTGTTTCGTTGCTATCTTTGTGTCACCCAAGTGCAACTCGTGCATGGCTCAGGCAACTCAATCCGCCCATACGATCATCGTGGAAAATCTTTGCTGGCCACAGAGACACTGAGGTACGGTCCATACGGCTCGAGGAACGTAAAACCGAGTGACCTTAAAATCCCTCACTCTCACCTGCCTTATCTCGAAGCATGGCCTATCTTACTTACTTAGACTTCGGAGTGCCCAGGGCATCAGTACTTCTTCGCGAGCATTCTTGTATGTAGTACGCGTCTTCAGTTAATAAAAGTGACGTCCCCGCGCGCTGACCCCACGCGCCGAATCTGTAACACCGATCCGCACGCTGCGTACTTGAGCTTGCACGTGGGCCGGGTACGCGTCTTGACTCTTCGCTTTACCACCATCATGTCCTCTCCTGCAAAACCCGTGAACATCACAAAACGGGCTGTAGAATCTGTAGACGGTCCTCCGGGGTCGTTTTCGACGTCGTATGGCACTCCCGATCTCCGTGCCTTGCGTGCGCAGTACGTCGGGACTCCGCCGCCTCCTAATATTCCACCCCGCAATATCCCAACACCATCCTTGCGGCCCCAAGTGTCGGACGTATCATTAGAGGGTCAACCGGGATCGTTTGGCGGCATAAGTGCGGCGTTGCGTTCCAGGACGCCTCAGAATGGCACCGACACACCGTTGGACCTTGACGATCTGCCAGACGAGGAAAAGGCGCGCGTTTTGAGACGGCACCTGGTTTCCAAAGAGCAGCGGGAGGAGACCAAGTCTACTCCGGCGTCTGAGCTCGAAGTCCCACTTGGCCCGCAGCCTGGTGGATCGGGATCCCGCCGGTCATCTTCGAGTGCACAAGCCAATGGAGTTCAGAGAGAGGATACGGAGCCATTCCCCATTCCTTACCACGCACCTGGGGCCGACGTAACGTGAGTACACCTCCTGTATTCGCTTTACCAGTTTTCATGTTATTCCAGCCACGATATATATAAATGGCATTCGGACCAACGGAAACTCGCAGCCCGCGGTCGTGCTGCGTCCCTCATCGCCCCGCGCCCGACGACGCCAGACCCTGCATTCGAGCACATTCATGAGCCTGGCGGGTTCCGCCGCAACTATGTCCTCATGCGTGCAACGGAACGGGGGGAGGAAGAGCCCCCAATGCTCAACAACTTCATCGAGTTCTTGTACATCTTCGGGCACTTTGTAAGGCCTTCTAAATTTATTTTGGGAAACCGCGGTGCTGACTTCCATCCATAGGCTGGAGAGGACCTGGAGGAAGATGAGGAAGGTGATGATGATGAGGAAATGGGTGCGGGGGTGGTAGAGCCCTCAGAAAGTGCCCCACTCTTGGGCGCTCGACCATCTGCTACCAGGTCCATGTCGCGTTCTCGACGCAAGCGTGCTGGGTCGGTCGGGCCTCGCGGAAACGCCACCGTCGCCCAAGCCGTACTCATGGTACGCGGATGCACCATACTCTCCGCAGTAATGTATTGACTTTTTTTTAGCTGCTCAAGGCGTTCGTCGGCACGGGAGTACTGTTTCTTGGAAAGGCGTAAGGCTTTTTTTTCTTCACGTTTCTTTACTCACTCAAGTTCAGCTTTTACAATGGCGGACTTCTCTTCTCGACGGTCCTTTTCGTATTCATAGCTTTAATATCGCTTTACTCCTTCCTGCTGCTCGTCTATACTAAGTTTGTCGTCTCGGGCAGTTTCGGAGGTACGCGTTCGCCGGCCTATCTCCCCGTCGGATTTTAATTCTCTCGCAGACATTGGCGGTACTTTATACGGCCCCTGGATGCGCTACTTGATCCTGGGGTCCATTGTCGTGTCGCAGATCGGTTTTGTGGCTGCTTACATCATCTTTGTCGCACAGAATCTACAGGTGTGTCTCCGTGTTTCGCCAATGCATTAGTATTCATGACTTCTCCTAGGCCCTAGTCATGGGCATCACTCACTGCTTGAGACTGATATCAATAAAATACTTCATCTTAATACAGCTCATCGTCTTTTTGCCACTCGTGCTTATTCGCGACCTCGCGAAGCTCAGTTCTACGGCGCTTATCGCCGATGGATTCATCCTGGTCGGACTGGTGTATATCTTTAGCACCGAGATCTCCATCGTGGCTCAGCGGGGGATCGCCGACATTAAACTCTTCAATCCGAAGGATTTTTCGCTGTTTGTTGGGTGCGTTTCTCCTTTTCCTCGTTACGCATTTAGCATCCCCGACTTACACATTTCAGTGTCGCGGTGTTCTCCTTCGAGGGCGTGGGGATGGTCATTCCTATTACGGATGCGATGCGGGAACCACACAAGTTCCCCAAGGTCCTGACTGGCGTCATGCTGACCGTGCTCGGTATGCCACCTTGCCCTCACTCCAGTCCGATGTTCATATCTTCTCAGTACTCTTCGGAGGAGCTGGGGCGCTCGCGTATGTCACCTTTGGCTCGGAGATCCAGACCGTCGTTCTCGTCAATCTCGACGCTGAGAGCAAGATGGTGCAATCGGTATGCTCGTTCCTACCGTGCCCTTGCACGTCGTTGACCGGCGCTTGCAGGTGCAATTCATCTACTCGCTAGCCATCATGCTCTCCGTGCCGCTCCAGTTGTTCCCTGCGATCCGCATCATGGAGAATGGGCTCTTCACGCGCAGCGGCAAGGTCGACAACCAGGTGAAGTGGACAAAGAACATCTTCCGCTTCGCGACGGTCTTCTTCGCGGCGCTCATCAGCTGGATCGGCGCCGCGGACTTGGACAAGTTCGTCGCGTTCATCGGGTGCTTTGCGTGGTGAGTTGCTCCGTTTCCCTGGCCTCTTGCATATTAGTGTGCTGAGCGCGTGTCAAGCGTCCCATTGTGCTACGTGTACCCCGCCATGCTGCACTACAAGGCGTGCGCAAACACGACAAGGAAGAAGGTCGCCGACATTGCAATGATCGTGTTTGGCATGGTGGCCGCTGTGTATACGACTATGCAGACCGTGAAGGTTCGTGCCCACTCGTGGCTCTTGGGATCCCTTTGGCTAAATGGGACGATTATAGCTGATGCTGGAACCCGACAACGGAGGCCCGCCTGTGTTTGGCAATTGCGATGTCCCTCCGTCTTAAGAGGGTCAATATACATAGAATTGGCTGGAAGATTAACGCATGTGTACATGTAACCATCACAATCAAGGATTCCGAAGATTTTAGCACATCTGCCTGGCATCCCTTGCCACCCAACGGCATGCTCATCGCCACAGCCAAAATAGGTGTAGATGATGGCAGCAGTCTGTGGTTTGCGATGACGACAGCCGGAAGGTGCAAACGACCAGACACTTCGTGAGGAATCAACTTCAATCAAGGCGCTTCAGGTACCTGTTCGATGAAGGGCCAGACGCCCCCCTTATCGGCTTGCCCGCCTATCCCAAGTACCATGTACTGTTTTCCCATACCCGCGGGGTCCACGAGCCGCCGTCCTGCTTCCCGGATAGCGGCGGCATCCGTCTCGTCGGATTTGTTGCGAGAAATCAGGGATTCCATACGCAGCTGCAGACCCATGCCCTCAAGGAACGCCGCCTGAGAGATGGGACCGTGCGTCGCCACTGTAGTTCGGTCAATATAGAGTACAGATGGATGGGTAAAGGGGGCTACCTAAGTCGTTCATCGATTCGGTGAGGTATGCAAAGTCGACATTGGCGGTAAGGTCGCATTCACCAGGTGTATGAAAGACGTCAACGATCTCGTGGTTTTTGAATGCCTGTGAGAATATGTAAGTGATGTGGAAGCCAGAAATTTCGAATCTGTACTCTAAAAGATTGATCAAAGGCGTGGCTGGCGCCGTAGTCGACGATGAGCCCACACCCTCGAGAAGGTGGGGGATCTTTCGTATCAGAAGCGGTTTCCTCTCGTTGCCCACAAATCAGCTCTCCGATTGCGCGCATCGTTTTGAATCCAAGATGAGATACTTCCAAACGGGATCCTACTGGCAATTCTCTGAAGCGAGAGGATGACAATCCGAGCAGCATAGAGGCTGCGGTGGGTTGAGGAGATAGCACGTATTGGAATCGAGGGCCCTCCTTTTCGGATGTGGCCGTGTAGGTTTCTTTCTCTGCACCGGAATCCAGAGCCGTGGATTCGGTTTCTTTCGCTTGCCTGGATTCTGTCAGGGCGATTAGGATTTCCTGCCAGCCCTGTTCTGTTTTCTGGCACAAGCTCAATAACTGGTACGAATAAAGCGAAATGTGATGAAATCACCTCAATTGTGTGGAACGGGAGGGCGTCAAAGAACTCGTGGGCGATGACCATGGTGTATTCATCAGTGCTCGGGGAAATCTGGTCAACAGAGTCGTGCCATTCGAGAGTGCACCTGGACTTCAGGATACTGGGTGAGAGCCTGTTTTTCTGAAGGGCGCGTAGTGCCGGGCTGGTTTCGACCAGATGAACACCACGGATGCGGTCCTTCCCAAACTGAGCAACAACCTGAAGTATGATTGAGTAAAATGAAACGCGTTTAGCGCCGGTCCACTAACGCGGAGTACATCATGCATGAGGGTCCCTCGCCCCGGCCCTAGCTCAACTATCCGGATAGGCTGCTTGGCAGTTTGCATCCATTGAGACATTAGCCAAACTCCTAGTAGCTGTATGACTCGGCCTGAGGTTTGTCACTAAAATTACGCAGCGCGGCCAATAATTACCTCTCCGAAAAGTGAGGTGATCTCAGGGCTCGTAACGAAGTCGCCAGTTGACCCAAAAATGGGGTTTTTAGGGTTCATGTAGTAGCCTTCCGTCGGGTGCGAGAGGCACATCTGCATGTATGTCGAGAATGATATTGGCCCCGTTGCCTTAGAGCTCGCGCGTGAGTTAGACGCGTCAAATGGAGTGGACAGGTCTTTAGTTACTTTTATTCCGTCCATGATATTTTTCTCGACCGCAGTTGGCGGTGAAATGGACGTAGACATGAGTCTCGGCCAATTATGATACCCCGCCGCCTGCACAGGCCAGCGGAACGAAAAATTGCGCCGAGCGCACAAACGAAGCATCGCAATTGAATGACTCGGTTGAGGGAGTCAGGAGCGACAGGATCGGCGGATGTAGCAGAACCAGGAGGAGGAGGAGAAAACGGATTCGCCGGAACCGCTCGGTTGTGACCACTGTGACTCGCAACTTCTTTCGTTTTATAAATTCTCGTCTGGCTTTTCAGCAGCTCACAACCCTCGCATCTGAAGGGTTTCCTCGCTTGTAACCCACAAAAAACTCTGCTCCATCTTCAACCACCACCCCCCAATATCATGGCCACCCGTAAGACTTGGTTATCTGATTTTTTTTCGGCATACGCTCATTCGCGCTAGGCATCCAATTCGAAAACCACAGCGATATTGGCGTGTTCTCAAAGCTGACAAACGCTTACTGTCTCGCTGCCATTCAGGGCAGCACAAATTTCTACTCCGCATTCGAGAGTGAACTTGGCGATGTTATCCCGATTGTGCACACCAGCATTGGTGGGACACGGATAATAGGGCGGTTAACAGCAGGTATGAAGAGATAAAAGTACATGCAATTTTGAAGGAAGTTCATGTTTTCGTAGGGAACCGACATGGTCTGCTCGTCCCGTCTACAACGACCGATCAGGAGCTGCAGCACCTCCGGAATTCTCTCCCTGACGCTGTCGCAATCCAGCGGGTAGAAGAGCGGTTATCCGCCCTCGGGAATGTCATTGCATGCAATGACTATGTTGCTCTCGTGCACCCGGATATCGACCGTGAAACTGAGGAGATCATCGCCGATGTCCTCAAAGTCGAAGTGTTCCGGCAAACGGTTGCCGACAACGTTCTCGTGGGCAGTTACTGCGCGATAACAAATCAGGGTGGCCTGGTGCACCCGAAGACGAGCGTCCAGGATCAGGATGAGCTGAGCAGTCTGCTGCAAATACCTCTTGTGGTGTGTTTTCCTTTACAAGGGCGATCAGCGCGCTTCATGAGCCCTATCACTCATCGCACTTTCCCCAGGCCGGTACGGTCAACCGTGGATCGGACGTCATCGGGGCTGGACTTGTGGTGAACGATTGGTGCGCCTTCACCGGTCTGGAGACCACTGCGACGGAGATCAGTGTCATTGAAGCCACATTCAGTTCGTGCAGTTCATTATTTATGTTTCAGTCTAACATCTGATCAATCTTTGCAGAGCTTCAAGGACAAGACTCGACGAAAATAATAGGCGAGATGCGGGACGCTCTCATCGACAACTGGGCATAATTAGGGCTGTATTTCATCGTTTCAAATCATCAATGCATTGTATCGCTATCCACACATCTCGTTGTCGTCGTTGGAATATAATGTAGCTCACTGATTCAGACGAGGAAATCCTGAGGCTGCATTCCGTATTTTTACTCAAACCGCGAAGGATACTACGCCAGGAGACTCGGAAAATGGAAGATGCGGGCAATTTGTGCCTCATAAGCCTCCGACATCCTGCCGGATAAATAGCGACTGAATTTTTCAAGACTTGGCCAGCGAAGGAGAGATCTTTGTCTGTGTTTAGAACGAATGCTGTCGCCTTCGAGCAATTCTTGAACCGATCCATCACCACTCGAAGCCGGCTTGACGCTGCCTCAGTATTCGCAAGTATGCACCCGAAATATATCTATATACAATCGCTGAACAAAACTTGACCTCCCCAGGATGCGCGTTGCTTGCACTCGTTGCGGATTTCCTGGTTCTGCGCCGGAAATCCAAACGCCACCTACATCGCCCTGTCCAGAGCTTCTGCATTCTAATACCATCGTCCCAGACGAATACACCAGTGCTGAAATACTGAAGAATATAGCAAGAGTAGAGGAGACGATTTCCCTCGTGGACCACAGGGTAGCGGAGTTGAAACGAGCGTTGGATGAACTCGCCGTCAAACGCCAGGAACTCCAGAATTTCGTCGAAGACCACCGAAAGGTCCTAGCTCCGATCCGAATACTACCAGTCGACATTCTTTATGCGATTTTCATGCAGTGCGTAAAGAGAGACTGGTCCTCTGGGTGGAATCCGCTGGGAGATCCGGAATGGCTCCTGAGTAAAATTTGTCGTCATTGGCGAACTGTGGCGCTCTCCATACCACAAATATGGAGTAAAATATATGTCGCTTCTGGAACTTACCTACCCAACAATCCTGTGGCCCTCTCACCGATTCTCTTGCGTCAGCTGGAACGTTCTGCACAAGCTCCCCTTGCCTTGTCGTTGCCCCGTAACGTATCTCTCTCCAGTGAGGTGAGAAGTTACATCCTGGGTACTTTCTTTTCTCTGGCACACCGCTGGCAGAACGTCCGCCTCCATCTCACCTCCTCTGACGTTCAACAAGCCGAAGTCGCCACCATATCCTTCCCAGTTTTAACGACACTTTCACTCTCTGTCGACTTCTCCCAGTTCGACTACACATTTGACCATATTTTCCGATCTACCCCTCGTCTAGAGGAATTGGATTATCTTGGCTCCTTCTCTCGACTTCCTACCCTGCCCCGCATCCACGGCCTTCCTCTATCACAGCTGAAAAAAATCACTTTGCGCAACCACCGCCTCGGAATGTCGGAGATTTTGACCATTTTTCAGCTGGCCACTGAAGTGGTAGAATTTTCGTTTCACTCATGCCGCCTGCGCGGCCTAGGCTCAACCTCCGTCCATAGTCACGGGACCCTCTGGAAACTTGAATCATTAACTATCATCTCCGCCGACCAAAACTTCCTACGCCACGTCGATGTCCCATCGTTGCGGCAATTACACATCATCCGTCCCTTATCCTCCACTATGGGCGCCGATATCGTGTCGTTTCTGACGCGCACATCACCGCCCCTCACTCATTTAACCCTCGGGCTGGACCGCGTCTTACAGCTGCCCAAAATTCTAAGGCTCGTCCCCCATCTCAGCCACCTCACTCTCGACCAGGACACGCGCGTCGATGTCAACTTGGTGAAAACACTGACCTGCGGCCCTGGCAAACAGAATCTTGTCCCGCATATCGTGGCGCTTTCCATTGAAGGAACAATCCGGTGCGACGTCCAGGTGTTGTCGGATATGCTGCGTAGCCGATGCGGTTTTCTGCGTTTTGTGCATCTCCCACACGAATTGCGGCATGTCCTCGACACTCTGCGCGCAGATGGGCTTAACGTCGTCAGTATGATGTCTGCGTGAGCTGAAGAAAATAACATTCCGAAACGCTTGATAGGGCAGGGGCAGATTGAGACTTTGAGGTTTTGGGATAAATAAATAGAGGGCAGAGTGAACAAAGAAGATACTTATGCCCCCACAACATGTTTCTGCAGAGCGTCTGCAAAAATGAAAATACCTTCTTGACCTTCTTGCTTGTTTGAACTACCTGTCGCCACTCAGTCGTGGAGGGAATGATCAGTTTCGTTGGAGGAGAGATGCAGATATTATGAGGCACATCTGCCACAATATGTATAAATTATATTGGGTTGGCTTCGAACAGTGCGCCGTAACCCAACTCGGAGAAGGGATCCAATGGCCCGTCAAGGCGCATATCTATGTTCATCCCTTCCTTTCTCAACCCGTCCAAGAACCGGTCAAAAAAGAACGCGCGACCGGCATAGTAAAGCTCGACGCGCTCAAGTCCGGGGCTGCGACTTTCGAGCATCATCAGCAGGTTATCGTCCCGACAGGACAGCCCCCCTGTGATGTTTAATAGCCGGAGCCGAGGGAGGAGTTGCTGTTGACGGTTCCCGGGCAGGAGGGTCAACGCCCGCATGAAGTCGTTCGAGTGCACGTCCCACGGCCAGCTGATCTCGAGGTGGTCCACCGTATCGGCGAATTGGAGGAGCGAGATCAACTCGCTCTCGGACAATCTGACGCCGCAAAAGCTGAGGTGGGTGACTGGGCCTGCGGACCCGGTCAGCAGGGAGACGATATGCGTGTTGATGCTATTGTCTTGAAAATCATCGATGATCAGCTCTTGCAGTTTGGGAGCAGTGAGGGCACCCAAAAAGCCTTGGTTGAAGGGCCCGCTACAGTGCGAAATTGTCAGAGACCGAATGGTTGAAGTTATTGCCGTCAAGTGCGACGAGTCGCGTTGGCTGGGGCAATAACAGTTGTACAGGCTGAACTCCTCCATTCTGGCTGATGAATGGAGGACGCTGAGCGCCTCCGAGGACGAACAGTGGAACAATGTGCAGTTAAGGAGACCGGTCCAAGGGAATTTGGAGGGTATCGGACAGGGCGGCCAGCTTAATGTGAGGTCCTCCAGCAATGGAAGAGGTCGGGAGAGGTTACCCAGGTCGAATGAGGGGGTTATTCGAACAACAAGCTTTCTCAAAAGGGGGAAATGGTTCGACGAGCCGCGTACGTGCTCGTGTTGGTCTGTCGTGAGGTCCAAGTCGAGAGACTGCCAACGGTCCGACGCCGTGAGCAACAATTCCAAGATGGAAATGTCGTCGTGCAAGTAGGAAAACACAATGGAGAGTGGTACTTGTGCAGATCGTTCCAATTGCAGCGAAAGGAGGGAATGTAAGGAAGGGAGTCTGATCTCCTCTTCCCGCAAGTATATGTCGCACCACAATCTGGGAGTCGATAGAACGACTTCCCTCCATCTGCTGCAAATGGCGGAAACAACGCGGGGCCTGCAGCCGTCCTGTTGGCCGACACAGTATGTGAAAATTTCGGAAAGGATCTCGCTGGGTAGACGTCGCATTGCAGACACCATACTTCTGTGTATTTGCACGAAATCTTGGAGCGCCAAAAGGCGCGTTTCCGAATCCCCAGCTGTGTTTTCCGTGGCTTTTAAATCCTCCCGCGAGGTCCGGATGGCGCCAGCGATGACAGGAATTTGGAAGTCGAGGGGGACGGTGTTCGACCGCAGGAGCTCTGGGTAAGGGCTTGGGTGAATCTGCTGAATGGACGAGTTGCTGGAAACCATTCAAGTTCTGGTAATGCATTAGTCATCAAAAGGAAAGAACACCGCTGCAGTTTAGTCGCACCGTTTGTTAGCAACACTTTTATCATCCACAGAATTGATTGTGAGTGGCTGAGAAGAGAATATGGAAGAGCTCTACTTGCCAAGAGAACCTCCGAGATAGACGCGGTGAAGAAGCACGGTTGCTATGACAGATTTTCGCTTGACATATTTGCAGTGAGTCATACTTTACCTCAGGAATATCGCCGAGCGCTTTCAGCGTGGGTGGCACGCTGTGGCACGCCTTTTCTTCCTTCCCTCCCACCACAATCAAAGATGGCTGAAACGAAAAGAGAGAAGTAAAGCTGAAAGCCTACCATCCATCTGGCATTCACCGATCCATGATACTTAGAACGCGCATTTCTTGCCACTCTTGTCCCCTGCATTGTCCGGTTGCGAAGAGCGACGTGGCGCCTCAAGGACCATATTCGGAGTTACTGCTCAACGGGGCCACTCCGTCCGATGCTCAGACTCATGTTATAGCCAGCGCCATCGAGAGCGCAGAGAAAGATATGTCTGCGACGGATGAACATATAGCGCGTCTTCAGCGCACGCTAGAACAGCTTATACGCCACCGCGTCGACCTGGAGGATTTTATCAACGTCCACCGGGGCATGGTCTCTGCAATGCGTCGTTTCCCTACTGAGCTTTTAGCAGAAATTTTCGAACACTGTGCGGAACCTCTGGCTCCGTTCGATCCGCACTGCGACACACCTTGGGTAATTGCCCAGGTGTGTAATAGATGGCGGGCGGTTGCGCTCGCTTCACCGCAACTGTGGCGCCACTTCTTCCTGCCAAACTGGTTGGATGTTGATGTTAGTCCACGCATCCTACGGACGTTATCACTAAGGCTTGAGCGAGCCGGCCCCGCACCGCTTTCCTTCAATTATGCAACCGGTCCGCTGACTCTGGATCTCCTCAACATTTTTCTGGGAAAGGCAGCTCAGTGGGAGAGCGTTACGTTGGAATTCGGCGACGACGAAGTCAGCTGTTTCTTCGATTACAGCGGAACCTTTCCCATTTTGAAAACACTTGCCCTCCGCAGCTGGCATCAGCTTCCAAACGATATTGATATGCTCACGTCGCTTCCCGCTATGAAGAGCCTGGAGCTGAACGTATGCAACGAACTCTTTCCCCGACGTCTACGCCTTCCCTGGGCGCAGCTGACCACCTGCACCCTTACCCGTTTCGACTCTGGGGATATTTTGTGGATACTCTCGCAGCTCTCGCCTGGCACTCATGTCTCTATCTCCGCTGGCTCAAATCTCGCCGTTGTGCATTCATCACCGGAGACGTCGCCTATTCGATCACTGAGCATTTCCAGTTGCACCGACGCGTTCGCCACAGATTTGTTCGACTCCCTCATCGCGCCCGCCCTCGAAACGCTCGAGTATGTCGTTCATTGGGATCGGGAGGATCGCATTCGTCCGTTATTGGACAGATCAGCGTGTCCTCTTAGACATCTACGCATCCGTGTTTCCCATCCAGACCATTTGACGCAAATCCTCCAGTCGCCGTATTCGCGCGACCTCGTCACTCTTGACGTTACTGTGGATGCCATTAACATAATAGATGCGCTGCAGGCACAGGACTTACTTCCCCACCTCCGCACACTTGTGCTACGGGGAGAGCATACATTGAAACGCGATGCATTGCTGATTCTGCTTGCAAGCCGACAACCCATCATCCGAGTTGTGCCTCGTTTCGAGGCATCGCAGCATGTGACAGAGCAGGCCGGGCTAGATGTAGTATTCGTAGAGGATTAATATTTGTACGTGAACTCCCTCACGTACTCTCAATATGCATCTGAGTAACAACTTGTTTTCGAGGCTTAGTGGTATGGTATGCAAAGTTATTTCATGTCATCATGTATAACGGCTTCCGACGTTTCTACAACGGTCATCCCTCCGGGTTTGAAGTTGATAGATCGCCCGTCTGCAAGTATCACGGTGGACGCGAACCCATGACGGTTTGCCCTGGGTACTGAGCTCGGCTCACCAGGTTTAGGGTGGGGATAGTACAGTTTCGCTACGATTACGCGAGACCTTTGATGTTGAGCAAGATTCGCGCTCTCAGAACCGCGCTTATCCTGGGCAAATCAAGATGAGAATAATATATAGGTATAGATGGAAGTAAGGGGAGGAGATATTTGACGCTGGCGCAGGCCTTCCGGAATCCGCCGAGTCAAGTGGTAGACGACTTCATAGCGCACTTACACGACAGGGACCTGAGCAAGGGTGGAGCGCCCATTGATCCAGATCAGAATTTCTGCTATTGTGTTCACTTTTTCACTGTTTATCAATTTAACAACCGCAAATTAAAAGAAGGGAGAGCGTACAGATGATCGTCGTGAATAGGAAGACACCATCTCTGAGAAGCAGTGTCACCGCGGACATCCGGGCGAACCTGGTTCCGAGAAGATGTTGCCCGCACTTGTTTTTCAACGTCATGTAAGGACTGCCTTTAAAATGTCTCAGAAAATTGGGCGCTTCTCCCAAGGCAAGCGTTGGCACGTTCCATAAAAAAACGGGACGGCGTAAAAGGTAAAGAGACGGGGAACCGCTAGAATTATTAAGTGTCAGCATCTCTGTCTCAGTCATTGGGGCGAATTTTCTTACTCAGAGAGTATCAGCCTTTCAGAACCGGCTTTTTGAAAAGTAGGTAGGTATAGGTAGTGTATTTTCTGGAGCATTGAGTTAATTAGTTTGAACCGCTGAAAAAATACTAATCTACCCAAAGTTCAAGAACTCTATCGATCATCAACTCGCGAGCAAGGATAATTAAACGAGTTTGGAAAATGTAAGCACACTTCAGAGGAGGAAACATATCACTTTAACCGATTCCAGCTGTGAGAACCGAAGCTGTGATTTATGCATGAGGTTTTATAGGGTTGTTTGGGCCAATTGAACCGTGGGAACATCATTCGGTGATTGCCGAGACCTGAGAATCCTCGTAAATCGCAATTCACGTCTCATGCTATTCGCATTCAAATCCTAACAAGGGCCAATGCAGGGTCGGAGGAGACCAACCATATACTCTCGAAAACTCGGATCATCATGGCATTCACAACATCTTTGACTCGACATTACAGGACCTCGCTCATCAAGAATATATGTATTTGTGTACCGATTCATCTTACTTCTGCCCAACGACAGTGTAGGTCCACCTCTGGTTTGTATTGCTCGCGATGCACTCCCAAATCTGCAGTGGGTTCCTGTTCGTCTTGATTCCATCCGTCAAATCCAAGCACCAAAAGGTAACGGTGGTGCCACCGGAGGGTACGCCGAGGTTTAGTCGGATGGCGGGCTGGTTTGGGGAGCCGCGCCCGTTCCAGGATTGGGTTGGAGAGCCGTCCTCGCCTCCGTCACCAGAGTGTGCGAGGATGGCTTTGATGCCGTTGGCGAGTTTGAAGTTGGGGTCGTTGGCGTTCGCGAGGTCGAGGGCCCACTCTGTGCCGTCCGCGGGGTTGGTCATCCGGGGGGAACTCCCGAACCACTTTTGCGTGGCGGAACCATTGCAGTCGTAGCTGCGAATTATCCGGTGAGCATCGAGCGCAAATAAATACCGAGCGGATCACACACATGTCAACTGAAGCGCCCACAACAAACGCACCGCCCAGCACACCGACACATTTGGTGGTGTCACCGTTGGGGTGGATTGTGTACACGTCCTGAGCGCGTGGGACCAACTGGGTTGGTGCTGCCGCTACGACAGAGACGAGGGCGAGAGCTAGAAGTGTGAACTGCATTATGGATTGAGGGTGCTTGAACACTGTCGAATATGAAGACACTGTTGACATTTATATCTCCACTGGTACGGGCATCATTTCCCGCCGCCAAGCCGCCCAGACCATCCTCCAAATCAAAATCATCTACCGAGGCTCCCGTGTTCCGCATAAATAAATGGTATACGCATCTAGCATCATTTTTTTCACTCCAGGCTAAACAGCCCAGGCGTGAAGTCCAGATCGTCTATTCAGCGAGGTATGATGGATGGGCGGTCAGCACGGACCCAGCTGAGCGTCTGTCATGCCGCGGCAAGTCTGATACCTAGGACATTGGCATCGGATACAAAACATTTGTTATATTTGCGAGCTCCAAATGGTTTCTTTGTTCAAAGTTCAACCAGAATCACAGATCGCGCATATAATCAGTGCCAAACCGAAGTCGGAAGTGCTCGTGTTTTTTTTTGTGATTCAATATTCTCAGCCTTTCTGTGGTTCGTTTTCCTGGCCTATCCGATTCCATTATTTACTGATGGAGGGTTGAAACAGTGCTGACAACGATTACCGAATTAATTGCTAGCTCTGACTCGACGCGGCAACGGATTTTGATTCTGACCGTCGAATCGTGTCGGTTGAACTTGCAATATTTCAACCAACTTTTAATCAAGTCTCTCACACATCCTGTACAGCATCGCCTGATGTTGCGAAAGGGAAGCCGCACCCGATATTAGCACAAGGTGCTCGCCTGCGTCTCATGGGTCTAGGCAGGTGGTCCTCGTTGAGGCATTGTCCTCATTAAATTGGAATTTGGGGCAAGGGTATGCCAATCGGCAAATGCCGAACCGTGGGACGGTCGGTCGGTCGGGTCTGGAGGCCTTAATTTTTTTTCTGGGAACTTTTTTTTTTCTGGCTGGAAATGAGCCGGCATGTTGTCTAAAGGTCAATAAGCACTTAATACCAGCATCTAGTACTTCAAATGACCTGAGTTTTCGGTTTTAAGCAAGGGGCACCCAGATCAAGAATTCCAGACACCGACTCCTAAAAGTGAAATAAGGACCCCTTCGACCCTCCCTACCCTATTAGCCGAGCCGGCGCGAGCCTAAGCGAGCGTACGCGAGATACCTTCCCACGATACTGGCGCGGAAATCCAAGTTTTGGCCCGAATCCAAGGCCTGTTTGGGTGGAATTAATGTAAATTGCTGAAGTTCAAAGTGCACTTTGATCATTGTTGAGGCCTGTTGGACATTTCTCGACCCCCCGGAGACACCCGAAAAAAACGGATTTTTTGAAAACCCTTCTAAACACATTTTCAGCGCAGTCCGACCAAGTTCCAAAAAGTGAAATAAGGCCATCCTGGACCCACCCTACCCTATTACCTTGTGTCTCGGCATCTTCCGGCGGGTGCCCCTTGGTTTTAAGGCAGACTCACCGCTTTCGGAATTTTTCGGAACCTGGATCACACAATCATAGCCTCAAAAATCACTGCAAAATTCCTCCAACGTGAAACATAAATGACCCACTGCATAAGATGTAAGCCACTCCAAAAGACTCTCCTGTATCCACATTCATTCAACTCTCCCCACACCCTGTTATGGTTCAATGCATCCTCTAGCGCTACAGCTATGTGAGGCGTGACCGTCCTAGATTGGACGCGCTTTGCGTTGCAGTCAATCCTTGAGGCTTTTTCAGACATTTCGCTCGATGGTCGGTTATGCTGTGGTGGGCTGAAAGACGTGTAGTGCAAAAATTGGGGAGGATTGGGAACAGGCCGAGATCTTGCCGACAGCCGAGGCACGTGGAATTCCCTTATGGGGATAGAACGGTCGGTCGGTCGGGCCTTGACCTCTTATTTTCAAAAACCGACCCCTGTTCACCTATCAACAAAAGTGCATACCCTTGATTTGGGGTTGGTTGCAAGTTAGGTGATAAGGCGACGGTTTAGGCTTTCTGGGCAGGACTGCCAGGATGTATATTGTGACGGGCTGCGGAAGTCAATATAACAAGTGGGAAGGGGGGGGAGAGTCGATCAGTCTTATTCGGCAGGCCTCGGCATGCCTCGAGACCCTCGGACCAAAGCTTTTGATCCTATGCTGACTCATTTGATGGGCCCGTCTGGCCCATCAAGTTCGCGGACACTTATCCAGCACTTATCCAACACTTGTCGTCACGTTCTTGCTAGCTCCTTCACTAGTCCATGAATGAAAACACTACAGTAGGCCATGCGCAGACCGACGATGGTGCGCGGGTGTTCATTTTTTTTTCGTGCGCGCTCCTGCTCCGGTCCTCGGGTTTCTCGGACATGTTGAACTTTTCACTCATGTTCGGAATTTCGTGCATATATAGCTCCAGTACCTGAGCACTCTGCGACCAGGAACGCAGTCATCCTCTCGCATCTCGTCTTTTGTTATGCACATGGAAGTCTCCGCTGAATTGACCCTGGCTGGCTACCCGCCAGCAATGCTGATAAAGTGGATCAAGGATGACATTGCAGAGAAGATCAGGAAAAGCCGAGCTCCTGCCTGCTTCCAGCTATTCACGAGTTGCAAAACCTCATCAAGACGAACAGCGGGCTCTACATGGGTTATCAATCAGATCTTTGAACAGCAGCCACAGTCAGTGCTGCCTCTGTCGTCTTTGGTCTCCCAGGCTACCTCGGTGTTAACAAAGCCGTTCTCCTTGTCAGGACAGTCTCTTCTATCTTGGCGACCCTGGTATATGTGTTATTCCGAACCGGCCCAAGGGCTTCACGGGTCTCACCGACGACGCCAGCGCTTGTGGGTTCCCGTTCCCCGCCTTGTAACAGGCAACCCCGGATTCATTCTTCGCGTACAGTCATGCTATACAGCTTCAGCATACAGTTTACGACAGATATGTACCCCATGCTTGGTATGAACAAGATTTATTTGTGCTCTGCGGACATTCTCGGTCTGAGTGAGGTGCCTACATAGTTTCTCACGGCGACTCATGCTCGTCCGCGGTTCTACAGCGAGTCCTACACCGCATCACGAGAGCAACATCACCTGGACCGACAAGATGCCGGAGCTATGTCCGTTCTGTTGCATCAATGATTGCCTCTCCAATTGCTCACACAACGTATTGTACGCAGACTGGCATGGCATGTCCTCCGGCGGCTGTCTATACAGCTAAAACTATCATGTATTCCCGCGTTTTCGTCTCGTTGACATCGGGAGCAAACACACACTGAGTTCATGGATGTTGGGATCGCGGCCCACAGTGAACTTTGCGGCGAGAACTGCCATTAAGAGCGCATCAAGGCAGAGTACAACATCACCGGGTCGGGGAGGCCACGTGAAGAGGTGTACAAGTACCTATTCGACGTCGACGGGACGGCAACTATCTCTCTAAGTGCTACCTCGGCCTGCTGCGCAGCGGGTCGCTTGTGTTGAAGGTTGAGACTTCCCTCATTTCAGATTCTCATTTCCCATTCTGAAGATTCTTAATAAAATTATCCAGGAGGCGCCATTCTACGGCGCCATTGGATGTCCGATGTACATAGCCCTTTCCTCTGCGATCTTGTCTCTCTTTCCCTGAAAAAGGCAACGATTGCCCAGCTGGAGCGGAAGTCAATATTCCTGGATTGATCGTACAGCAACCCCGTCGCAACACTTGTTCCTTTGTTCAAGTCAACGTGTTTCTGGAGTCGTCGCTTTCTGTAATGCCATCTCACAATACGCTGCTTTGTCGGCGTAAACAATCCTATAGAATTTCACCCCATTCTCAACGCAACACAAGGTCCAGAATACTGCATTGTTCCTGTCTCTATGGGATCGAATGACATTATTCAGTGTCCTGACCATCGGTGGTACTTTGCTGTTCGCACTTCAGTTTTATACTCCTCATTAAAACGCAGATTTCAGCGGTATATTCGATCCCAAGCTTCCGACCCATTGCATAACGATGCCGGTTGAATGATTTAATTGGCCTTCGGTGACAGTGTGTTTCCTGACTGCATCCAAATTTAACTGACGAATCCATTCATTTCAAATTCAGTCAAACACTTCACGAGAAAGGCATGCGAATCAACCTGGGGTGTGGAAGGACACAATACCTCGTTTCGCGCCTATTGGAGGAAATGCGGAGGAATCTTCTGTGCACTGGTAAGTCTGCTTCAATCCGTGTTTGACTACATCTACAGTCTCTCAGCAGCTTTATCTTCCAAGTCGGAGCAACAGAAAGAGATCGATCATTTACAGTCCGCGCTATTTGGGTTTCTGCATTTGTGTGGCACGTACAACCGAGTAACTAACATGTGCTTAGCTCAGGTCAATTGATTTTATGTACCAGTGATCCCAGATCATATTTCAACAAGCGAGGCACGAGCTCATACTGTCGAAGTGTCTGTCTACGAAAGAATGGATCATATTGGGATTGCTCTAGTTCAACTCCCCCTTGTTTTGATTTCCGGAAGTAGTCCCCTGAATTCATTCCACGTTGCAACTGCATCATGGGCAGATCTTCGCTGAATTTCACTAACAATCTGACCCCGTTCACGGTTCATATTCTCTTGGGTTTCTCTATTTTGTGACACCATTGTCCTTCCTCTATAGGAAGTTGAACACACTGTAATTTGTTGACTCTCTGGGATTGCCGATTCATATCTGCCGGACTGAAGCAAAGACGCATCTTGTTGGATGAGTATATACTTACACGATACAATTGCAGAAATGCGAGCCAGATCAACAGATACGAGAGCAATGGACAAGGATCTGAGCAGGAAGCTAACACGAGGTGATGTCGGCACAGAAACAAGTCGAAATCTGAGCGGAACCCCGAACATGAGCAAAAACTTCAACATGCCCGAGAAGCCCGAGCCTTTGGTTAAATTTGCCCGGAAATTGCCAGCGGTACCAAACAATTACGATGTGTTGAAACATTCTGTGGATTCTTCCGAGCTTCTAGGACTCTGGACACACTGAAGTAGTCATATGGTAAACATAGAGCCGAGATTGCCTCCACTGGTTGTGCCTAGAAGTGGATGAGCAATAGATTAGAATTGAAAGGAAAGGTAAATATTGTGTTCGGAGCAAGGTCAAGATTAGTTTTTCATTTTCTTGCATTGTCTCCTGACCTTTCTCCTTTTGAACTTCTCTCGATTTTGATTTCAAGTCGCCAACGGCCCAAAGACCTCTACAAGGGTCAGACTGGGACTTGTGTACATCCCCGGTCTATAATCCTTGAGGATATGTCATGCCGGGCATCGAAACCCATTATCAGATGCCTTCGGTTAGTTGCTGGCGTGAGACTGAGGAATAACATGATGATCTTCCCAACGGATCGATCTGGATTGCAGAATAAAGTGCAACATTCAACCTGTTGAGATTTCGTCAGGTAGAGCAATGGCCATTTCTGTGGCAAGGGTTGTGTCTTTACATCCCCGCAGTTCCACGACGCGGAGTCTCGAAGACTCGACCAAATGTTGAAATGGGAACTCTATTCAACTTGTCGGGATCGAGTGTGTGCAGAGAAACCTCTGGTTCAAAGTGCTGCTTGGCTTAGTTGTTACTTCAGTGGTTCCAAGATTTCTTGGCTGTGCTGGGTGTTCGAGCTTATTTGACTTGTACAGCAACCCCATGCGAGAAGAAAGGCGGGGATATGGAACACTATGCTTGCGTTTGCATAGGGTTGTAACTGCGCAGCATAGACCCAACGAGAGATCGTTTCTATTTGTATAACTTCACCGAAGCAGGAGCAGAACTGCGGATGACTTTGAAGCACTGAACTGGACTTACCATTCTAATAATTATACATACCATCATGAACAACAAAAAGATGGAGCCTGCTGCAGCGTAGCGCTGGTAGCAAAGTAATTCTTGAAATGGAGGCGAAATAGCCGGAGACTATACGGCATTGTGCTAGAAAGAAAATGTGAGCTTACTTTTGAATCCTTTTGGCGGCCCCCATGAACCAAATCAAATCAAATCAAAAGCATGTCCAGACTCCAGATCTAGAAATGAAACCGGAGCCCTCCTGCTGCCCTTGATTGGAATTGGTTCTGCGACGGTATCATAAGTCGTAACGAGAGCTAGAGTGGCCGCGTATCAGAATATTAATGCATACTCGTTCTATACTTGGATCAAACTTGGATGGAAAAAAAAAGAACAAAGAGATTGTTTAGTGATTGTCCGATGTCCGTCTGTTGATACAAGGCTCACCTATACTTATTGATACAGTCCTCATCTTGCGGAAAAGTTCGGTGTGAAGCGTCCCGAGGTGGTTCTGGATAACGGTATTTTCTCATATTTATTTACCACATTTACTTAGAATAGCGGCTGGGGACTCGTGCCGATGGCGGCAGTGAGTCAGCTAGGCCTGGGCAGGTCTGTCGGTGATATCCGAATAAGACTCATCGACAGTAGACCCGTGGGAAGGCCGGAAAAGAAACAAGATCTTAGAAAGACGAGAGAGTCTACTTTTGCGGCCCGAGGCGGCACACCGGACCGGAGGGTGATGTGCGGGGTTTGTTTGTTCGCCGGCCAATCGCCGGCCCAAATTTCTTGACTTCTTCCAAACTTCCTATTTCTCCCTCGACTCTAATCTTCACTGCAACGCAGTCGCGCTGGACGTAATATCTTGCCCATTAAAGCGGATAACTTGGCTTCTCAAGCGCTCATACGCGTCTTTACGCGCCACTGCAGTGACCAGTCCGGACTGTCCGAGTCGCCGACTGCGGCTGGGCCGTCGAGCAATCTTCAATCATGTCCAATGGGTAGGTTAAGCTCGAGCGACTGGAAATCCGTACCCATTTCTCAACAGATTTACGCTTCCCGAGTTCTTTTCCCGATCTACTTCTCTCCAACGACACCTTGCCGTCTAATTCACAGGTACTCGAAATTAACGACGTCATCGCGCAGGCAGAGGAAGCCATTTCTGCCCACGATGAAGAATTGACGCGTCTACGGAACAGATGCAACAGTTACGATTGCGGCGGAGGAAACTCCAGGAATTCGCCGACAGCCACCGCGGCGTGGTGTCACCATGCACCGTCTCCCGACCGAAATTTTGGGCGAAATATTCAAGCATTGTGTCAACACCGACATGAACTTTGACCCACTCGATAGTGTGCTGTGGTCCGTCGTCCACGTTTCTCGCCGATGGCGGGCCACCGCTCTAGCTTCACCGCAACTCTGGCGCCATTTCAACTTCGGTCCAGGTAGCGACGATGAAAGTCCCCCCGACGTGGACAGTCTTGTCCCGGCAGTTATACTTCAATTGCAGTGGTCCACGCCTGCACTTCTCATTTGTAATTTCAACTGATTCCCTCATAAGTTTAGTATATAGTAAGTGAACTCAATCCATAGTCGCCCGGTAGCACATGGTGTGCATCTGCTTCTCATAAGAAATCGATTTTGAATTATAAGCAGGTAGTCCTCGTTCGATTCGGGGCTGGGTGATATTTCTCTTGCTTGGTTCCTTTTTCTTTGGTTCAATTTGTAGGCTGATTTCTGACGACTAACGATGTTTCAATCCCATTTCTGCGTGTATGCTACTGTAACACGATCACTACGGAATGAGGTAGAGAATAGTCGCGATCGATGCACGAGTTGAGTCCGAGCTTCTATCGTGATTTGAATTGAAAAAGTCAACCACATCCATCGATCTTATTCTGACTCTCCCATATACCCGGCAAACGAACTGAGTTCATCACCACCTGGTAGCACATGGTGTGCACCTGCTATCCTTCACTAGCTTGTCAACAATAAGTTGTAAGCAGGAGTTCCCTGTTCGATTCGGGGCCGGGTGATGTTCTTGTTTCACTTTTTTATTTTTGCTCTCTTTTTTGTGACTCGTTCGCTCGTTGTTGATTTCATGACTTGCTCGATAACGTCTTTTACAAGCAATGCTGACGCAAGTGACAAAACCAGGTAAAATTTGCTACATGCAGTACTCGGAGTTGTACATACTGCACTCACATTTCCACTACAGTCGCATTTGCAGTCGCAGTCGAAGATGCGAACTCGCTCGCGCTATCAATGCAGGATCTATTAAAGGCAGATAAGGACAGGCGATTCAGACGCGAGGTAGAGGACATGATGACGGGTACGAGTTGTGAGGCTAATGTGTATGTGACGCGCTGGCGAGAGCGGATGAATAGCGGGTTGAGGCATGAATTTTAATTAGCTTGTAAATAAATTATGAAGGAGAGGGAGGAAGTTATGAGGGAGTACAGCGCAAACGAGGAAGGATTAAGCGTGGTAGTTATCAGAATGGAAGTGTGCTTTTCGTGGGAGGATGACTAGGCAGCAACCATAGAGAGAGATAAGCGAGCTGTAGATTGATATTACTAGCGTAGATTGAGGCGCGCAGCGGTATTGTAACAGGCTAAAGTTAAGCAGTTGAGTTGCATTAGAAGGCCGACCGGGCAGGGAGATCATCGCGGTTGTGGGAAAGAATCTGACTACATAGGCGAGCGAGCGGCACCGAGATACTGAGGAGAGATGGAGATACAAATAGAGCTGGGAGTTTGCCGCCATAGATTACAGGCGGGAATTAAGCATGGAGAGGGTGACGGCAGCGATAGTCAGAAATTGCATTGGACGGCAGTGTCGGCCGGGAGATTGGAACGAAGTGATAAATGCACAGTATAAGGCAATGCCGATATGGAGCGAATGTCGAGGGCGAGATTTTGAGATAAGCACCAAGTTAGTGGGCAATATAGGGAGCTGGAAGAGAGGAAATGCGACCAGCGAGAGAAAGGAAGGGAAATGCAATGCAACGAGTAAGTTAGGAAATTCATGTGCATGACAGCTTCAAGCATTAGAATGACGAAGAATATGGAGACGAGATATGCTTGAGGTAGATTACACACTAACAGACAGACAGAAAGGCGCCGTAGGCTGATGTATGCAGGCGTCTCCGGATTGAGTAAAGAGTAAGGCGCTATAAGGGAAGGAAACGCGCAATATAAGGCATCCCCCGAAGGCTGGATACTAGATTCCAGTGCTAATATGGAGAGCGAGGGAACGCAAGACAAGCGTTGGGTTATATGGATATCGGCCAGCTGACTGCAGAATAAGACTCATTAACGCGGCTCATTAACGGCAGTGGCGCCAATCTCGGTCTGGAATGAGTTCTTCGGCTTGACCGCAGAGAGGGAGCGAGCAGCGAGCAGCAATAGACAGGTAGGGTGATGGAGCTATAGCATCAGGGATGGGATGGCCGGTGAGGCCAGAGCGCTCGTTTTCTTCAGAGTCGACGGAGGAAAAGAAAGAGATGGAGCCGGAGATTTATTAGAACGCCGGTCTTTTGCTGACTTCCTCAACTTGATACAGTGAAATGGATGTGTACCCCGCCAACCAGACTCTAGCAACAAAGCAAACGCGCAAATTAATGGATATCGAATGTATTTATGGTGGGTGGGATAGGTCGGACGCGAAATGGCTAAAGCGACACGTGGAAGGGGCTTGCTATTTGCCTCGCGTCAACCGAGCTGCTTCCGCGTTCCCTCAAAAGACCCACCACCCAAGCGAGCCCCTTTTAATCTCCCTATACTGCCTTGCTGCTTGGACTTGGACTGCTGGTTGTGCTGCTGCTGCGCTAGGCGATACTGCGATACCCCAATCTCAGTCGTACTCAACCTCGTGCTCTAGGTTCTCCTCATGGTCACCGCCGCAGCAGCTACCGGGCGCGTGCGGCGCAAACCTGCGCCGGTAATCTCTCCCGAGGACGTCCAGGTACCCAGTGCTAATGCGAATGTGAATGTGATTAAAGCGAACGGACCGCCGCCGCTACCGACGCGGAGCGCGAAGCGCGCATCTTTCACGCTCGTTCCCGACGCACCGCTTTCTCAGTCTGTGCACACCTCCCTTCAGCATATCCACGTCCCCGCCGCGTCAACCCCGTCTCCAACCCCACAAGTGCAAGTGCACGTATCCTCGCCCACCTTGTATGCACCCGTGCCCGACTCGCCTGGAACCGATACGGAGACGAAGATGCACTCGCATCCGCACTACACCCGCCGCCGCACACAGTCTAGCGCTCCCACTGAAACTAGCGCTGTCCCGCCTACATCTAAATCGTCCAAAGCGGATGCAAGCGCCCCGCCAACGCCGACGCGCAACCGCCTCGCGCGTCTGCTCCTCCCGAACCCCCATCATGCGAGCCCAACAAGGGTGCGCAAGACGACTATCTCGTCGGTATGTGTTTTTCTTCACGTCGCCTAGCCTACTCTTCTTGGGCTCGTTTGACGGGCTTTCTTCGAGCTCGCCGAATACATCTTGCTCTTTCTTTATTTCCTATCGCTACATCCTCTATCACCGTTTATACCGATACTAACAACACACCCAGCCCTCCCCAACC
This sequence comes from Mycena crocata, assembly GCA_029281795.1. NCBI lineage: Eukaryota > Fungi > Basidiomycota > Agaricomycetes > Agaricales > Mycenaceae > Mycena > Mycena crocata. The sequence goes on from JARJCP010000059.1 coordinate 194,022, forward strand.
CCCTTCCCCGCCGCGCTCCTCCCTCCGGGCCTGGCCGCGATGAACCTCCCCCCACCGCGCCCGATGGTGCTCCGCGATCTCCCGCGTTCTGCGTCCACCAATTCTACTTCCAGCGCTACATCCTCCTCCGCTACTTCCTCGAGCAACAACAATGCGAACATCCTCACCATCAACGCCAGTACCACTTGTAATAATGACAACAACAACGACAATGCGTACCCACTCCCCCCGCCGCTCATCTCGCCCACGTCCACCACCTCTTCTACATCTTCCACCTCCTCCGCCATTTCGCGCGCCTCGAGCTCGGGGGAGACGGACGCCACCTCGCCGCCGACGTCGCCTCTATACGGGGCGGCGTTTTCGCCTCCACACCCGCTTTGTGTCGACGAGGTATGTGCGGCGGAAAAGCAAAACCGGGACGACGCGCCGCCCCACGAAATCGAAGCGACGCGCGGATGTACACCGCTCGGCCCCCGCGAGCGTGACCGCGGGACGTCGCCGTCGCCGCGCAAGCTGCACAAGGCGCCCTCTATCATGTCTTCCTCCTCGTTGCACATAGACGGAGCGTCCCCCAGCAGATCGCTCTCCGCCGTCTTTTCCCACACCGCGGCCGCTACGAGGAGCGCGCCCGTTTCGCCGACGAAGACGAAGGCGAGGAGTGTGAGGAATGTGGGGAGGGTGCTCGCTTCCCCGCCTCATTCAGCTCGGCCTTGTACCAGCGGCGAGAACGGCAAAACGAATGGGAGTCGGGGTAGTGGTGATGAGAAGGAGAAGACAGCGGGTAGTGGAAGCGAGAAAGAGAAGGCGAATCCGAAGCCCGCCCCACACGCACCACTCGCGCCCCTCACTGACTCTGCGCTCGCGCGCGCGGCAAGTCTCCCGCTCGTCGCAGCTAGCGGGGTGAGAGTTAGTTTTTTGGAGGTGTTGGGTGGGGGTGGGGTTCCTGCTGACCTGTCCCGTTTGAACACTGTGGGTGCGAACGGTGCAGCAGCATCCGACTTCGGTACCTTCGGCAGGGGTGCGAACAGGTTTGGTGTGCTGGGCGATGGAGTACACGCAGAAACCGGAACGGCGGTGAAGAGCAAGAGCAAGACGCGCCGCACGCTAGTCGTGTTTTTGCGGCACTTTTGGTGCCCGCTGTGCCAGGATTACGTCGCTGCGCTGGCGCGGGGGGTGGCGAGCTCCAGCTCTTCCTCTACCTCTTCCTTGAGCTCTTTCACTTCCACTACGGCGAGAACGGGATGTGCGTCCTGCAGTCCGTCTGCTCACACCGCCGGCAAGAACGACAAGACCAGCACGATGGAAGGGGAGAAGACCGGCGATGGGAAGACTAAGATGTCACCCTCCGCCTCGGCGGGGAGCGTGACGCTCGCGTACCTCGAGAGTATGGGCACGAGTGCGAGCGCGCCGGGGTCGCCTGTTGAGGCCACCTTTTCTTCAGCAGCTGCTACGTCTTCTCGCGAGTGCGCATGCGGTTCTCCAAACGCAGGCGAACTGGGCCCGATTGCTGAGCGGAAGGCTGGGGAGGAGGGAGGCGAGGTGCAACAAGAGCAAGACGCGTGGGCGCGGGCGTGGGCGGCGCGGACGTGTGGAGGGTTCGCGACGCCGACTGGGGAGGAAGGGCAGGCAGGCGGAGCTGAGGTGAGCGTTATTTATTAATTTCTTCGGCTTTTGCTATTCCTCGGCTTTTCCTTTTTTTCCTCGTCTTTCGTTCGCGGTTCTTTCCGTTCTCTCTCTGTTCTTGCTTTGTTCCGGGATTTGATGCGCCGTTGATGGATTGATGGCGCGGAGGACGCCGTTTCCTTTTTTGGAACGACTTCATTTGCCTCTGTGTTTTCTTTTTCTCTTCGCTCGGAAAGAAACCAGGATTTACCGCTAACACTTCTCCACTCAGGACCCATTCTCTGCTGCACAACAACACGGACACCTCCCCCGCGGCCTCTTCGTCCCATCCACATCCTCTGTCTCTCCCTTGTCCTCGACGTTCCCCGCCTCTCCCACAGCCACGACGTTCTCCTCCGCGTCAGTCTACTCCGCGTCGCCCACTTCTCCCGGCTTCTCCGGATCGCCGTTGTCGGCTACCTTCGCCTCTACCTCCTCTATTTATGAAGTTGACGCAGGTGGGGAACAAGCCGAAGCCGGACAAGTACGGAATGAGAGAGCAGAGGAAGAGGAAGAGGAACCCGACGTGGAGACGCACCTCCTGCTCGTCGCGCCTGGGGCACACACGCTCATCGAGCGGTACCTCGCGTCGTTTGGGTTCCCTGTGGACTCCACCTCTTCGAATGCAAGCGGTGAGGAGAAAACGGGCAGCGAGAAAGTGGGATCTGGGGAGAAGCACGATGAGAAGGAGAAGGAGAAGCCCCCGAGGACGTTCGAGGCGACGTGGCCGCCCGCACCGACGTTCCCGCCGCTCAAGACTGCTGCGTCTGCGTCTTCTACCTCTTCGACTACTGCTGCCGGCTCAAAACCCGCCGCACCCAACTCTGACACGGACTCAGACACTCGCACTACCGGCTTCGCCAGCGTGCGGATGTTCGTAGACCCACGGCCCGCGGAGGGAGTGTATGCTGCGCTGGGGATGGGATGGGCAGGGAGTGCACCAAGTTCACCCGCATTGGGCGAACGGGAGTTCAAGTATGGGGAAAACGAACTCGCTCGAGATGTTTTACGGAGGGAACAAGAAATCGACGGGGAAGACGCCGCCGAGACCACCGAAAAACAAGTAGAAGCCGCTCCTCTCACCTCCGAAGGCACCGCACAAGGACAAGACGCAGACCCACACGCCGCGCCCGCCTCGTACATCGCGCACGGCGTGCTTGCGGGCGTCGGCGCGGTAGTACTGCGGGCGCTGCGCGCGGGGATGCCGGTGTGGGAGCGCGGGGGCGACATTCGGCTGTTGGGCGGCGAGTTTGTCTTTGAGGTTGAGAGTGGGTGAGTTTGCGTTTATCCTCTGTTCTTCTTACTTTTGCCTTCCCGTTAGTCGAACCTGTAGCTAACCCATTTTTTCTCTCTTTTTTTCTTCTTTTGCAGACCCTCTCCCTCGCACGCACAGCCCCGCCTGCGCTGCACGTACGCACACCGCATGCAGACGACGCGCGGGCACGCAGATGTGCGGCGGGTGTTTGCGGCTGCGGGGGTACACGTTCCTATCGAGGATGTGGCCGGGAAAGAGAAGGGCAAGCGTGCGCGGGCGAAGTCGGTCGATGTTCCCCGATCCAGCCCGACTACTGCAACGACGGCAGCGAATGGCGGGATCCCGAGGTCGAGCACGACTGCGATTGCCTCGATTCCGCGTGCTTCGGTAACCATCCCGCGATCGAGTACGACGACAGCGATCCCGCGTGTCTCTGCCTCTGCGTCGCTAACGGTCCCCCCCATGGTAGCATCAGCCACATCGACGGCACCCACTCCAGCCGCAACCACCGCACCGACGACCGCGACCGCGATCCCCCCTCACGTTACAGCAGTCCCGCGTTCGGCATCGACTCCGACTACGCGCGCGGGCGCGCGGGAGGGGAATATCTTTATGCGCTTTGCAGGGCCGCGGGGAGGACGGGCGCCCGTTGTGAAGGAGAAGGAGAAGGAGCGCGGGCGGACGGGTAATGATGCGAACGGCCTCGAAAACGGAGAAAACACGCAGCGCGCGGGGATCGAAAGCACGAAGGGCCCCGAGAAGACGGTCGTGGGGCGCACTGGGATCCTCGAACGCACGGGCCTCTTCGAAAGCATGAGCATGAGCATGAGCACGCAGCGCCCAGCGATCCCGCGCTCAGCGTCGACGCCGCCGGGGAAGGTGGGTGGTGGCCTTGCGGGGATTTGGGAGGGAAGGGCGGCGGCGCTGTGGGAGGGGAGGCATGTGGGGTGGGGGCATCAGAAGACCGGGTCGGGCTCGGGGCACCAAAGGAACCATTCAGGCCACGGGCACCAGAGGAACAACTCGGGCCACGGCTGGGCTGGTGTCGGCGTCATCTGGGAGGGGAAGGCGAGCGGGGAGCGCGTGCGGGAGCCGGCGATGCGCGCGACGCTATCGGCGTCATCCTCGCGGCCCTGGGCGCTTGCGGCGGCGCGATCTTGTGCGTCACTGACGTCGGTTGGGTCCGGGTGGGATGGGGATGCGTTCGAGTTCGACGGTGGGGATGCCCACAAGTCCAAGCCAGAAGAGGGCGATGCGTCGTCGGGCTCGCTGTCGTTCTCGTGCCGCGCAGGCGGAAGGGGCGGATCCTCGTCGCTCGAGGAGGGCTCGGAGGAGACGCGCACGGAGGAGGATGGGGATGAGAAGAAGGAAGAAGGCAGCGGTGCGGGGGGATGGGAGTACACGGGCAAGGAACCGTTCGTGTACGCGCGTGCAGGGCCAGTCAGTGCGATGGAGGCGTATTCCACCACCACCACCGAATCGGGCGGCTCGGAGGGCGACGACGAACGAAGCGATGCGGATCTCGAGTTCGCGCCGACCCGGAAAGGACCCTATCCGTTCCCCCACGCCACCGCATTTCCCGAGGAGGAGGCGGGCAAGGGGTGGCATATGCACGGTCGGACTCGCTCGGAGTACGCGCATTCGGAGGCGACGCACGGGCATGGCGAGAAGGAGTACGGGTATGGGTACGAGGGTGATGGGTATGGCTCGCCCGTTGGCGGGGATGATGCGTGGATGCGTGCGCGGGCGCGGAGCCTTGCGAGACTGAAAACGCGCAAGGAGGTCCGCCGCGGTGCGGTGGAGGGTGTGTGATGGGACCCCTCCATCCTTCTCCCATTCCTTGCGCCGTGGTCGGATATCCGTGATCTTGATCTTGAGTTGAGCTGTACTATAGTAGAGGAGGAGGTGGCAGCGCGATAGTAGTATGGTACACATATGGCTTATTATTTTACGGAGTGTGTTAGTTATCTATCCTTCGATTTGTATTATTTGTATTCGATGTCTAATGTATAGGGTGTATGTATTGTATCTATTCATCGAGAGAGGTTCAAGAGCAGTTGCTCGGGGCGAGTCGGGAGAGAAGGAGATCATAGCGGCACTGCCACCCCCGGTTCTCTCCTTCTCCCACCTGTTTTGCTCTATGGAACTCAACGCTCCTCGTGGTTCTTCAAGAGCATATAACGGTCTGCTCGTTAAATAATTATCGATACTCGATACAGATTACAGATTATTGGGACTTTAACAACGTCGGGGAAGCTACTCGCCAGCACTCTCGCTCATTCAGCAACTGATCGCGCCTGCAGGCTTCACCACTGCAAGATCGTAGTCGCTGTCGTCGAAGCAGTCGCCGCATCTGAACCATCCATCGTCAGCATCGCGCCCTCGGTCGAATACACGGGTGGCAACTTACGCATCGCGGCCTCCGACGCATGTCGCATGGCGGTCGCTCTCGAACTGGTGCATTCCGTTGATGAGACCCTTGCCTTGGTCAGCACAACCAAGCAAGCCTTGTGCCTCGCTTTTGATCTGCTCCTTGTCGGGCAGGTCTTCAGGATTGCAGAAGCCCGTCACGTAGACGCAACAGGTGCCAGAGCATGCCTAACAATTAGGTATTGTTAGGTATTGTCAGTTCTTGTCTCAGCCTGTGCAAATTCGACTACATACGACTGTGAGCGCTTTGCCGAAGTCGAAGACGTTTCCGGCGACGACGAAATTGCAGCTGCCTGTGTAAATGGTCAGAGGCCAGTCTGCATGGATTTCAGCTAACAAACCGGAGTTGGCATTATACAAGGAGTCCCAGTTCTTGATGAGGTCGTTGCAGTCATTCAACCCCGCGTCCTGGGTCGTGCCGCAGTGTACGCCGATGTCGCGGGGCTGGGTGCCGTTCCATGGTCGAGCGGCGGCGGATGCGGACGCGATGAGAGCAGAGACGAAAAGGATGGAGAAGAACATTGTTGGGATGTGAATGGTTGTAAATTGGGGTTGTGGTAAGTGAATTTTGATATGGTGCGCTACATTTGCTGACCTCTATATAGTGCTAGCCCTGTACCTTCACGAAAGACCACTCCGAGAACTTCAAAATCCGCGCAGAGTGTCATCGTGACCGTCTCAGGTTGCTATGCACTGCTCGGTGGTAAGTGGAAACCAGTGGAAACTACACTACTACTCCACGGGCATTCATTGTTCACAGCATCGAATTTAATATCCCAAAAATAACTACTGCGAAACCAAAGAATGATCGAATCCATTTCGCGAGTCGACTTTTCAGGCTTGATCCACCTCCTGCGGCTCTGTCTGCCTTCTATCCCCACATCGCCAACCATTCAGTTGGGTTGGAAACGTTTTCCGGGGTCGGATGTTCCGTTCCCTTTAACAGCTCCATCGACGTGAAGTCAGGTCGGACCTTCTGTTCTGACTAATACATCGATTTGCTCGTTGGGAGTGTTCAATTCCTTTCAGTGTGTGAAATTTCCCTTCGGCGGCTTATCACACATGAGCATGAATTTCATTCAGGAGTACTCAACGGCTCACCCACCTTCAGAAGCCTTCGGCTGCCTTCAGATACGCCCAACACGGAATTCTGGATGGTATGTTTCCCGATCTGAAACAATTGCGGCACGGCGCGGGAGTGCATCAGATTGAGGTCATCATCGCATTCTGTACTAGATTCGCGCCGTTCCCAAATGCAACAGAAACATCTCTACTTACATACTCACGAATCAATTGTCGCAACTCTGGACAACTTGATCCTCCCTCCAAAAAAATCGATTCCGTTTGGTCTAACTAAAACTCTACGGTTGGACCAACGCAGCGGCGACGACGGTGGCGTCGTCATCGTTGCCTTGCATAGGCTTGGACGTACGAGTACAGGCGAGTAGGGAGCGCCTCGGAGTTTGAAAATAATGATGGATGCTGAGTGCCCCGTGCCAAAAGTTGTCGCTAAGCTGTTTTCTTGTACTCCGCTTAAGAAGCCTAATATGAGGAGCTAGGAATTTATTGGCGATTTTACTGGGGGTGGTGAAGGAGCTCTGAGCAGCTCTTTTCGACGTTTTTTGGGCACAATTGATGGAAGTGACATCTTGCTGATGGCTCGGCGTTTGTTCGTATCTTTTATTTCAAACTCCGAGGCGCTCCCTACTCGCCTGTACTCGTACGTTCCAGCCTCTCTACAGTATAGTGATCCTGAACGATTGTCTTCAGAAAATCACGCCCAGTACAAGTAGAGAGGCTGAAACGAGCCTAGCCTTGCATGGGATTCGCAATGAAGTTGTTGTCATGTGGGTGGGGCGGCTGATATCAGCAATGAATAGATTATGTTAACTTTCGGCGCTTAGTGGAGTCTAATGTGTTTTGAAGCAAAGGCGGCAGTGTTTTGGTTTCGTTCACTCCATAACCTCGACAACGCGTACTGCTTTCGCCATGCGGAGAATCAATCGTACTCGCTATAAAGTATTCTTTGCGATAATTGCCCAAACCTCGAAACAACCAGTCACACTAACCGATTCAACGAAACACCACTTTTAATTTTCAACCTACTTCCATCATGCCCGCCTCGACCCAAATGCTCCTTCTCGCCTCGACGCTTGGACTTTTATGCGTGTCTCGTGTCACGGCCACACTTCACTTCCACTGCGGCACGACGTCCGACGCCGGGCTCGGGTAAGTTTACAACTTCGACCGCAGGCTTTATTATTGACGAGTTGAACTTAGGGACTGCAAGACCATGCTCGACCAGTGGGATTCACTCTTCGAACTTCAGTCTACCTGCCAGTGGGTTTTCTTTTTTCCGCACATACCTCCATCATGTTGAATATTGCATTTCTTCCCAGTTTCACAAGTCCTGAAGGCTGCGGTGTCGAGACTGCGAACAATGTTGCCTGCTTCGTACGTACCCTTTTCATGGATACTCTATCAGACATTTTTGAAGATGGCATGTTCTCAGGGAACTTGCTGCGCGTACATGAAGAACAACGGCGAGCCGATCGACAAGGAGCGCATCAAGAGCATGGCTACAAACGTGCTCGATTGCGCGGACACCGGAAAAGGCCTCGTAAACGGTGTCCGTCAGGACGATGACCACGTCGCAGTCTGTCTCGGTGGTCGTGACGCATGTGGCGACTGCTTTGACGGTAGGCTACTTCCAAGTTCATTATTTTCAAGTACTCATAAAATCCGCAGATGAGTCCGACTTCGATCCCGTACCAGGCTGCAATCGTCGTCGCAGCTCGAGGGCAGGTCTCCTGTCTGGTCTTACTCGCAAGTCCGCCCCATTGGCGAAGTAATTTGAACCATTCTGTATAGTATGTAGTGTAATCGATGTAAACCCGTCTTCTGTATAATGAAAGTATATATTTTTCTGATGAATTGCACAATTTTCGAGTGGAAGAGAGCTTTGCGAGCATTAGACTGGACATGGACTTGAATTATGTGTTGTGGTTGTAAAATAGGATGCGAGACGCAGTTTAAAGTTCAGTTTGAGACTCGACGGAGCTCCGCAACGCAATGGATGGAGTTAGCGTCGGAGTACTACGGATGCGGTCCTGGAATCTGTTTCCAAGATAATAATCTCCGCTCTCGAGTCAGGTTGTAACTTTTGCTGCATCCGCGAATGGAACCCAAAAATGGACGGAACATTCACTTGGCATCATGTTTGATCCACGCTTGCTATATATAGAACACCACACTTTTTCAATTGAATTTGCCTCCGCTCCCCCACATTTAGGCTGCCGATATACTAGGATCTGGAGCGTTCCGTGGCAACCGCAGCCTGAATTTCCTCCGTTGCTGTGCATCTCCACTACGATGCGTTCATGACTAACTCGTTCTGCAACAAGTCTGGATCTGCAAAGTACTCGAAACTCAACGGCTCCTCTGAGTACGAATATAGCAGCACACCACAATTCCCTTGCTGTGCATCACCAGTACGATGGCTGGAAAATTTAGTGACCTGACGTCGAACGTCTGTAACATTGTCATTGTAACAAGTCTACAAAAGTGAAAAATTAAATGTGTGGAGCCTCGGAAAGAATAGACCATCACATTACCGCCCCATAATTTGCTTGCCTACCGGGCTGTGTGTCTCCTGTGAAATGTATCGGGTATTCAGTTTCCTGTTCAAGAGCGACGCCGTAAGGCCTCCGAAATGGGGAGAATTAAATGGTTGGAGCCCTCGTACTCGCATGAAACTACAGTTCACTTGCCTACGCTGGCTGTACGTCTCCAATACGATCGAGTATTCAGTGCGAGTCGGCAGGCGTCGCGACGCGTCTGAAAATGTGGAGCAAGTGGCTCAACGATAGAAAGGCTATGCACTCCTGTTTTGTGAACGGCTTTAGTGATTTAGGATATAAGACAACCAGGACATGTTGAGTTTTGAAAACCACAACCAAACCAGAAATCACAACATCCCATCCATACCATGATGACTTTTTCGCGCGTCCTCGTTCCCATCGTGTCCATTATTGCTGCAGGCGTCGTTGTTCGCGCAGGACCCACCAATTCTAGTGGGCTTGCTGTGCGCGAGCCTGGGCATGTGTACTGCGGTACAACGTCGGACGCGTCCTTGGGAGACTGCAACACCATGTTCGACCAGTGGGACGGTCTCTTCGAGACAGCGAGCAAGTGCAGGTACATCTTGAACAGGCCGTCTTCATTGTCGATAAATAATTAACCGCCTCTGCAGTTTCCTCAACTCGGCATGGGGCTCTGTGATCCGCCCCGCCTGGAACGTCGCATGCTCGGGTAACTGCTGCGTGTACGTCGCCGGGTATGGCAGCGGCGACGAGATCGACAAGAACAAGATCAAGGGCCAAGCGCAGGGTCTGCTCGGGTGCGCCGACAAGAGCAGCGGCCGCGTCAACGCGATGCAACAGTTCGACGACTTCACGGGCGTGTGCCTGAGTGATCGCAATGGCTGCAGTGACTGCTTCGATGGTGAGTTTTGCACCTCGTCCTATCCGATGATGTTCAGATAGAGCCTGACCAAATCCGAAGACTCGGACTTCCACCCTATTGGCGTGAACTGAGCTTGAGCGTCTGAACAAACCTGGTACTTGATCTGTGTAATATTATTCATAGTTGATACAATAATGTAAAATTTATTCCCTACCACATGGATATGAGCTGGTAAGGCGCCGAGCGAGAAGCGCACCTCAAACGAAGACCCGACCTATGCATGGACGACAAGACAATAATTTTGTGAGCAGATTTTGGCTTTGGCCTGGTTAAATCTCAGGTCAGGCCAAAGACCAAAAGAGACTAACAGTAACTAGTTTCGCCTTGTACGAAAGCCAAAGCCGACTCATACACAATTCCATTCAGGCTATGTAGTTGCCAGTTGAATCTGACAGTGATAATTGAGTATTCAGTGATAAGCGACAATGAGGGGGAAGTCCAACGATAAGCCAGGAGGACCTACGATGACACAAGTTCCATGAAACTAATGATACAAAGCTGAGATCTGAGAGTCTGAGACTGGACGGGTTGACGGTGGCAAGTTGGCAACAAGTTGGTGGCAAGGAGAAATGCCAGAGCGGGCCGTGGGGACCGATACTGTGAGTCAGCAAAGCCGGTGTCCTGATAATAACCGACCCGCTCTTTCTCTTTCTCCGAGTCAACATCAACTTCAAAGAAAACGACACCGCTGTGGCCTCGGAGTCGCAGGGCCTCCCCGGCCATCCCGTCCTGATACTATTCCACCCTGCCAGTCTATCTTTTGCTGCTCGCTCTCTCCCTGCGTCCCAGCTGACGACCTTACTCGAGGGCGAGATTGGCGCCACTGCCGTTAATCCTGCAGTCACCAGCTCGCCCATATCCATATAACCCAACGCTCGTCCTGCGTTCCCTCGCTCCCCATATTAGCGCTGAAATGTATCCAGCCTTTGGGCAATGCCTTATATTGCGCGTTTCTTCCCTTATATCGCCTTTCCCTTCACTCAATGCGGGACGTCTCGAGACGCCCCGCATTTATCACTTCCATCCAATTTCTCCGTGCTAATCTATGAGGGCGACTTACCAACTCTATCTGTCGGCTGCCGCTACCTCTGGACATTGCCTTATATTGCGCCCTAGAACGCTGGCGGGTTGAGTCAAGCGCACCTTGCCATTCTGTCAGTTAATGCCTAATGTATAACGCCCGGTACTCCATACTGTATCGTCCCGCTTCCATTCTCATCCCGTTCTGTTGCAGGTAGACGCTTGCTGGCCCTCATTTATCACCTCACTTCAATCCAATCTCCCGCCGCCGCCGCTCCGTGCTTAATTCCCGCAATCTATGTTAGCAATCTCCCAGCTCTATTTCCATCTCCTCACGATATCTCGGTCCCTCTCGCTTTCACACTCCTCCGTCGACGAATGATCTACCCTGGCTTCCAATCTAGCTCAAACACCCAATTCCTCGAACTGTTGTGAATAATCCAAAGCTGCCTGAAGCCTCCAGTAGTCATCCTTCTAGGAATAAATAGCACACGGTGGATTCCCACAATGCTTGATCCGAATCGGGCACTGCCCTTCATAATTCCTATCCCTTCATAATCCAAGTTACCTATCGCTTCAGACTTGAAACTATCCGCTACCGTCACTGACAACGCATCCCATATACCCAATTTATTACTTCCGCCCCCCCCAAATTGGCCTCCATATCGCCACCTCTACGTGCCTGTATCTAGCAGCTATGATACAGTGAATAGATACGTGTTCGTCGTCGCAGACCTGCATCGCTCATCCCTTCGTCAAAGACTCTGGGACGGCCAAAAAGGTTGAACTTCAACCTATTCTTCAACCAGATTTAGGATGTAATGTAGCACATTATAGGTTGATGTTCACCGATGCTAGGTTATTTACCAGTGGATAATAGGTTAATTAAAATAGGGTGAAACTCATCCAAAAAGCGTCTGTTTCAACCTATCATTGTATCCTCAATCTGGGATGATTGTCAACCTATTTCAGGATGTTCGGTCAGCATCGCAGCTCGCTTCGGGGGGCTATTCGTGGTCCCCATTGCATGAGAAGCTCAGAGAAGAGGGATTAAATTGATGTTTATCTACTACAAGGTATGTACATGACACGTCCACAGAGCCAGGTCAGGTACACAACATATCGTGTGGCCTGTCTGGCTGCCGAAATGTTGCGACTGGTCTCGGAGACAGTGCAGGCAGCATTTAGAAGCACCAGGTATAACAAAACTTGAAAGGATGATAAGAAAACAACATGGCATATATAGGTTAAATACGCACAGAATTGGAACCCCGAAATACAGTCGGCATTGGAGACCAAGGTGCATGACCATGTACCGGGTATAACAATGACGAAGGTATTTCTCTGCAGGTGGATACAACATAGCAAAAGATCAGACAGATATGAATTAAGACCAGTTACGACTCACCGCACTGTCACTGGTTCCACCCGAGTACGGATGACATACGTGTACTGGAGAGATTTGGAGCCCCAGGAGGAGTACTTGCACAAAAAGACTTGAAACTCAGGCTACCCAGCTCAGGAGTGTCTTGAAATACGGTGAGAGAGAACTCAAAAGCTCAGCGACACAGCACAGAACTATACAGAGCCAAGAACAGAGACAGTGACTAGAGGGGAGATCACAGGAAGCTGAGCTTGAATGGCATATTGATTCCCGTTTGCGCTGGGATAAGGAGTTCGACACAAGTAAGTACTGGGAGGGGCAGGAAAGATGAGGGAGGAATTGGGGAGGAAAGCAAGTACGGTCGGCGGTGACGTGGCAACCCCAACAATCACGCCATAATTGGCACGTGCCTGTCGGAGTTCGAACGACTTGGAGAGAAAATATCTCTTTCGCAAATTTAAACTGGATCAAAAAGGTTCAATTGCGGCCACCCCAGAGTCATAGTTCGAACCACATCAATATAATACCATGTAGCGAAAATCTCGACTCTACGGATGTGGGAACAAAAGTGGAATGGAATCTCAACCTTTCATAGGTTAATGTCACGATAGGTTGATCAAGCCCTGAGAACCAATCGAATGAATGTCATCCGAGGATAGGATGATGTTTAAAGGATACATTTCAACCTAAAACTTAGGTTGAAAGAAATCAACCTATAGTCAGCCGAGAATAGGTTGAATGTTGTATTTCAACCTAGATTTCGTTGAAAATCAACCTTCTTCAGCTCCATAGTGAGACACCCCCGCCGCCGCACCCCCCCCCCCCCCCCCCCCCCCCCGCCACACACACACGCGCGCCCTCCTGTACGTTTCAATCGTTCTGCGTTCTACGCTCTACGTTCCTGTTATCTCTATTCTCCTGATCCCTCAGGTCCTTGACCGTTGCACCCACGCAGCGTTGCTAGAGAATTTCCTAGGGTATGTACGTGTAGGTAGATTTCGACGCCAATCAGAGGAATGAGTGACGAGAAACGAGCAACCAGAGAGGAAACGAGCACCGGACAACACAAATTTCAACAGAGAAGACAAACAAAAAAGAAACAAAGGAAGGATAAAAGGTGAAAAAAGGTGAAACAAGAACATCCATCACCCGGCCCCGAATCGAATGGGGACCAGTAGATGAAAAAATGCCCAAACAAAGCAGTTGCACACCATGTGCTACCGGGTCTTGGTCTCCTTGCCTCATCACGGGTTACATATATGGACTTAGAATAAGCGGGCGAAAATATGATTGAACTTTTTTTGACCCCCTCATGACGGAAGGCCGGCGATCGAACAAACGCATCGAAACGTTTATGTTTCGTCTCCTCGACTTCCTGAGCCTCACCGGCACCATCGTACCCAAGTGGAAAAGACTCTGGAGCGTCGGTCCCTTCGGCGACCCCACAACGAAGAAAGGGAAACTGGAGCGATGCCTATTGGCATCTATGTCCAACACCTATTGCCGCTACTACAGTATGACATCTAATACCAGGCCGCTGATACTATTAAATTTAGACTTTGCAACAGCGGAATGGTGTGCGCACAGAGACCATGTACCTAAAAACTGCGGTCTGTTAATCAGGCAGTGAAGGCTACGAAAATTGGAAGACATGGAACTCGATTGATTCTGGTGACGGTAGCGACGGGAATCCTGTGTCTATCATGGTGGATTTCGATGAATTTTAGTACAATATGTACTTGAAGTGAAGGTCAGGACTAAGCTCCAAAATAAATTTACATCCCTTTCGATCCCGGATGCGGCATTTGGAGAAGCGGAACTCAACCGTGGGAACTATCATCGGCTTCTTCCGTCGGAGAACAAGGTTGATTGTGATTTCGTTGGCAAGGGACCGTGGCCACACGTATTGGCCGTGTCGCCGATGCACTGCTGTGGCGCCAGGGTATAAATATTCAGGTTAGACCCACCCACAAACAACACTCAAGCTCCCATTTCAGCATGACCTCGAACAAAACCACCACTGCCACATTTATATTCAAAGACCGTATAGATGAACCCGAACCTACGGTCTTGTTGAAACGAAGACTGATCATAGCGATCCGAAATTTATACTTCAAGTGTGTTACGTTCAACGAAGATGCTATTGAATCATGGGATTCCTGACTGCCTTAATCCACTTGCTATCCAGGGAATTGCTGAAAGGCAACAATCTTTCGGAAGCAACAGGGACCGTCCATGATGCTATTCTCCACGAGACTGTCGTTTCGGAGACCAGCCACAGCACCTACGATGTACCTACCGCGAAGAAGAATCTTGTCGACATCGTCAGTGAGGCTACGTCCCTCGCCTCCCGCGAATATGGGCAGAATGGAAGAGAGACCAATTTTGAAGTTCTCACAAACCTCCCTTGGTGGAGGCTGCTCACAGGTGACTTACAGTGAATCAAATGAAAAACAACTAACTGATACATAATGCGTCAGAGGTTGAGAGGAACCGTATTACATTGATTGGCAATTTAATGGACCCTCCTTGTACACAGCTGGGCCCACAAAGGTCTCGTGGATGATAGAGGATAAATCCAAGGGCCAATTTGGTGGGTGCCAGAAACGAAAAGCCAACCAATTTAACGCCCCTCTCAGCTTTAAAAGAGCTTTTAGAGATGCCGGAGTTCTATCCCAGCACCCAAGGAAATATACAATTGTCCTTTGAGTTTGCTGTTATGTTGATGTTCGGCCACGTTAAAACCTTGGGATTCTCAAAGGGGTGCGTCTCTAACTTCACTCCAGGTCGAGCTCGGTACTGACCTAACGTATCAAGGGCGACACGAGAGCTGATTAGTCAATCGGAATTAGAAAAGCAAGAAGTCGTCTTCAAGGAGACTGTACAGGTACCTGAAGGAGTCTGCAAGTGTATTTCCGCCCTGGTGAGCCATTCCCAGATTTAGCTACGATGTCGACACAAGACTACATATGTTAACACCCAAATGTGAATTCTTGGGGAGCCGCCTTACAACACTAAATTCCTTTTCAAAAACATCCCGTTGTCGCAGTCAGCACCGCGCCTAGTAAGCCGTCCTCCACAAAACGATGTGATAGAACATGGTCTGTTTGGACCTTCTGTTCTGTTTGTTCTCTTGTTAGCGTCTTGGTCCGAGGGTCCTCATTGGAAACTGTCAGAAGTCGCAGGTGTCGTATGCAGAAGTCATCAGCAAAACCTGACCCTCCTATGCGGTCCTACATAGCGCTACAGAAGTGCTCGTAGTGCCCGTAGCGACTGTAGCACTCGCAGCAAGGGTCCTTACTAAGTAGCGCTACGGTAGCTGGTCGTAGCACAAAGAGTCGATTTCGTAGCGCTAGGTAGTACTACGTAGTGCTACCTAGGATGGCTGTAAAAACACAAAAAATCAGATATTACCAGGTATTAACAACCCACGGGAGAGATATCAGACAGAATTGACGGAAATAAATTATCATTGTGTATATTATCTACGACAGAAAACGGTCGGAAAATGTGAACGGAAGAGGATGAGCAGATGAGAGCGCATGTTGGCACTTCAGGGTTAGTTTGACAGTAGAGTCTTGTGTGTCAACTTGGAGGATTGAAAGACCACGCGGCAGTCCTCCAATGAAGACGATATGTGACACACATCTGTCTTTGTATCAAGCTGTTGAACTCGTTCCAATAAGTGTTATGTCCTCATGTGAACTATAGCTCCTAATTTTGCGTCCAACTCAACAGTCGAATGACATTGGCCCAGGGCATGATTTAGTACTAAGTACAATACATGAAGTGATTCAAAGATAGCAACCGAAGTCGTATGTATCCGGTTTCTGGACGTCAGATTTGTGCGCAAACTAGTCTGATAGGCAAGTTTACCGTTTTCTAACCAAATTCCAACCTACCTCAGTCTCAAAAAACTCGGACCAAAAGTTGAACCAAAAAATTGAACATTCACGTGCCTTCAGAGGCGTGGGAAGGTCCCACGTTAATGATCTCCTTTCAAAATTTCATCCTTTCCCTCTTGCTTTCCCTTGTCTCTTTCTGTGCTCTTCCTTAAGATGACTACCTCTTCATAGGCATCTTTCTATCTAATCAGATTTCCCGGTCTCTGGTCGGATCGGAGATCGTCACCGTCGTAAAATGCAAGCTACTGAGTGGTTGAGTCAATTCCATTATCTCTTTAGCCTTGACTCGTGTTTTGTAATATGGCTGGTATTGGCGAGGTGCCTCGCCGGAATTCACTTCCCTGTGAGCTCAATTGTACACAGGATCAGAAATGGCCCCAGAAGATTCCTGCGCTTTGTCTGACAACTGTACCTCCTTCCGAACACTGAACAACCTTCCAGCATAAAGCTAAACGATCTCAGAATTCTTACTCCACCGTGCAAGCTACATCACTCATGAGAGATTTTCGCCTGACGTCGTGCCGCTTCTCGCTTCCATTCCGCACGCCGTGCAGTGTCTTAGCTTCCCGCGAACCTTGGCTCTATTTTTCGCCACCCAAACTCCGCCGCCGTTACTCGCGATTTTTTTGCTGCGAAGGGCTGAGCCAAGGTCCCGGTGCACTGGCGTCTGGAGAGGTCTGGAGCGGATTTCGATTCCGCGGTATCTTCCCCATGCGTATCGCTTCATACTCTCGCTTTTGGCACGGCTTTTCAATATCCACTGGAGCGCACAGGTACCTTCAAAGTCTATTCCTGATCGTAGACCTCGACGGGCTGATCTCGGCAGCAGCCTCGACCCCCTGTGCATCTCCAAAGAACCACGGCCGCCCAGAAAGTCTCGCATCCGCCTGGACTTGACCCTTGACGACTCCGAACCCGGATGCAGCTTATCCGATGACCAGGCGTATATTTCCCCCGCCGCGGCCAGTCTGGCGTACGTTACTCTCTCGTCGACTTTCAAGATTGCATTTTTAATGGAAGGTACGCGCCGTCTGACGCCACCCAGAGAAGGTTCGACTGTAACCTGGTTCGATCCAGAATTGCGTGCAGGCTGCAAGATGCACATCAGCTTCCGCAGCGGATGACTCGTGCCTTCGCGAAGATCTTCGTACTCCGTAGCTCGGAGTGGTGCATGGACACAAGCTTGTCGACTATGCTGGTAGCTACTCATTGACGCCACTGGTATCCTGCTTTGCGCCACTTTCGCGCCAGACGCACTGTCAGCGCCATCGCAACAGCTAATCTCGCCGACGGTGTATATTTCGGTAAACTAACGGTCACCGCTGCGGTCTCACCCACTTGAGTCAGGTATCTCCGATAGCATCCATGCTACCTGCATCGCGAATAATTCCATTCATGGCACGCGCATCTTTTATACAGGTCTCTGCTTCCTGAAACCTGCGATATAACTGTGCTTCGGCCGCGGCCATCTAATCCTGGCGCTGCTATATGAGGTCCCGCAGGCCAGGCTAAATTCTCCGACCGATTTGGACGCGTCAGCTGAGCAGTCTGACAATAGGCCGGGGACGATGACCGCTCTCAGGCGGACCTTGGATCTCAAAATTGAATTGGAAGCGCACGCACCTGAAGCGCAAGAAGCACTGCATTATGTCGAACCCCCGGACACTACCTGAGAGGCTGCTTCGCTGAATTACGGTATGACATGTTGTCTCAGGTGGCCAGATTGCTTGAATTCGGAAAGGGAAATTTTGACTTCTTTCGCACCAGGTCCATTGTTTTTTGCGCTCTCAGACCGCTCTGAGGTGTTGTTCGCTGGCAGCGCGCTTGGAGGAATTTTTACCTGCGTCGTATATTGTACACGGTGTTGAATCATACGTGCTTGATCTTTTCTCATCCTGCGCCTTTTCGACTGGGAAATTGATCGATGTTTTTGGTTTCGTTTTGCTGCCGGGCCGTTTAACTTGATCGCTGCGCAGACTGTACGCTATATTTGATTTTTGGGGCCACGTCAGGGGTCAACTGCAAGTGCGAATTTTCCGGTGTTTGAAACCGAAGAAGGGAGAGCACAGAGGGAGGCAGGCGTGGGGATGCGTGGGAGTGGTGGACAGAGGTCCAGGCCACCCTGAGCAGCCCTGAGCACCATTCCCAGACCAATGAAGCGGTGCCGCACTTTCTTGAATCCGTAGTGGACTAGCGGTTTGTGCCAGGGCAAGTGTGGATATTTACCCCAAAATCGGACATAGAGGTTCAACGTTCCAGGAAAATTCAGCACGAACAATCTTGACTGAGATAAAAGGATGAGAAAATGGTGCCATCTGGAGGGAAGTTTCCCGCAGTGGTACATGCAGCAGAGACCTCTGTGGATCATTTGTTGCTCTACTTCGCCGTCGGAAAACTTACCAAATCCATTCGGACGCGTCAGAGTGGGCGTCCGTGCACTTCTATGACACCGGGCATCATAGGGAAGCGGAAGCGCGTCCGTGAAGGAACTCGTGAAGCAGCATGATCGTGTGCAGCTTAAAGCACAAGCTCGAATTTGAAGCTGTTCAATGCTTACAGCCAAGCATAATTACCCGGTCCCGATTGTTTGACAAACCTTAATTTCTCAGCATTCAACCCTGAAGAACTGGTGTCTGGGGGCCTACCTGTCAGCTGTCTCCGAGAAACGTTAAATATTGCGATAGAAGTCGTTCGAAGCCCCGGATGGAGAACCCTCCTGGGAATGGTGCGGCGTTGGATGGGAGTTACTGTTGGCAATCACCTTGCGTGGAAGTCAGGGATGTTTTGGGATGACTCGTTACAGCCAACAGCAGTCCAGGAATACACGGGATTCTTCAAAAGCAGGTCACAAGCCTGGAATGGCACTATCTATGCCGTAACGCGTCAGCTCTCAAATCTCATCAATACAATTGCATTTCAAACCTTAAGTTCTCCGCCCTCCTGAAGCGGCTCCAAGCAGATTCAACAAGCCTGAACCGTCGTCGAGACCCCGTTTCAACAGACTGAAGCGAGTCGAATAGAACCTTCGACCGCTTGGCTCGGCAAGATAGCGCGAATAGAAGCACAGGGCTGCGGTTATCAGACACGTGTTTGTCAAGAAATGCGGGGTAATAGGGGTAAAATGTGAGACGGCGGATGGTGTTTGCTTGTGCGGAAAGTCTGAATCTCGATGTCTTGGTTTGGCGCGTTCAAATACTTAGCAGACCCAATGGGATTGCGGCGGGGCGGAAGATTAAGCAGTGTTCCTTCTTCGAATTCCATGGATACTAACGCCTGGCCCTGGGTCCGTGGCTGGACCGTGTCTCGCTGCTTTCCCGTCGAGCCTCCATCTGCCCATCGCGCGTATGCAGCGTATGCTCCTGATCTTGAAGCGATTTCCATGGTGAGTGGAGTCCAGAGGCGAAGTGGAGATATTTTGCTTCCATATAAGTGCTGGGGCACGTGCATCTGTGATCGGAGTTAGCCAATGGGAGTGACTCCACGAATATATATAAGGGCGAGATTCAATCTGCTTTCCTACTTTTTCCCCCATCTTCGCACCCAACATGAACAATAATCGCACTCCCACCGAAAAACTCGTCTCCTCGAAGCCCATTCCCATTGCTTCTGCGTTCCCCCGTGGCCGACCCCGCTCCTTGTCGGTCTCCTCTGGTTCATCATCCGGGTCCGCCAGCTCGCCCACAGAGATCCCCACGCCTATGTCCACGTCCGGAACGTCCCCACGAATCAATATTCCATCCCCCGGCACCTCTCCCATTTTGTCCTACTTCTTCGCCCAGTCGCCCACCAAAACCCCTGGCACTTTCCCCTTCCGCAAGTTCGGCCCCGCGCCTGTATTTGAAGGTATTTAGCCCCCAACCACTGGCACATACCCGTTTGACAGGAACCTCCAGAGGAAGAATCGGACGTGCCGGTTGCTTCGCATGCCCGTCGCGCTAGCACTGCCGTGGCTGGGCGCTTCGCTCAACCCCTCAACACAGCTCTCCCCGATGGCCACAGCGAGCGAGGCCAAGGTGTCATTCGGAGACTCTCCCTTAGCGGTGGCTCCATCTTCAACGTACGTTGAACTCCATCGCATCCCCAGTCGCTATGCTTACCCCTCTCGTAATAGCCACCTGATGGCAAGCGCTCCCCGCCGAACGCGCCACCGAACACGGCTGTTAGCCCCAAGCAAGGCAGTCTCCCCTTCGGGCGCGATAGCAAGCCGCGTCGCTCTGCCACGTTGAGTGCCGCGGACGGCCGGCCCCGCAGGGCTCCATCCCCCATGGGCGAGCGCATCCTCAAGGGCCACTTCGATGGCTTCAACTGATCTCGCTCCACCCACCCTCTCTATCACCCACCACCTTCGTTATTCCTCTATGTTCGCTGTCGTCCGCGGCTTTATACCTGCAACCGCCGTCTGGACTGTATCATTCAAGGCATGGTGCCACCATAATGGCTTCCGACCTTTTTGCGACGAAAATCAGCACTGTATTATACCACCGATCATACATAAATCCACCCACCTGCGTGTGTGTTTTCTCGGCTCTGGCGACTCTTCCCTCGTTTGCCGTCCCGAATAATTAAAGTGAAGGCAAGTCCGTCCAGTGCCCGTCTTCGTTTTTCTTGAACTGACCTTTTCGTGCAGAAAACAAACAAACTTGTAAAAATGTATAGTCGCTCTCTAGACACTCGCCTCTTATCCTGTTCTCTGTACCTCTTGTTCCTTCGATTTTGCCTGTGTACGAGTATTGTGAAGTCTATGTCCGTGTCAATGAATAATACATTCTTGTACATGCCTCGTCCTTGTCAGTTCTTTCCCTTCAACTAAGCTCTAACTGCCGGCCAACGATAGGCATGGGTCGCTTCGAGAATACGATCTTGCGTTTGATGATAGCGATCGCGTCCCACGACGTCGACGCGGGCGTCTCACCCTGGGACGCGATAGGATCGCAGTCCATGGCGTCGGGATGCACGTCTTCGCTGGTGACGCGCCGTAGTACCGCCAGTGGTTTTGGCAGCTGCACCACCTTGCCCTCGAGGAGGTGGTGGCCGATCGTGAGCGTCGGTTTTTTCTGTGGTGGCGAGCGCGTCGCGTCAGCGTCATACGAGTCTCGGGGAAAGAAAGTGGGAGGGTACGTACAGCAGCGTCGTCAATAGCTAGCCGCCCTACAAGCCGCCCGTCGCGCTCTCTGTCGCTCGTACACTCGACCTCGAGCTCGCCCTGCAGCTCGACCAAGACGAGCTCATCGTGAGATATCTTTGCCAGGGCTGGGGGTAGCTTGGCTCCCGAGGAAGGCGGGAAATTAACTGAGATGATCATTAAGATTGTCGGTGGTGGGACGTTGAGGAAGGAACAAGGAGGGAACGAGACGCGTTGTTGTGGTGTGCTAGGAATAGCCTAGATAATTTGACAGTCTTGACATTCCGCCTCAGATCTGAAACTCGATAAAGTAGTTTGATGAGTGGCTGTGTCGGCACAGTTTCAAGCTCCGCACGGCACTCGCCGCTGTCAGCCGCCATTCCTTTTGCCACCATGTCGCTTGGTACTCGCCCGCCGCCTCCTTCGCCACCATAGCGTCCCGCTCCGTACCATGCCGTGCGAATCCTACGTAGCATGCAAGCAAACTCTGGCAACTTGGTTACACCTCGCCTGCCGCTTTGACTCGGATTGGCATACACTAAGCGCACTATTCACCCGCGCACAAGCACCTTATGACAGACCCGTTCCCGGCGACAACAATTTCTGGCGATCGCTGTCGCGAGCGGAGACGAAGGCGCTTGTGCGTGTCTCCGTGATCGTTGACTGCTGACATTTTCCTTTCTTTGTCTCCAGAACCAACATCGCATCCATTCAACACTGACGCTTGCCTCATCGACACTCGCATGCACATCAACGCAGCATACGCACCCGAAGCCATGATTAATCCTCGCTCGCTTAACGTAATGGTGTCGCTTACTCCGTGTGCTGCTGCGTCTTGTACTCCGCCAAGCACCGCCTGCCGCGACATCTGTCCTACACATTCTTGTCCCCCGTACGGCGCGTTGGTTTGACTACCAATCGTCGCTCTCAAGACGCGCAAATGCGACGATAGACGGCCGCTTCTGTCCACGGGGATAGACATCATGCGTTGCACACCGCTTGTTTCTGAGCAGGACACCGTCGGAATATACACCGCTTACGAAGCGGCATTTTCAAGCTCACGCACACGATTCCGCACCCGCGCGCATCGTGTCCCGGTGCGCGTACGAAAGCTCCGCCAATTGTAGATGGGCGGCACCTTGCGTCGCTCTGGAAAAGAACGACGGTGTGTAATATATTCACGGCGGACGTGTTAATACTATGGACGCCGTGTACTTACAGTCCCTCCCAAATTGTAATTTATGTTGGTGTTAATACATAGGTTAATTCATATACTACTTGCGAAGCCTCCTCACCATCTCAGTGTTTTCTCCAACTTCCTCCGACTTTACATACATAGTCATACTTCACCGTCGTGCCGCTGTGCCGACGTTCAACTGCCGAAAAGTGCCGGCAACACAGCCCCCATCAAATTCCCAAATCGGATTTCGGATCTGAGGCGGAAAGTCGGAAACTTTAATTTGATGATGAGATCAACTCGGCATAATTCGGCGATCAACGGAAATTGAACCAACAAGTTGAACAGACGACGTTAGAGGAAGATTTGACATTCAAATTATGCCGGCTTACAGCCAATCTGTGCAGCTCAAGTCTAATAAATCGCGGAGAAATACAAATACAATGTCATGTGGACAGTGAATACAAGAGCATTTTAGAATGAACAAAAGAGCAGTTAGACATCATCAGGCCCTATGCATGTGTCCCTTTTGATCTTCCCTCTTGCAACCCTGCGACGCAGCTCCTCCTCCTGCTGTTTGACCTCATCCAGCGTATCCCACAACCCATTGGCACCACAATCGGAGTACTCCCAAATTTTCTTCGCCTTTAGCGTGGATTCCGTGATCCGCTTCATGACCTCCAGCGTCTCCCCTACCGAGAATGAGTGCGCTTTCAACATGTTTTTCAGTGCCATTTTCAAGAACCCTTACAGAGCGATCAGCTTATAGACGTTCTCAAAAGAAAGTTGTGAACGTCTTACAAGCATGTTGTTCGTCATCCAGTGGAAAGAAGCCCGCAGACGTCCGGTACTCCAGAGCCGCCTTGCGATAGAATTCCCTTTTCTCAGTGGGTTTGAGGTCCGCCGTTTTGTTGTAATAATATCCCTTCATCCTGGGTGTGGTCTTTAGTAGTGTCAAGACAATATCCCAGAATGAACTTACGCGTAAGTGAGTGCCCGTGGATACACATAGAACGAATTAGAATGACCAATGTCCTCTGGTCGAATCAATCGTATCATCGTATCGTCCTGTTCAGGAGGTGTTGCTTGAAGTGCGTCGTCAACCTCATGAATGAGGCAATCAGACTCTTTGAGAAGGTCTTCAAGCAGCTCTAGAGAAGGGTTCGAAACGTGGGCCTAGCATATCGCATATCGTCAATGATCCTTGCACAAAAAATGTGTATGACCGCACACCTGCATTATCGCATCAATGTGCATGCGCTGGAGGCCAAACCGAAATCAATCCACGAAAATATCGCCCAGGTCCTCCTCGGGAACTTCGCTCCAGGTCTCTTTGAGGCTCCGCAGAACATCGAGAGCGTGTTTGTAGAGCTCGACAGCGAGATCGTATCGCCGACGTGTTGTGACTTCTATGACACCCCTCAGGATCAATGAACTAGAAAAAAGAAAGGGAGAAAAAACACTGTCAGGGAGCCGTCGCAGTGGAAGGCGCTGGCAGATACTTGCCGGATGTAAAGCGCTAGAGATGTACGAACAGCGTGCCAGCCCTCGCCGCGTTGGCGAGCTAGTGCTTCTTCGATCATAACTGCAGGTCCGCCTGCGGGCCAACTTGAAAGTCCGCAAGCCCACATTTCGAGAAGCACTGGCATGATTTAATTTGGATTCGAAAGGAGAGGAGTCAGGACCAGACTTTGTTTGTCAGATAGCGATATGAAATGGTAATCCACAAGACTCATAATACGCCCATCGCGCATTATGCCATTGCTGAAGCCTACGACTGCTTGAACAAATGTCAAAGAAGTTAAACGCGATTTTAATTCAGGGAGTGGAAATGCACTTACACCCGCAGGATCTGTTGTTGGGTTGCGCTGGACTTGATTCATCTTGCACAAACCTCTCATCCAATCCTGAAAGAAATAAAATTTGACGGAATCAAGGGAGATTGACTCTTAACCCAACCTCGTATGCGCCACGAATGACCCAAGTCTACGAGACGATTAATATGGGGCATCACGGGCAGCAAATTGGACTATACACTACTATGTGTATCAGGGTTCAATTGAGGAATTATGGCAGCAGCACGGTTCCAGGGCTGTTGCCCATCAGTGGCTGCGACAACGGGTGGAAGAATTCGAATGTTGGACGTATGGAGCTGACTTTTCACTGCTTTCAAAGCCGCCTCGTACTGCTCTTTCTGCAGCTTCTCCCCTTGCGTGAGATTGGATTTCGGAAGCGTGTCCAACGCGAGCTGCCAGCTTTTTTCACTTGTGGCATGATTGCCCAGTGCCTGATCGATAGTCACAGTGAAACCGAGTATTCTCGGATGTGGGCATGAAACTGACATCGCAGGCGGAACCCAATCTCGCGTGCGCCTTCGAATACGTGGGATCTAGCTTCGTTGCCTGAAATGCAACCGTGTTAGTCTCTTTGAAACTGACGCTACAGTGACATGGCAGTCGCATGGATGTAGGTACTAAATGGACCCACCTTCAAAGCATCGCCCATTGCATCCGCAAATCTACCGAGCGATGAATGAAGAAGAATCCGATCTGTGGCCGTACACGCCTTTTCAAAGCTTGGCGGCATGCAGCTCGATTTGCATACAGTACAGCCAGGACGAG
This sequence comes from Mycena crocata, assembly GCA_029281795.1. NCBI lineage: Eukaryota > Fungi > Basidiomycota > Agaricomycetes > Agaricales > Mycenaceae > Mycena > Mycena crocata. Next base: position 219,122 of record JARJCP010000059.1, read on the forward strand.
TGCGGGATCTGCAGCCTCCTCGTCACCGGCTTGAATGGCTTCAGTGTACTTCTTATCCGCCTCCTTGAACTTTCTGGCGACAAATAGCGCGTTACCCTGGGCTCTCAGATCGCCGGACGACATGGTTGCAGAGAAACCACGGTGCACGTGTCCACGACGCGCTCATCACGTGAGAGCTTAAGGCGGCACATAGGGGCGTGTTATTCTAGGCTTTTGCACTTTTTCCGTTGAGAATCTTGCGACCACGCCCATTGCGATGTTGGCAAATTTTCATTCAGAAAGTTTGTTGAATTTTCAACGACAACGCTGCGACTTGCTTGAATTGATGACTACTTAATTGTTGTGGGCTTGTCCGAGACGGAAACCATTGGACTCGGACTCCGAAATTGGAGCAACACAAGGAGAATATAGGTGAGTTGTAGAGAAACTGGAGGCGCTAGAGAAGACATTAAATCCCGGCATCACTCAGAATTGATTATCTTCATTTCAATTTTTTTCTTTGTTCGGATTCCGAACATTAGATTTGATTCCGAACACGAAATCTAATGTCCGGAATCCCAACGTCGCTTTCAATCCTCTCATCTCAGTTTCCCCGCTCGAAATCCGATAATCGGATTTCGTGCTCTGCATCCGTGCGTCGCTTTCAATGCTCTCATCTCAAATTTTCCGTGTTCGGAGTCCGAACATCGCTTTCATCGAGTTTCATTTTTTTTCCAGGTCGGTTTCGCAAGTGATACTTATCAAGATCATGGTACGCCTTATGTTGGGACTCCGAACACAGCTGTTAAACCTGAAATCAAGATATCAGGGGCATTATTGTATTATGTATTCTTTTTATCCATCATTCCATGGCCTTGCCCAACCCTGCAGCAAAAACCTTACTATATTGTAAGCCTACATCTGAGTATAATGAAAGGCCTAGCATGGCCCCTGCACAAGGATGGCATGCTTTTCTGGAGAGTGCGACGAAAATACAAAAAACCGGAAAGCGGAGCATAAATATTGAGACCCGTAGGTCTACCACTCCGGAAAAGCGTGTCATCCTTGTGCAGGGGCCATGCTAATCTTCTCTGTATCGTTCCAATTTTTCGTATGACGCCCCGAAGGGGTCGATGTAGTGTGTAAAAGTCGAGTACTGATCATCAGAATGATGTACCTCGGTCGGGAACCCGGGTTTGATCTCACCCACGCAAAGAAATCCGATTTTGCGCTTTTGGCCGCGAACGACTTGAGGAGGATATTCTTGCGTTGCATTTGACATAATGCATTCCTTCTTTCAGTGGATAGCATGCGGAATAATATTAGAGGACTCTATTGGGACCGGCACTCTGGACTTGTTTTAGCCAGCATCTGCGTGTCAAGTCCATGTTCATTGACAACTTGGTGGAATCATTCTGGCAACTTATAGCGTTTGCTACGAGACTGATATATGCGAGATACATACTGGGACTTCACGGGACACACACGTCGCTACTGGAAATATAATCCCAAACAATGGAGTAGATATATGCAATCCGTGTTGTAATACAAGCTGGGCAAAATCAATCAGAAAACACGAACAGTTATACGTCACCAGGCCCAATACACGCGTTCATTGTGATTATACCTTGCGCAACTTTGAGGCGCAGTCCATCCTCCTGCTCTTTTACTTTATCGAGGTCGACCCATAAATCCATGCCGAGATGCGAATACTCCCAAATCTCTTTGGCCTTCGGCGCGGACTCTGTAATTCTCTTCATGATTTCCAATACCATGCGAACTTGGCATGAGCGCGAGTTCAACAGATTTTCGAGCGCAATTTTCAAGAACCCTAATGGAACCATCAGTATGGGTGGCGTCTGCTGGAAATGCGGAAGCTCCGTACAAGGACGTTGTTCGTCATCTTGTGGGAAGGAGTCTCCTAACTTTAAGTACGCCAAGCCTGCCTTGCGAGAAAACTCCTTCATCTCATCCGGTTTGAGTTCTGACTTTTTCTTGTAATAATATCCTTTCATCCTACACGCTGTGTTCAGTTCTGAAGACAAAAAAAACGAGTGACATACGCGTATGCCAGTGCCCGTGGATACACATAAAAGGAATTAAAATGCCCAATTTCCGACACTTCTTGCAAAGGATGCGCTAAGCGAAGGGCAGCGTCGACTTCTTGGATGAGACAGTCAGATTCTGTGTCAAGTTTTTCTAGCAGCTCTGGAGTCGGGTTCGAAGCGTAAGCCTAATATACCATGAGGGAGCCGTATGCAGAAGAAGTGAGTATAATCACAAACCTGCATTATCACATCAATATAAATGTGCTGGATGCCAAAGAGAAATGAATCTTCAAAGATGAAACCCCGATCGTCTTTGGGAACATCCCTCCAGGTCTCTTTGAGACTTCGCAGAACTTCAAGAGAGCATTTGCAGGGCTCCATAGCGAGGTCGTACCGCCGCCGCGAGGCGCCGTCAAGGATGACCTTCATGATCCACGAGCTGAGAGTATAAGTAGTGTTACTAAGGGCATTGAGATGATTAAAGGTTACAGTACCATATATTGAGTGTTAAAGCCGGACGGACAGCCTTCCATCCCTCGTTGCGCTGCCGAGCGAGAGCTTCTTGAATGATTGATTCAGGTCCGGCCCCAGGCCAGCTCGCAAGCCCGGTCAAGATCATTTCCAGTCGGACTGGAAGTTTTATTGTCAATGAGAATCAGGACGTGAAAGTCAGGTTCCACAGACGTTGTTCCTCGTACTTTTCCAAAAAGTTGAAATCCATAAGATTGACTATACGCGAATCGCGCAATATGCCATTGCAACACGCCCTGATTGCCTGAATAAGACGAGGCCGAGTTAGACGCCACTTTGGAGTTGAACAGAGTGAAACTTTTTTACGCCAAGCCTCCCAGCCACAGCCTGTCCTGTCACTGGGTCGAGTTGCAGGTCATTCATGATCTGGGAACCCGTCATAAATTCCTGTGGATCGTCAAGCATATTGGTGACGTGCGAAGCTTCCATATTAAATTCATAAACCTCGTATGCCCCATAGATAACCCAAGCCTGTGAGTCTCTTCATCAGACATGTTGTAACCGAGCGCATCAAGAACATACACTGCTAAAACTAGAGGCAGATCGGATGCGTTTATCGACGTTCAAATTTAGACGAGGAAGAATGGCAGCAGCGCGATCCCATGGCTGGCGCCCGTCCTTGGGAGCCAAACCAACACCTACGGGAACGGCCAGCTGACTATTTGCAGCTTCCACAGCGGCCTCGTACTGAACTTTCTGTATCTTCTCCGCTGGTGAGAGGATGTGCGGAAGTGAATCCAAAGCCTGCTGCCAGCTTTTCTTGCTCTGATTATAGTTTCCCAGCGCCTAGTGCCTGTGAGTTGAAATGAAACTCTCAAACGCGGTAGGTGTGAAACCAACATCTAGGGAAGATCCCAACCTCGCGTGCGCCTTCGCATATGTAGGATCGAGCTGCGTTGCCTGGCGAAGTTCAGTTCCCATAGTGCTCCAATCTCTCCTGGGGTGATAAGCTGCGGTCATGAGCCACCCACCTTCAGTGCATCCCCAACCGCATCCATAAACCTATTGGGCCGATGAAAGTCGGCTTTTTGTCCCACTTATCGACTCAAACCCACCGTTTCAAAGATATCCGACACGCAGCTCTATTCGAATAAAGCACGGCCATCCCTTTGGGATCGGTGGCCTCATCGCCAGCTTGGATGGCCTCAGTATACTTATCCCCCGCTTCCTTGAACTGTTTGGCGCCGAAGAGCGCGTTGCCCTGGGCTTTTAAATCGGCAGACGCAATGGCGGACGGCATGAGAGAAGAAAGGATCGAGAAAAGACTCCACAAATCCGCACGTGTTATTTTTCGCCCAACTTTGAACAAGTTTGTTACGTAAGCCACACAAAAGAAAAGAAAACCCCGGTAATCGATTTGTCACGTCGATGCGCCCCATACACTTCATGCGCAACACCGTGCTCCTTGCAAACAGTCTGAATTATCCTTGTACAATAGTATGCAAAGTCACTCGACTGGTATAGGAGGTATGTATCCGAATAAGCAAGACTTGGATAGCTAGAATGAGTGGGCGTAAACAGTGAAGTGACCGTAGAAATACAATTGTTACATTGATTGAGAGAGAGGGAGAGAGAACGAAACCCAAAGAGAGTGTGCGTGTCGTAAAATCCAGCATGCCGTGCAAACGAATGGGGGGACGAAAGAACGAAGGGAATGTGATTGGGGTCGAGGCAATGACATCACATAAACGCAAGCTCCGTCATCCGCCGCGACTCCTCGTCCTCAATCTTGCTCGCCTCGTGCAGGATGCTCCCCCGACTGTGCATCGTCGGGCTAACGCTCAGGCGGTGCGCATGTCCCGCCCCGGCCGCCGCCAGGCGACCACGGGCCACTGGCTGCTGCTGCTGCTGCTGCCTCGCAAACCCTGCAGAGAGCGTGGGCGACGGCGGTAGATGTGACGGGTCAAAGCCAGTGGGCGGACCCGCGGTCGACTTCGCGCGGCCCATGCCCATCGAGCGGCGGATGCTCGTCATCGTCGATAGCCCCTCGCCCTTGTTGCGCTTAAACACATTCAGCGACTTCCGCCGGTCGGCCTTCGCGGCGGCCGCGGGGGGTGGGGGTTCCGTCCCGCGCCGCCGCGGAGGCTCATCGACGACAACCGGCAGCGTCTTCGCCAGCGGTTTGTCGTCGACAGGGGAGGAAGTGAGGATGGGCCCGTCGCGCTCCTCGCTGGGGCTCTCCACGATGACCGAGATGGCGTGGTGCGCCTGAGGCTCGATCGTGCTATTGCGGACTTTGGACGCGAGTGGTACGTTTCGCATGCGTCCGAAGCTCCCGAACGAGTCGGACGTGCTCACGGTGGTCTGCGACTCCGAGTCGAGCAACAGCGAGGGAACATTGAGGCTGGATTCTGACTCGGAGCCCTCGAGCCGTGGGATAGAGCTGGAGCGAGGCGGGGATAATGAGCTCTCGTCCATCGAGGCGGCTGTTGGGGAGGTGGGCATCCGCGGGGTCGCGTCACCGAGAACCCGTGGGGTTTCCGTCCCACTGAGAGCGATGCTGGGGCAAGTAGCACTGGAGATGGAGGGTGAGGGCGGCAGAGGAAGGAAGGAAGGGGATATGGGTGTGAATTGTGCGTCGGAGGGCGGAGTAGTCGAAAATGCGGAAATGAGAGCGGCATAATTATTATCTGGTGCACTCCTGGGGCCAGGTGACGGCGGGAGGGGAAGTAGATATGGATCCGGCGGGGTGTCAGACCATGCCTGCATCAGCGGGGGCGACAAATGCTGTCCCCGACTGAGATTGAGCGTCGGGGGAGGTGCTCGAGGCGCCTTCGGCTCCATGTCCGCCTCCTGCACGGACTCAGACGGTAATTCTTGCGTATCTGGTGAAGGTAGAGGGGACGGGAGAGGTGTATCGACCTCCTTGACCGCTTCCAGTCCATGTGCAGGGAAATTCTCCTCCATTGGAGATGCCGCTGGAGAGTTCCCGCCGAAACGAAACTCGCTTAGACGTTCGCGGTTTTTCGCCTCCCATTCTTCCTTGATACGGTTGGCAGCAGTCGGCCGTCTGTCGAGCCCAGATTGTTCGCCGGGTTCAGGGGAAGCCACAATAGCAATCCGCATGTCCTGCTGGTGCTCCTGCACGCTGAGAGGCAGCGGCGGCAGCAGACCCCGCTCTCGTAGAGCCGCATTTCTTGCTTCTCGAGCAGCCAATTCCCGAGAAGCCGTTGTCGTGTTGTTGTTGTTGGGAGTAGTAGGGGAGCGACGTCGAGAGGGAGAGGTTGACCGGTTGCGGTTAAATTTGGTAGTGAGCTTCCTGAAGATAGTTCGAGATTTTGTGGGACTCTGCTTGCTCGCAGGGGGTGATACCGGCCTGGACGGAAGCGACATGGAGGTTAGCTTTAGGGTTGTGTGCGCTAGCCCAAACGCACTCTGTTACCCGCCTAGCCGGAATGGGCCGCTGTGTGGGGTCCATATTTTCAGATGCGCTGGAACGGTGATGTCGATCAGCTCTCGCCTAGCGTGAAAACGGCGCATGACGACGCACCGTGGCTCCACAGCGAGAAGCTTCTCATTGATTATGAGTGCGTCCAAAATAGGCGGCGGAGGTTCGTTCTTAGCACGACGGCCAAGCAGACTAGACATTCCAAAAGTTTTTCTCCTGGTAGAATCTCCTCCAATAGACGGCGGGCTGGAATTCGTGATTCGTTCACGAAATCGAAATGACCTGATACTGGTACCACCACGGGAAGCAAATATGGGTGCTGGCGGCTCAAGCGGGTCAGGCATGGTGGCAGAACGGAGGAATGACAATTCTCACCTCGAATTGTCAGACCTGGGGAAAAAGCAAAAGGGGCAACGATCAGAAACCCCCTGGGTCACCAGACTTTTTTTTCAGTTGCCCTGCATTTCGCCAATCATACAGTCAGATCCCCGTTGATTCCTTTTCTCCTTCCTCCACATCTTGCAGAGAATTCTCCAGAGTTTGCTCGTTCACCTTGGCGCGTTTTTCGTCCTGTGGCAGCCTGTGGCTGGCGTTTTTTTCTGATTTCCTTTTTGGTCCTGCGAACATACAACGTGGTTTTAACGATCGATCAATTTGATCTGCGGGGTAACCGTATCCCCAACCTATATATGTCCAATTTACACCCAGGAGTGACAGCGTCTATGTACCTGCCACCTCTTGGCTTTTTATCCCTGATTTTTGTCTAGAGTCGGCGGAGAGCTGCGGAGAGCCAGCATTTTTCTTGGGTCTGCATCTATTACTTCCGCGGAACTTTCGAAGAAGCTGTTCCACGCTGGCACACAGAATTCCGCGCATTCGCCACGTCTACATTAGAATTCGGATGGCTGGCTCCTGAATTAAACACCGCGACAGATGGCTTGGAAATGTACTCATGCCGACTGCTTGAAGGATACCCATCTCGGAGCAAAACGGCTAATAGAATTGCGTGCCCCTCATAGGTTCAATACTTCCAAGACCTCCGCCTGCGGCCGGCGTTTCTCAAGGATTACACGGAACGTCGGGCCATGTTGTCAAAAATATCCACCGCCGTCGATGCGACGCCAGCGAAGTTGATGTATCATTTCAATCTCGTGTGTGGTGTCTGTCCTGCTCTGACATTCCCACTTGCTTGCCCATTGGCCGTGCTGCTACGAGCGAGATTCATGTCCTTCGCTCCACTCTGGCATTGAGAATTGCTTACATTCGACGTCGCTGTGACATTACCATCTGCTTTTTTCACTGTCACTGACCTCAATTCGAACCCCAACCGAATCCAGCGGCCTCAAGAAATTCATCGCCAAGACAAGTAGCAGGCCGACAAGAGTTCTATTCCTCCACGACTCCGCATCATCCACTGCTCTCGCTCAAACCCCTGCTGTCGTTCAAATCCGATGTTAAGCCGGTCCTCGACTGAGTTCACGACATAGGCCGCTTCGCGTGGTATTGTAAGCTGGCTACTTTTCATAGTGTACACTATCCGGTATTTTACTTACAAATTAGATACTCTATGGTATGTCGCCGTAACACATTCTCACCTTCAGAGTATATTCGCTTCTTCCAGGCCGGTTAGAATAGTAGAGTGCCACTTACCGGGCTGTGAGTAGTCAAATGAATACTTCAGAATTTGGGAGCATTCAGAGTCCGGTCCGTCTGAGCAAACAAGGATCAACGAGTTACCTCCTGGGTGCAATTTCTTTGCCGCATACCGAGACCATCTTGACTGACTGCAAGTTCAATCTAGCGTTAATCAAACAACAACAAGTCACCCCGAGACAATTAACTATATTAGCTACATCCGCCCCGGCTGCACATAAGATCAAGTATCTCAGTGCAATTTACTCGTGGACCATGGAATTCTGACAACAAACAGCGAGCGAGTACTTACTTCATTCCGTCAAAAGCGTAAGATATTACATATGCACTCTGGACGGAAAGGAATGGCGGCCCGTAAATACAACCTGGATTTCTCAGTTACACTCCCAGCAATGTGAAACGCCGAAGCGCCGAGGTCACGGTGGCCGCATTTCGGGTATTCCGCAAGCAGGAAGGAATTCCGTAACAAGTATGAAAGAATCCGTTGGGGGGGAGGGGCAATACAAATTGAACTGTGCCGCGTACGATCGACAGGCGCGTTCGCTAAGTACAAACGAGAATGTAAGGAGATGCTTGCGGAATGTCTGAGTATACTTACTGGGACCTACCGGGAAGCACGGGTTACCTAGAATTGAGTATTATTTTCCTTTCCGCTGAAGCACCACAGGCCAGGAACCGTGTCTGCCAGTAGAACGGGACAAGAACAGATCACAGCTGGCAGCAAAACAGCACAGAGCAGCGGGAGTACAGGGACAGCGAGGTTATAGAGCGGATGGATGTGTGTATAATGTATGTAGAAATGATCCACATCCACATTTTTTTTGACACTTGATGACTCGCTACGGATGGACGGCGCGGAAGGAAGGAAGCGAGTGTGCGGGATCGAGGCCGTTTTGTGTATTTGTCTTGGGCATTAGTATAAGCCGCCACACCATCCGGGAAATAAAGGCGTCACGAAATTTCGGCGGCGGCCACCGACATGGAATTTCGGGACGCGCAGTACGGGAAGCGAGACGGAGTTGCGGATACATGAACGGCGCGGATCGCAACAGAATGAATGAACACGACGTTGACAGAAACGGACAGAAGCATGCCGACCTGTTAGCGTGTGTGGCGCCGGAGATGAACTGGCTTCGACAAATAGGAAAGGTGTACCGCGAAAACGTTGCGGAGAGGTGTACCAGGGTGTACCGGAGGGGCGCGTAATAGAGACGTGAATTCGCGTTTCATATTAGTGAGCTATCCAGACATCAATTGCAACGAGTGGCGGCATAGACAGCACTCGCGCCACGGGGCATGAGAAAAATTACTTCCAGCGCTTCAAATACCCGCTTTCCATGAGGCGGTGAAGCGTAGAGGTAATTATGTAGCAGCCAGGTCATTCAAACTTTGGTTGGTTGAAATGAATTATTTATTGTACTAGAATACATGCCGCCCTCGACAATCACTACAACAGTTGATATCATCACCAAAAAAAGCTTAAATTCGTAAGTGCGCAAGGGGTTTCGGGTTTCGCACGACCATAGTCTCCCCGTCCCGAAGGTCGTTGGAGTAGATCAAACGGGTAAGCGTGTCCGGGTGTATAGGGTAGAGGAAAAGAAAGGGTTATACTCACCAGAAAACAGAAGGTAGTGACCTATAGAGTGGGTCAGTAGGGTTTGCATGCGATAAGGAGACGTATCGCAAAAGGCTGCATGTAATTACTGACTACATGTCACTAATGTATGCACCGTTTCTGCAAAGTCACCGTTGGAGCTTGGTGTTGAAGTCAAAGAATGAGGACTTACCCTTGCCCGAGATCCCCGAAATAGTGCGTTGAAATCCTAAGAGAAAACCGAAGTGTTAACCACAGAAGGTACAGGTAGATTTTGAAGGTAGGTACAAATCTACGACGCGTTTTTCAACGTCGGCCACGCATTTTGAACATCGGCGGCGCGTTTTGAACATCCCCGACGCGGTTTAAACATGTCCGACGCGTTCTTGAACGGTCTCGACGCGTCAAAGACTCGGGCCTGCGCGCGCAAGTCGTTAGCGATGATGCCGGAATGAGTACGCACCTCAGTCCCTCAGGGACAAGCGTGGCGGCATTGTGCCTGAACACGATCACGTGCAAAGACGCCTTCGCAGTAGGAGAATTCTTTAAATAATCAAGGTTGAGACGACAGCTTTTTTTAAATGTGTTTTTAAACGTTTAAACAGTGTATTAAATCTGGTCTTTGATTCCAACGACTGGGCCCCCAACGAAACACCCATTGAATCCTGGTGTTTAAACACACATGTTTAAACTGACCTTTTACTCGTCATATTTAAAGGTGATGTTTAAAACACATGTTTAAACCAAGTTTAAACCGGCCTTTAAACGGATAGTTTTAAAGTTGGTTGCTGGATTTAAACTCGGATTACACTCACAGATTTGAAACCTGCTTTGAATTCTGCCGAAGTCCCTCCCAGTTCACACTGGGGCGCGATGTCAGATTGAGAAAGTATGTATCGAGGAATTACTGACCACAAGGGGACAGCAGGATTTACATTGGAAGGTGCCGACGAGAAGCGAACGTCAGATCGAACGACCAACAGCTATGCCACTCGCCACTCACACTCAACGCCTACATCCAGACGCTCCACCAGCGCTGTCCCATCACATCCTCTCACACAATGCAGCAATCGTTCACGGACCTTGAAGGGACACAGAGAGCTGAAAATGCGGCATGGTGGGGAGTGGCGACTGGATGTGGTGGTGGAAGACAAGAGAAACGACACCGCCACTGATCGGATGTGATTCGCTTTGACAGCCCCAGCCACTGATCAGTGATATGAAGGCTTTGGTTAGCTTTGGTTCCCGTGTCACCTCTTTTGTCTTACCACCATGTCCTACCAGTTGCCACTCCCACCACGTCGCACTTTCAGCTCCCTGTGTCCCTTCCGCAAACGCTTCTGCATTGTCGAGAGGATGCGCTGCGAAAGCACCGGTGGAGCATCCAGCATGTGGAAGTTCACTGAGTGACGACACTCGTGAGTGGCCATTCAATCTGACGCTATCTCCTAGGCTCCATATTTCCTTGCAGGCTCCTTCTGACATCTTCCTGCTCCCTTGTGGTCGGTCATTACTCGACGTTATCATCACGCGTCCACTGAAAATGTGATGACTCATTCCTCCGGCACTCAACTCTAGACTCTAGAGCCGTTTGGTTGAAGACCCGGTTCAAACATGCCTGTTTAAGTATTTAACATCCCGGTTCAAACAAATGTTTAAACCCCAGCTTTAAGCACGATCTACATATTTAAATGCCCGGTTTAAACATGCATTTAAACACGAGGTTTAAATCCAATATAATCAAAGGTCGTCGTCTCGATTTAAAGACCTTATTCAATACACTGTTTAAAGCTATTTAAATACAACTCGCCGGCTGCACTGTACCGCCGGATCGGTGGTACATGTATTACTAACATTAAACATTTAAAAACGCATTTAAAAAAACTTGTCGTCTCAACCCTGATTATTTAAAAAAACTTGGTCCTGTTTACTAAAGACGTGTCGGCCATGTCGGCGATGTTGCATGTTGAACTCGGAGGACATTGGGTAAGGGAGCGAGCTGAATGTGAGGTTGATACTGAGGAGAATGAGGACGAGATCAAGACGTGCGTACCAAACAGCGCTGACATTGAACACAACCTCAACAGGATGAATGTCGGTGAAGTGCGAGCTGGTCGAGGATCAGAGTCAGTGAGTGCGCTGGGGGTGGATGCGGGAATGCATGTACCTTGCAATGTTGAACATAATCAACAACGGCAGCGTTGAGCTCGACGGCGACCTCAACAACAGGCAAGCATTGAGGGAGGATGTTGGGGTGCAGAGCATCGACGGCGAGGACGGGTTGTGTTGGGCAAGGACAGGTGGTCTGGAGGAGGGTCATAGTGGGGGGAAAGGAAGAGGTGTGTGGTGGTAAGAGGCAAGAGGCTTTATAGTGACGCGTGAGGTTGCAGCTGTTTGGTTGTTCAACAAACATTCATGTGCGTGACTTTGTTGAAGCCGCATAAACAAGTGCAACCCAACGCGTCACTATAAATGCAGGTGTCCGATGCTGTGCATCACCCACTTTACGCCCCCACTATGCTCCTGCGCCATACTACTACCCCCCAGCCTGGCTTTTCACATAACATCCTCCGACTCGAATCCATTCATGATTCGTCATCAAGTACATGCAGTTCAACCCGCTTTCACAGGGAGATTTGGAGGATGATCGCTGGGGAGTGTGGATTTTCGCCACAGTGTGTCGCAGGTCTTCATTCTCGAGATCCTATTCCCGCTGTTCTCTTACCACAGTCCAACACCACCTCGAGGAACATCCCACCCTCCACCCAATGCGAGAGTATTCCCTGGCATGAGTGATTCGATTTCCAACCAACCATCCACATCGTACTCTCCACATTGTAGTCAATATTCGAAATCCACTATCTAAGAATTAAGCACCTTTTTCCCACCGCCTGCAACATTGAGCTCATCGTCGCCACTGCTCGCGACCATCTCAACACCGCCTTCATCGACACGCCATGTCTGCATCAATGCCGTCGACCCTGAACCATCACACGTTGTCAACTCAACACAAACTAAGTTAATCATTCCGAGAATCAAGGGTGCTTATTGACTTAAGATCTTACGGCTCGCTCGCCTTACGCTGGCACTTTGCTTACTTTATTATCTTACATCTCAGTCTCTTGTTCGACTAAAGTTCAGCAGTGTAGTAGTTCCTCGTATGTTGTCGTACATTGACAAAATTTATTGTGTTTGCTGAAATTCGATTCAACCTGAAACGAAACTTCAAGAACATAATTAGTTTTGTACCGCACTGAATAGGACTTCAAAGGATTTGTGAATTGGAGGTATCCGTATCGCACCGTAGATTCGTACTCGAAGTGCTGTATTTGATGTATCTGTTGAGATGGAGCTTGAATGCAAACCAAAATGCAGAAAAATCAGCCGCAGAATTAGGTTGCTTTGCACCTTTGAACCATAATCATATTGGATCAGTACATGAACCCAAATCTTGGAGGGAGGCGGGTCGAATAAAGAATCCCGACGGCTGAGTGTTCTGCATAGAGAGATTTTACTCTAGCGTATCAGTTTTATCAACTTGGATGCAGTTGAATAAAGAAGACTAAGGAGCCTGCTTTCCATAATCCAATGGCTGATCGAATTTAAAGACTTGAACTCGTCTCGTCTTGAACATGTGCGAGATTTTGAGTCGTTATGTTCTCCTGAGTGAATCTCGGAATTTGTACTGCCTTGAATGAAGTCAAGTAGATCATTTGACGAAAAGTGGTAAACTGACCTTGACTTTGAAGCCCTCGCTCGTTCCGGTTCTGACTATAAAGCTTCAATTACCAGATTTAGTTAGCAATCTACACGCACCGGTGCTTCATCAATACGAAGATGAGTTATGCTGTGTTTAGAGAATGAAGTACATATCAAGTTCTTGAGAAGCCGACATCGCAAAATTTGGTTTCCGAATGCCACATTCTGTTGAAATTATTAGCAGAACATTGGCGAGGAAAAAGTCTGATGCACAGATGAGCACTTGAACCTACCGTATCGGGGTCGATCTAACTCGATATCGGTTCGCTTAGATTTTGAACCGCATGTTCATTTTGAGTAAGCGCTCGCTCGAGGCTGAAGGATTGCGGCTACAAGATTTCAATCACCACAGGCGAAGTTCAATTAGCAATTTGGACACACTGGTGCTTTGTTGATGCGAGAGTGAGTTGGGCTGTGATTGTAGAATAAAGTTCTTGAGAAGCCGACATTGCGGAGACTTTGGTTACTGAGTGCCAATTGTTGACATTCTTCCGCTAGCAGGACAATGGTGGGGATCAAGCTTACTGCCAATCATGAGCTCAAATAGGTACTCAGTTGAAGGAGAATGGAAGGAATAAGTCTAATTCTGATGCATAGACAAAGTGCTTGAACCCACCATACCGCAATTGATATCGGTCTGCGACGCTTGCTGGAGTTCCACACCTGAAGCCATGCATTTAAATTAATTGCAGACAAAAAGAAACGTTTTTACAAAGTGGCTACACCTTGAAATTCACACCAAGTTGTCGCCAGATGTTCGAATATTGCGTTCATCAGGCTTGTCGGACTTCAAGTTCAACATCTTGAATTTTCAAATATATTGGAAGATAGTCAAAATCTGAGCTGTACACGAAGCTCATCGGGTGCATTGGCCTCGGATCTGAAGGAAAAGCAGGCAGCGGAACGACAATGCGGGGTACAACACATGCCATCAATTTTGATACATGACCAAATCGGTCCGACTACCTTCCTCCGCTCATCTCCGCGCACCAAATTTTAGCTTTTCAGGGCTCATGGACTATCTCCGGTCTCCGCACTCAAGTCTACAGTGCTGCTCTAGGGGTTCATGAATCTTAATATGGGTTCTCTCTGTCTGCCTCGGGTTCAATGGTCCACAACTGGTTTGCGAACTTGAGTATTTTGCGAAAGCGATTCAAGATCTCGGTTAATCCAAGGTTGATCTCAGCTCCTTGATGGATGATGGAATAATTAGGCCCATTCTGGCCTTTACATGATGCCGCATGTCTGTGGCCTCGAATATTTTCCTCGAAACTACTTGCACACCAACACTGGCGTACGGTGTATTCTTTCAATGGCTCCTTACAAAGTATTCCCTGGGTGCATTCGCCCACCAGGTTATTCTGTCTGAATCGTGGACGCATCATGTACTAATTCGTGCATCAGCCTGACTCTATGCTGAGGACGGTCTCAGGACTCGAATACAACCCCACCCGTTATTAAGACACGCAAATATTTTGGAGATGGATTGAGAGACTGTGAGATACAGTAGGTGTCTACTACTATGCCAAGTCTTATCTGACTCTATGTTTTTTGTTAAAAGTATGTATCGATCCCTCTCCCACACCAAACTCGAACCTTGCCGACCCCAAACCTCCAGGAGCTCTGTGGTGATGCTCGCGAGTGTACCCACGGCATCGAGACATCTCGAACGAGCCCCAAGATGTGCTCCACAACGGTGGTTGAGAGGGGTTCCTTGATCGACGTCGGCGGCGGCGAGCCCAACCTGATGTTGAACCGAGGTCATGTGCCTCGGCAGTGCCGGTGAGTTGTCGCTGAGACGGCAGAGAGTGCAAGGACTCACCTTGCAGTTGAATAGATTCGGTGTCGTTGGTGACGACGGCGACGGCGACGGTGAGCGCCACATCGACGACGACAGCAGGGGCAGCGACACCCCAACAGCGATGACCCGATATGGAAGCATGGTCCTCAGATGGACGTTGGGCAGTGGTAGGAAGTGGCGGGGGAGGAAAAGGATGTTGGGTTTCGGTGAGCTCTTTATATAGTGTCGCGTCGCGTGGGTCCCGTGAGCTGAACCCGGTTTGTTGAATTGTACAAACAGGTGCAACTGTACGCGTCTCTATAAAGCTGGGCGTCCGACGAGCCAACTTTCCCCAACACCCCACTTCCCCCCACTTCAACCAAGAGCCTCTCCTAAGCTCCCATTGCCTCCTATGCACCCAACAGGGCTTCTACCACCTCCTCCTCGATGCCTACGACATCCTCAACCACCTCGCTCGTCGCTGGCGGCGCCGGCGACCTCGGCGATGACCAGCGCCACTCGAGGTAAAGTTCCTCTTTTTTTCATTGCTTCTTGCTCACCCTTCCTCTCCAGATGCTTGCATCCGTCCCGCCATGACACCGCCGACACTGCCCTCGTCGTCGGCGACGTTGCGCTCAACATCACCAGCAAGCAGGGGGTCTTTGGGCTCGGTAAGCTGCTCTCTTCTCCCTTGCAACCTCCCTAACCCTCTTCCAGGACCGCGTACTCGCCGTCTCGGGCGGCGCCGACGCCCCCGCCGCGCTCTCGGAACAGTCGGCGCACCTCGGCTGATTGGTGAATTTTCACGACCCTTCTCTCTTCTCCCTCTGATCTACGCTCCTGGGACTCGCATCGGCCCGCCACAATGCCTTCAACGATGCACTCGCCGATCACGACGGCGCACTTCGGATCAAGCGGCGCGCAGGTGTTTTGGTGCTCGTTTGGGTGCGTTTCACTCCCTCTACTATTTTCTATGCTTACTGACTTCATTATAGCACCCCCGCCCACTGTTTCCCACGGTTGAACTGGGCCCGACGCGGTTCCCACGCCCATGATCACTTCGCGCCACTCTTGGGTAAGTGTTACCATTTCTCTGCTAGCCCTACTGAATGCTGGCTCTAGCTGCGGCCTCTGAGGCCGGGGACATCAGTAGGTCCAAAAACCCCGCCCTGCATCGAACAGCGACTAGGGAGTCATAGGTCTCGTTCAGGTGCGCTTCAGTCCCGCTTTGATTATCTGTCATTATTAACTTCATTCTAAGACCTTTGTTCATTTTTCACACGGTCCCGATGGTCCGACGCGCTGTCGGCGAACCGAGCAGGCCATTCGCTCGACTACTTGAACTTTGAATTCCCTCAATAATTCTTTTTTTTCGGTTCAATTATCGCCGTACGCACACATTTCCTATTCAGTTTCGGTTTAACTGACAATTTTCTGAGTTGACTTTCAAGCTTGACCTACAGCGTCTCAGTAAGTCGCCTTTCAAATCTAATTGCTCCGTACTGAATTTTTGGACTAGATCCTTCAGTTCAATTATAACAACATCCTTCAATTTCAAATCCGAAGGTGCGTAGCTTAATTTTCTACTTTACATAACTGACCTTGCTCGTAGACTTGAAAAATGCCCCTTCGATTTTATATGTGGTGCGTCGAGTTGACCTCTTCTGCTTCATTTTCACTGACTTGTGAAAATTTAACTTTAGAACTGGCTGGTCGCAAATTCAACGGGTTATTATGGTCGAACTTTGAAAGGTTCCCCGGTGAGTCGCATTCAAATACCATCATGATCCTTACTGACCTTGACTTTGCGACTATAGCTCAACTTATCGCACTCAAACGGCGAAACTAGCTATGCCGGTGCGCACATTCCGACTGCTCCCTTTCGCTTCACTGACTTGAATCTTCTTCAATTAGTTGAGGCCGAAACTATCTTTTGAGGCCGAAACTATCTTCAAACGCTTTCGGGTCTCTGGTGCGTAGTATTCAACTTCACTTTAATCCAGGCTTTGCTCAGCGACTTGTTTTAGTGGCGCCTTCGAGGGATGTGTGAAGGACTGCTGGTGTGTCGCATTCAATTATGTTGCTGTCATTATTACTGACCTTACTCTTCTGTAGTTCTTGCTGCGACTTCAAATGCCAGAATTATCTTCAAATTTTACAACAGACCTAATGGTGCGTTACATTCAAATTCCCTGTCCGACTATCACTGACCTTGTTTTGCTTGTATCAGATTTCACTGGTCACGCCTTCAAGTTCGAAACTATCTTCAGATTTAGCGGGTTCATGGTGCGTTGCATTCAGCTACTTATACTTCAACTCTTATTGACTTCAAACGTTAGATCTAACCAATGCTTCGAAGACGGGGATTATCTTCAATCAAAACTATCTTCAGATTTAGCAGGCTCATGGTGCGTTACATTCAATTAATTGGACTTCAACTCTTCACTTCAAACGTTAGATTTATTCGATGCTTCGAGGACCGGCATTATCTCCAAGTTTAATCCTCACGAGCTTGACTTGAATGGTTTATTTAGGTCCAATCCTCACTTACTCGGCCTTTAACCACTTAAATATCGCGGGACAAGGCAGGGATTATTATCGACTTGTAGAAATCTATTCGGGTATGTCAATCAACCTGAGCTCTTCGTCTTACCTCGATGCGACTGACTTTATAGATTGACCCAACATTACCTCACGAAGACCCAACGTTCCTGCAAGCGATACACGGTGCGTCCATCTTATTCTATACAGCCCCTACTTTCCTGACTGACGATTGAATACTCAGATTCTGCCCGACCGCTTCGAACTCGGTCGTGACTATTGTTTATATTGTTCGGTGCGCTACTTGGGTCCTAACACCTCTTTTGCCTTACTAACTTCACTACAGATTCTTGTTACGACTCAAGAATCCCCGCCAACGCCTTGCCAACGCCGAAACTATGCCAGGCCAATCCGAGGTATGGTTTGGATTTTGTTTTGCATCGGCATACATGGACTGACTCTGAACGGATAGGTTGAAGTCAACTACGCTCCCCGACTCATTATGGTTGATCGGTACGCTATAGGATGTATCAGTTTCTATGCCTTATTGCCCACTTCATTCCAGACTCATCGCGACTCCAGAAATATCTTCAACGTCGAAACTATGCCAGTCCAATGCAAGGTATGTTTCGAATTTGTCTCTTTCTGTATAGGCGCACAAAGGTTGAATATAACTGTAACAGAATAGCTTCACGCCAACTACGCGGCTTCCCCGTCCAAGGCCGAAATTACGATCCTATAGCCTCAGGTATGTGGCTTCATTTATTTTTTTCATCCAGCAGACATTCACTGCCTCGACTTCTTTGGTAGTACATACTTACTTCGATACTTGTACCTTGCTGAAGGTATGTCAGTTTCATGTTCAATTATCTGAATGTAAGCTTTCGTTGATTACCTTTGAAGTAAATGCTGACGCTGATTTACTTCAAGGATCCTTCAAGGACCGAGTCAAGATCTACCACCACTTGATTTGAATGTCTACTACTTGTATGTCTCGACGAGACACAGACACGGATACTATTACTTGATTGGTTCAGCATCCCACTCATGTGACCGCGGAGCGCTTTCCTTTGAACCACAATGTACGTTTCACAGCTTCCTCATTCCACTTCCTTCTCAATAACGCTCTCGAATTCAGGGATCCTTAGGTGTGTTTACCATAGCCACTCAGGTGAATATTTGCCCCGGTCTTGGTGTCAGACCCAATTCATGTACTGACTTTTCCCAGACTTGAATAATTTAGACCCGGGATATGATCTTTGGCAGTGGGATCAGAGTCGTACTGCATGTACGCGAGCCTCGGTTCCCCGAAACGTTTGTCTCCAAGATTCAACCGGGCCCAATGCTAATTTTTTTTACAGGACTTCTGTTGCCCGTTGATTAGTATAGCCTCAATAATTGAGTTCTGTCTCACTCAGAATGCCGACTCATTACCTGGAGGTGTTGTCAATCTATTTCGCTTCAAATCTTCGACTAAGACTCTCGTTCCCTCCCAGGTACCCCATCCGATCCTCCTCAGCGTCAAGAGGTCAGCATCCTTCTCATCCTTCCGTATTTTTTCAATTCCCTCATCATCATCCAGACATGCATTGAAAACCCTCGCTCCAGGTACGCCGAATCGCTCGCGAACACTCCGATTTCTCGGATAACGCTTCATTTACACCTCCAGGAACCCCTCTGAGCCATATCCACGGTACACAATGGTCTGACTTCATTCCTGCTGCTTCTTGAAAAGCTGATGTTTATGTAGTTAACTCACACTCTCAAGGTCCCAAAAGCGCGACAGAGCGCGTTTTTACGATCGAGTATCATTCACGCAGTGTATCGGGATCTGCGAAGCAAGTCTTCGCTTCGCAAACGAGGTCAGTATCCGCTTTTTCGACTCAAAGTTCCCTTCTGACATTTTCCTGTACAGCACTTTCCCTCTTGCTCCGATGCTTCGGCGCTCCGTAGGGACTCTCCGCGTCGACGAATCGAAGATCCGGGTACGTTCTTATTGTCGTTTTGACCTCCCAACCGTACCTGACCTCTAGTTTTTCAGATTTCTGCTCATCTCACACAGAGAGTCCTATCTCTCCGTTTTGAGGAACCAGGCTCGCGAGTCGGCATCTCTAGAACGCTCGGAGATACCTCTCAACGTCCGCGTTCCTGTTTCCGGGGTACAGGCAAGTCTTCTCTCTTTTCCAGAAAATCCGCTTTGACCACCTATTTTACTACAGCTCTCCCGGTATCGATTCACGATTCAAACCCGTAAGCATTTCCGGGCGAGAGGAGGGACTGTTCCGACGAAAACGGCACGTCTATACTATGCTGACTGATGCCCCAGCATGCTTGTACTTATCCTGACTCCGACCTTGCAGCCCTGTACCCGACGTGGTTATCCAGGTTTCCGTCATTCAGTGCTACTTCCAGCACATCGAATCCAATTATCACTGCCAAAAACGACCCGGAAACTCGTGCGCATCGCTGCGATACGCGTCCGACCCGCTTCGACGATTCAAGCAAGTTGTGAGTAAGTATGTGTTTGATTTACGAGTTCCCGCTTGACCACCTCGCTTCGCAGCTCTTCGAACACACATTCAAGCGTCCGGACGGCGTACGTGACCGTATTAACGCGCTTCCAGAATGCGCTCTGGTACGGTCCTTCTTTTCTTCCGCTACGCTCGGTCTCCCTGCCTTGCTGAATCGCGAAATTCAGATTTCGCGGAGATTTCTTGCGCCGATATAATACCGAATTTAAGTTCGCGCGGGAGGACTGCTCAGGCAGAGCGTCCGCGTTCAAGTAAACCGCGCTGTACGCCTCCGCCCCGGGTACGTCGCGCGCTATTCTACGGAGCTCCCAGCCCCACTTTTGCGGGCGGACTCAGACTCGCAGTGCAGTCCGTCCAAGTTGCACATTCATTCACTCAAAACTTTTATTGAATAGATCTGAATCGGCCAGTCCGAAGCCGAGGCTTTCAGAGGATGTATGTGCTAGAACGCCTTGGTGAAGTTCTACATACCGCTCGTTCGTTCCAGCCAGCTTACGCGTAAGCTCCCAGAATTTCCACACCTTCGCCGGGACCGTCTCGCCCGAAGTCGCTGATTCGCAGGAACACGCTGCATCCGTAAGACTGCACACAGTCGTGTTCACGAGGTCGCTGAAAGCAGTGGACGCGAAGCGCGCGCGGAAGGGAGGAGGTGGTGCAGGTGGAATGAACCAGTCTGGAAGCGAATGGTGAGTGCACGGTTTGGGTCGCGGGAATGAAAGCAAAAGGGCGCGCTGATGCTTGAATTTCAGGTGGTATTTCTTGAGTATGTACCAGAGGTGATTGTGTGGAAGGTGTGGCGGCAAGGGCGAGTCGCAAGGGAAGAGGCCGCAGGAAACGCGTTGCTGATACGGGGGCTTGTGACTTGTGTTACAGGATTCGTTAGAGACGCACAGAGAGCGGAAGCGCAAGATTCCGAGCGGGGAGAAAATACCGCCAGAGTGCGCACCTGAGTATCTTGACGTGCCGGCGTATATAGCTGAGTGCGACGGGTTGCGGCGGGCCGGGACGAATCTCGCGCAGAGCGCGCAAGGTGCGGGAATGGGGTATATTGAGTGAGAGTGTCTGCTTACTTGCGTCTATGTACAGGACCCAAGTTCTCTCCTTGTCTGCGGCGACGTGGCGCGGGGTGCCCGGCCCGAGCAAGCGTGGCGTGCGTCGAGCAGGGATGTCGCGTTGGATGGAGCGAGCGGGGCGGTCGAGCGGCGTACTTGAGACGGAGCAAGGGACTCGGACTGGGTGGTAGAGCGAGTACAGGCACAGCGGCACATCACTTGGCGTACACGCAAACCAGACGGCGAAAGCGCTGCTGCCGTTGTGTGCGCGGCACCGTGTTCGAGGACGAGGGAGCGGTGACGTCGTTGGGTCAGGCCATGGTGGCAGATGACAATTCTCACCTCGAATTGTCAGACCTGGGGAAATTGCAAAAGGGGCAACGATCAGAAACCCCCTGGGTCACCAGACTTCTTTTCCAGTTGCCCTGCATTTCGCCAATCATGCCGTTGATTCCTTTTCTCCTTCCTCCACATCTTGCAGAGAATTCTCCAGAGTTTGCTCGTTCACCTTGGGCGCGTTTTTCGTCCTGTGGCTGGCGTTTTTTTCTGATTTCCTTTTTGGTCCTGCGAACATACAACGTGGTTTTAACGATCGATCAATTTGATCTGCGGGGTAACCGTATCCCCAACCTATATATGTCCAATTTACACCCAGGAGTGACAGCGTCTATGTCGTTTCGCTACCCCTCCCAGCTCTTGGCTTTTCTTCCCTGATTTTTGTCTACGAGTCGACGGAGAGCAGCATTTTTCTTGGGCATCTATTACTTCCGCGGAACTTTCGAAGAAGCTGTTCCACGCTGGCACACAGAATTCCGCGCATTCGCCACGTCTGCCATTATGTGGAATTCGGATGGCCGGCTCCTGAATTACACGACGACAGGTGGCTTGATTCCTTGCCAGCTTCGTGTGAAATGTAATGTACTCCTTGAGGATACGCATCTCTAACAAAACGGCTAATAGAAAGCAAATGGTAATGTGACGAAGAATTGACAACGCCAGAGTGGAGCGAAGGCTAGCGAAGGGTACGAATCTCTCGTAGCAGAACGGCTGGGCATTAAATGCCAGCGCAGGACAGACAACACACATATGGCGAATGATACATCAAGAGTGGATGCTTCGCTGGCGTCGCGCCGACGGCGGTGGGTATTTCTGACAACGGGCCGGACACTGTTCTTGGGAAAGGCGGTGATCCTGGAAGTGGAACCTTTGCCACATTTCATAAAAAGCAGAACCCGGGAAAATACAGTCAGAAAATCAGCAGTCAGTTTTTTGTTTACCTCAATCAGTCTACCGCTTTGGTTGTCATTTTTTGTAGGCGATGCCTCGAATATTGAACCGCCTCCGAAACGCTGATGTCAAGCTGGCCGAGGGAACCATGTCAGGGTGGCCGACGGGGGCTCGAAGACATTCCGTAACTCGGAAAAATTCCGTTTGAAAGACAAAACAGGCAATACAAATTGAACTTGAGGAGTTCCGCGTATGATCGTCGCGGGCGTTCGGTAAGTACAAAACCGGGTTGGAAGCGGGGCGTGTGAGTTTGCGCAAGACGGCGGTGAGAACCGTATTGGAGGGGACGAGGAAGAAATTCTGTAGGGTTGTGCGGATTTGAAGATGGTGCTGTGTTCCTTCGTAATCAGTGAATTTTTCTCTTCCCTTTTTTCTGTCGACGCAAACGCAGGGCCAGGAACAGTCTACAAGCCGAAATAACAGCTGGCAGCCAGGGCACCGAGAGAGACACAGACAGCGCGAGCTTGTAGATCTAGAGCGGCTATTCAAGTTGAAATGATCCACATCCACATTTTTTGACACTTGATGACTCGCCACGGATGGTCAGCGCGGAAGGAAGGAAGCGACTGTGCGGGATCGCGGCCGTTTTGTGTATTTGTCTTGGGCATTAGTATAAGCCGCCATACCATCCGGGAAATAAAGGCGTCACGAAATTTCGGGACGCGGCGGCCACCGACATGAAATTTCGGGACGCCCACCGATATGGGAACGAGGCCGGAGTCGGGGATACGTGAACGACGCGGATCGCAACAGAATGAATGAACCCGACGTTGACAGAAACGGACAGAAGCATGCCGACCTGTTTGATACCGTGTGTGGCGCCGGAGATGGACGGGCTTCGACAAATAGGAAAGGTGTACCGCGAAAACGTTGCGGAGAGGTGTACCAGGGTGTACCGGAGGGGCGCGTAATAGAGACGTGAATTCGCGTTTCATAGTGAGCTATCCAGACATCAATTGCAACGAGTGGCGGCATAGACAATACACTGCAGTGGCACTCGCGCCACGGGGCACGAGAAAAATTACTTCCAGCGCTTCAAATACCCGGTCCCATGAGGCGGCCAGAGCGCATACATACCGCGCAGCGCAGAGGTAATTATGTGGCGGCCAGATTGGAGGTTTGCGCCACCTTGCACCCGTGATTGGACTGACTGCAAAATGGGCGTCGGAAAATCCACAATGGGTCTTGGTGGGTGTAAGTAGACTTGTCGGTGTCCAACAATCCAGATTCTCGGGCATTCCGCTGAGGAATGGTTGAGTCTCAGCGCAAGAATGAGAGTTCAGGACAAAGTCATCATGACACGTGACGCGGATTATCCTTTCGCTTCCGCTTCCACAGCCGTCGTCCTACGGAGACTCGGGAAGGAGAGGCAGATGGCGACCTACTCAAAGTACCCCGGCCCCTACCCAAGCAGCTCCAAGGCGCTTCCTTCCACCGGCAAAACCGAGTTCGAGATCCTCAAGGAGTCGCACAAGTTAGTTTTCATGTGCGTGATGCAGTGTTTTGGGCTGACCACATTTACCTACAGATTCCTGCGCGAGGAAGACGGTAAGGGCCAGCAGCCGCTCTCGTGGGACGAACAGCTCGCGTCGAAATACTACGATAGTCTGTTCCGCGAGTACGCGGTCTGCGATTTGAAGCACTATAAGTCTGGGAACGTACGCCATTCAGCTAACTCGAAACCTCATATACCCACTGACGCACGACTCAGTTTGCTCTGCGCTGGCGGACGGAGACGGAGGTGCTTTCAGGCGCAGGCGAGACCTCATGCGGGAATACCCGCTGCGAGCACCACGCCACGGACGCAGGTCGGCGGCGGCGTGCACCGCTCTCCACGCTCGAGCTGCCCTTCACGTATACGGAGCACGGCGAAGCGAAGTCTGCGCTCGTAAAGGCCGTCCTGTGCGAGAAATGCCTGGGGAAGCTGATGTGGAAGCGCCGGAAGGAGAAGGCGGAGGCGGGTGGGGTCGTGAAGGAGGAAGAGGTGGAGCCTGTGCTTGAGGAGGTCGATGTGCAGGGAAGTCGGAGTAGGGGAAAGGAGGCCCAGGTGTCGCCCACGGAAGAGGATTCGAGAGATGAGCGCCGACATCGAAGGCGCAGTTCGCGCTCGCGGTCTCCTCGTCGGCAGGACGGCCATCGCGATCCCACTGAACGGCCTCGACGACGTTCTCCGACCCGGCACTCGTAGAGGACGTCTAGACTTGGCATATCTGTTGTAAGAGAATTGTATTGTTAGGCATTCTTCAATTTTTTTTTTTGGCAGGACGCAAAGTAAAGGTTAGGAAGTCGAGTCCTTTAATTCATAACTATTTTCAAATGGGCAACGGTACTGATCTGCTTCCCCCCTTCGAGAGAAATGCATTGCCCCCACCAAGTCTTGGGCTCATATTCCTTTCTATAAGTGATGACTGAACGTCCTGAAACCCAGCACTGCTGAAAGAATCTCTAGCTCCCATTGCACGTTCGGTTATTTGAATGACCAAGTGGCCGTCATTCCCCCGACATCCAGATTCTCGAAGGATACGAACATCCTGCGAGATATCACTCTGGTTCACGGAGCAGCCAGGAGTCCCGGACAGCGGTCTCCGACGTTTACACCGATAATTTTGTCCATGTCTATATTTCGCATGTATCAGTCTCGTACTTAGGAGACATTACTTGCCGGACCAAGTTGAACATGAACTTGAGGCGCAGATGCTAGCTAAACAGGTTCCGAGTCGATTATATTTCCAGTAGCGACGTGTGTATCCCGTGAGGTTCCAGTACGTATTTCGCATATATCAGTCTCGTAGCAAACGCTATAAGTTGCCAGAATGATTCCACCAAGTTGTTAATGAACATGGACTTGACACGCAGATGCTGGCTAAAACAAGTCCAGAGTGCCGGTCCTAATAGAGTCCTCTAATATTATTGCGCATGCTATCCACTGAAAGAAGGAATGCATTATGTTAAATACAACGCAAGAATACCCTCCTCAAGTGGTTCGCGGCCAAAAGCGCGAAATCGGTGGGTGAGATCAAACCCGGGTTCCCGACCGAGGTGCATCATTCTGATGATCAGTATGCGACTTTTGTACACTACTTCGACCCCTTCGGGGCGTCATACGAAAAATTGGAACGATACAGAGAAGATTAGCATGGCCCCTGCACAAGGATGACACGCTTTTCCGGAGTGGTAGACCTACGGGTCTCAATATTTATGCTCCGCTTTCCGGTTTTTCATCTTTTTGGGTCGCCCGCTATTTACATATGCCCCTCCGGAAAGCATGCCATCCTTGTGCAGGGGCCATCCAAAATGGTACTCAGATGTGCAACAGCAGATTACAGTAAGGTTTTGCTGCGGGCCTGGGCAAGGCCGCCGACAAAATGCATAAATGATGCCCTCGACGTCTTGATTGCAGATTCAAAAAAACTGGTTGGAGTCCGAGCATAAGACGTACCATGATCTTGGTATCACTTGCGAAACAGACTTTGAAAAAAATAAAGAAAAAAAAATGAAACTTGATGATAGCAAGATGATAGCGATGTTCGGGTTCCGAACACGGAAAATTCGAGATGAAAGAATTGTAAGCGATGTTCGGAGTCCGAACATAAAAAAATTTCAAATGAGACATCGAGGGCCTTCAGCTTTTCTATCGGAACTGGAACTTGAACAAACCTTCGAGGAATATGGACCTTGGTGAGGGTTGCAACGGTGGTGGTTAATCGTAAGATTCCCAACGGCAGAGCTTTGCGCCCCTATGTCGATTACTAAAACCTCTTACGTCATGAACACGGTTGAAACGACGCCATGCCGACTTGATGCCGACTTCTCTGCCAACCGAACTTGCCTCTGAACACTCAAGTTGTCTATGAACGGCGATGTCCCGAACGAAGCCTATCCATCGGTGAGTCTTCCTATGGTTTCCATTCTTCACTTACCTTGCCTGCAGCATCGTACCTCTGTGCTTAACCCATCACGCTGTCGTCAATCGAAGTCCTTGCCCAGATCTTCTCCTTTGCAATGAAACTCCTTCCACTTCCCAGATAGATGAAGTCAACGAGGCCATTAGGCGAGACGAAGAAGATATGTCTGCCACCGATACCGCAATAACCCGTTTTCAGTACATGCTCGACCGGCTGGGAACGAACGCCATCCGGCAAGACGAAGCAGATATCTTTGCCACCAATACCGCAATAACACGTCTTGAGTACTTGCTAGATCGCTTGCGAACGCGTCGTCTACAGCTACAGGAATTTGCCGAAAGGCACCGCGTTATGATGTCCACCGTGCGGTGGCTCCCCGCCGAGATCTTGGGGGTGAAATCTTCGTTCACTGCTGCGATCCCGATGTGCAGTTTCACCCACCCACGAACATCATGTGGCGGATCATCCAGGTTTCTGTTTTTTGGCGCGCGACCGCGCTGGCCTTGCCACACCTTTGGCGCCATTTCGTATTCAAGGATAAGATGCGAGTGCGCGACGACGATCTTGTCCGGGCGATCTCCCTACAAGTACGATGGTCCAATCCTACTCCACTTGCCATCAGAATAGAGAAATCCCAATACCACCCCGCTATCTTGGATCATTTAGCCGCTGCGTCGGCCCGCTGGGAGGATACCTCACTTCGACTCTTTCCAGCCGCCTACAAGCATTTGTTTGCCCACGCAAATATCTTTTCCGCAGTGAAAAGGCTTGAATTTTCTCAGTGTTCGGACTACCGGCGTCTCGAGTCAACTAACAAGGCAGACTTCATCGCGCATCTGCCAGCACTACCACAGTTCATCAAGAGCCTTCCCGCCCTAGAGGAGCTAGTCCTTTATCCGAACCAGACATTGCTCTCCACTTCCACAATCCCATGGCATCGCTTCTGTGCATGCACACTGATGGACTGTCGCACACCGGACGTACTTCATATTCTCTCACGCCTCACAACCGGAACTCGAGTCTCCATTTCCAGTAGTTCGGATCACGATTCCTCTGCTGTCCCCGCAGTATCCTCCCTCTGTGCATTGGTAGTCAACAATTCAAACAAAATGTTCATCGCCGATCTTTCGGCGCCCTCACCGCGCCAGCTCTGGAGGAGCTCGTCGTCACAGGAAGTGCAGGCAAACCGAGTATCAAACTCGGGCATCACATATTTTCCCTCTTGGATCGCTCCGCATGTCCGCTCACTCGTCTTCACATTACGGTTCCGTTGACCGAAGACACTTTGCTCTGTCTCCTTGCTTCACAGCACCTACGTGGTCTCGTGGATCTCAACCTCTTGGGGTCTGGCCCGATCTCTGCTCAGGGCATCGATGCAGTGACCCGCAGCGTCTTCCCCTCCCTGAGCACTATAGCCTTCCGAAGTAGTGCGAAGGTGGAAGAGAGTGATGTCTTATCAATGCTTGCTACTGGCCTCCCCTAACGCTCCAGTTCCACAAGAACCATCCAGCTGTCGGAAATTTCGTTGAAAGCGCTGAGAGCGGGTGGGCTGGAGGTGATAACTTCTCAGTGGGGCTGATTCAGATTATAAAATCTACTTGGACCAACCATAGCAGTTGTAACAGACCGGCATGTACGAATTCTAAGGATCCGATAAACGATCAACAAAGTTTTTTCAAGCCTGACTTCCTTTCAAGTGATTTAAAATTCTCAAGCACCCTCCTGCAAGGTGGTCCAAATGAGGCGCAACGTCTGGCCCACTCCACATTTGAAAACGACTCTTCCCATCGCGGCTCAAGCTACAGGCAACTGATAGGTACTGATCAATACGTCGGTAATCCACAAAAACCTCACAACTAAAACATTTTGATGCAGAGGTTTCTTTTGATCATTTACATGTCTCAAGCTATACTGACCACAACGTTAAACGCCGTTTCCCCCATGAAAGTTGTTGGCATCGGCATCTGATGCCGAGCATTTGGACGTTTCCCACAGTTCAACTTGCGGTTCAACTTTTGACCGATTGCGATTTTAGAACCGAGAAAAAAGGAATACTTATTTTGCAAGATGTATTTTCGCAGAGACGCTGATCACGGGCTTTCCAAAAAGTGAAGGCCAAGTCCCGCGGCGCACCGCAACTTGATTGAGAGCGCGGGCGGATCTCACCATCGTCGTGATGGTCAACCAAATGAACGGCGCTTTGCGTTGCCCGCCTTTCTCAAGTACTTGCTGCGCCTTCTCGCTCAAACACGCACCTTTCCACACACATAGTAGGGGTTCATTGCAACTGTCGCATAACATATCATCCCACTATAAATAAAGTACACAAATTAACCTTCATGAAGCAAAGGCTTCTTGACATCGCACTACTTGATTGGCCACCGGTTGCTACCGGTTTACAAGGTTTAATGTCGGTCTCAATGACACGTCCCCGGCGAGCCGGCACTGCCAGCACCAGATCCGCTCTAAATCCCACTGATCTATTGACCACGCTTCCTTATCTCTGCATGGCGCAGAACGGAGGCTTAGCCAGGTGGATGCCTGTGCTGCTCTCAAGTTTCTCTGAGACAACACCATTGCTGGAGAGATCAATCATCGATGATACTGGCAAGATCTTTGCGCAGGAACTCGTCAAACTCATAAAATCAGGGCTCCCTATTTTCGGGCAAGTTGCGATGCACTTCGAAACGTAAAATTCGCTCTCACTCCAGAGCAGGACTCAAGTTTTGGAACACAGCCTAGTGACGGTAAGCACACCGCCCGACGTGGAGGATTTCATCTTTCTCAATTATTTTAGGTGTCAGTCATTACTGTCGGTCATCTGAATACCACTGCATTGGCTGCAGCCACGCTCGGCAGCATGATTGCTAGTGCTTCTGGATTTTCCATCATCCATGGGATGTCGAACGCCCTGGACACAGTACTGCCTAGCGCGTGGACATCCTTGCAGCCCTCTTTAGTCGGACTTTGGACGCAAAGAATGGGTAAAACTACCTTTGAAACCCGTCTGGTGTTCATCCCGCTCATTTTCTGACAGTTCTTATTCAAGCCATAAGCTTGATCGTAGGTCGAATTTTGCACCCTAAATTCATACCAAATTTGTTATTTGGCAGCCGATGTTCTCAATTTGGCTCCTTTCTGAAAGCTTTCTCCTTTGGCTCAAGCAGGATCCGGAGGTCGCTCACCTGGCAGCCATATACCTACGTTGGCTCTCTCTCGGTTTGCCGGTTCGTTCGTTTTATTTTTCCCAGTTCTAGATTCAATTACAGCGACTATGTAGGCATATGCTTTCAACTGCATTTCGAGGCGATATTTTCAGGCTCAAGGTACTTTCTGTTCAATGCATGTCACCGCAGAGGTCATTTTTCCCCAGGATTGTTTACTGTCCCTACCACGATAACTACTATCGTCGCACCGATCAATGCGGCTTTTAACTGGCTGCTTGGTGCGCTGTGCATTTATGCATTGATTCAAATCAGGATGGTAATCTGATTGCGTTCAAAGTTTTAGGGCCAGAGCCGATACGTCTGGGCTACGTTGGTGCTCCGATTGCTACCGCCAGTACGTCTCAGCCGTGACGTATTTGTTTCAATGCCAAAAAGTACAGTGTCCTTCAACCTAATTTCATTGTTATCCATCGCATATGGCCTCCTGTTCCTGCCCAAAAGGAACCGGTGCGTCATTCAGTTTTGAATTACATGACGCATGCTGATTCGCTCTTTCAGAGTGAACCAGAAGTCCGCCTGGCATCCTATATGTGAAGACAGCTTCCAGAATCTCGGACTTTTGATCCGCCTGGGGAGCGCTGGCGTCGGTATGTCTTTTATTTTATTTTATTTTGACAGCCCTGACCGCCTTCATGTAGCTCAAATGGTTTCAGATTGGTGAGCTTGATTATATGGTGGATTTTTACCACAACACTGATGGGTGGGAGAAGGTGGGCCTGGGGCACGTTGGTTCATTCTGCCATGTGATATCCGCTAAATGGTTTACAGACATCGTCGTGCTGGCGGCTTCGCAGTATGTTCAACAAGATCTCAGGTTCACTTACTGACATCTTGAAAGGATAAGCCCCCTAGCCTTGGCAACTCAATCCATCCTTCTCGCCTCCGCGTCGGCAGCATTTCAAGGGCCGTTTGCCCTCAGTATAGCGTCCTCTGTTCGGTGGGATACATGCAAGCCTTCAACCATTTACAATTTACATTTTACTAGTATCGGGAATCTCCTTGGGGAAGGGCTTTCTGGCCGTGCAAGGATTGCTGCCAATGCTACGATCGCATTGAGCCTCGTGTTCTCAACGCTAACATGGTGCGTGTATGCCAGTTCAAAATCAGAGTCAATGAGATAGAAAACCACAGCACAATGTTTTTGATTTTTCGAAACAACTGGGCCTACATGTTTAACGAAGACCCAGGTCAGCACCAGTTGTTTTTCTACAAGCAATATTTATGTTGCAAATTTTCCAGCGGTCGGTACACTGGTTGCAACACTTCTTCCTCTCGTCGGGTTGTTCCAATTTTTCGATGGAGTGGCTACTGTTACGGGAGGAATACTGAGGGCCAGAGGGAAACAGGTCAGTCACGGTCAATATAATTGTTCCCCGACATGTACTGATTCACTTCGTAGGTCATTGGCGCATTGCTGAATCTTAGGTATGCTCAGCATCTTTGAGCCTCTCGAGTCAACAATGACATCTGGGAAGTGCCTACTACATCATCGGCATTCCTCTCGGCTTAATCCTTACATTCCATCCGAAAATACAGATGGGTCTCGCTGGCTTATGGATTGGGGTGGCGGTTGCACTCATATACGCTGCTTCCTTTGGCACGTGGATTTGTGTGAGAACGGACTGGGACAAAGAGGTTAACAAGGTTCGGGCACGTCTTGCAAAGGAGCGCAGGCTGTTGTCGCCGGATGAACTCGGGACAGATATACATGACGAATGAGAAGCGCAGTGGACAAATGTAGCTGTCAGTTTTTTCGGTCTATATCGATATCAACACAGTTTATCTGCACTGCAGCTTATGTGTACTGCGTTCATCTGTGCGCCTGTTCAACGGCGTTCTCTTTTCCCCACTGGCGGCAGGGCCGGTCTTATGTTCGCTTCCAGCAGCATCATCGAATATTTCCCACGGTTCGAAATAACTACGGCTTCGAAGACTTGCCGACTATGTTCAATCTTGACCCAGTATTTCTCTCTGGCCGCATACACGCGGCTACAAGACACCGGCAGCTCTATGGCTTGAGCAGCATACTATGTGGTAGCAACATCAAGGAACCATGTTCCGTCCAGGTTTATTTGTGTCCGATTGATTTCCTGCAACTTATATGTATCATCTCGTCAGGTTTTCGCTGGATAAGCAGATACATCGCAACACTGGACCTCAGTCGTCCTTCCGCCGTATTGAATTTTCCTTCCAGACGCGTTATTATCACACGCGCACAAAGACGTACACAAATGGATGAGTACAACCTTTCGCCACAGGATTGCACAGGAGTTTGGATTTGTTCCCGGCACAAGATGACATTGGTGCGATGTCGCCCTCAGCGATGTACATACTGTAGTGATAATTAAAACTGCGCAAAAATATGCTTCTGGAAAAGCAGGGAGTATATTATTTTCCATGGACAAAATGATGGTCTCAACAAAGGCTTACGTCTCACCTGGAGTGGATCCAACAAATCGAGGATTTTTGGGTTAAAGGAAAGTGGAGCAAGAAACGGGTGGGGGAAATGACCTGTCAGGCTATGAATAGAGACTAGAAATGACCCGATGAGTCGCGAACTTGAACGTGAAGCGTAAAACTCGGTGCCTGCAGAATTACAGGTATTGGATTGCAGGATAGATGCGGGCATGAATTGCAAGATATTTTATATGACGCTTATCTATGACGGAAGGCCACACCGTGCGCATGGTTAGCTTGGCAGTGCCGACAGGAGGGGCATACGTACCTGAGCAGTTAGATGTCGGACTAGGAAGGGAATCCATCTAATGAAAGCGTTGAGGCCAGGACGAAAACTGGCATGAAACTTCGGAACGTACGTGGACACACCAATATTTCTATTTTGCGGGCTTTACCCCTTCTTCAACCTCGCGTTTCCTCCGTCAGCGCTTCGATGACTCGGCCTACTTCCTAGTCATGATATGACCCTACTCCTCCCTACTCACCGCGCGATGCCTCCGCGCCACTCCCCCGTCCTCCGAACAGCCCAATGAGGGCTGTTCGCGCACCGCATTCACTCTCTCGTGTTCTTCGCATTTGCTACCGTGAGTCTCGCTGGCGCCGTCGTAGAATCGGCCATAATCGAATTCACGCTTGCGGGTAGATGTATACGTATTGCAAGATCGCAAAAATACCAGATTAAGGTCCAGTACAGTGCGAAGCGGAGACATCTAAGATGCAAATAAGGCTCTAGCGTTCAAAAAAGTGAGAGAAAGATGAGTGATCACCGATATGATGGATTTACGCTTCACTTGAAAAGCAAGAGCTTCAATTTGGGATTTTCTCGAGTTTTCTGAATCTTGTCCACCCGATTGAACGTGGTCGTGGAGGGGAATGTGCAAAAGCTCGATACCTGGGCGATACATAAAGGGACGGCCATGAAGGACCAAGGTGTGTTTTTGGTTGGTCTTTGAAAAATTTCATCGGCCGCCAGCCCGGTGCGCTCATAGTCAAGATCAGTGGAGTGACAAAGACTCGGCCCGGGATGATCGCCGGTGGCAGTGTAGCCCTTTTCTCCTTCTACCCTCACTTCTGATGGTATGTGAGTACCGGCTGGGTCGAAGCCAGTGCTAACCCATGCACAGGCGTCTCTCCACTTCTGCTCCGAGTGCAACAACCTGCTGTATCCCAAGGCCGACCAGCAGCGTCGTATCATGGTCTACGCGTGCCGCATCTGCACCTACGACGAGATTGTAGAGAACAAGTGCGTGTACCGCAACGATCTACTCACCGTTACAAAGTGCGTCTGTCTTCGGAACCATCCCGATGTACTGTGTTCACTCTATGGCGCAGAGAGCAGGTTGGAGTGACGACTGACTTGGGGACGGATCCGACTCTGGCGCGTCCACCTTCCTTCTATATGTCGTGACCATTCCCAAGTCCTGACTCGCCGCAGGCCCACTCGAACATTCCCTGTCCCCAGTGTGGGCATGAAGAGTGCGTCATCCCTTTTCCTTCCCTTGTTCCTAATCTATACAGACAACCTCAGCGCGGTGCTGTACCAAGACCAGTCCAAACGGAAGGAGACACGCATGATTCTCTTCTACGTCTGCGTCAAGTGCAATCATAGCTTCACGGACCCGTCGGTGTCAGATGCGCGCGTGGTGGCCGCCGAGGATGGGTAGCGGCACATTTGCCTCTCGTTGCACTCATTTTTGTATTCTTAGAGAAAAATCCATCCCCTGCTACCGCTCTGAGTAGCCATTTGGCGCATAGTTGCACATGAACTGTAGGGAAACAACTTCCCATGTGGCCGTTGCTTTCTCAGGTTCACGCGCATACATTGCTATATTACAACCCCACACGCTTGCGCGATATTTGCGCGAACCGCGTCTATCCCAAACTTGGGCTGCATCATAGCGCTTGTGATGATAGGCGGCAAACACAACGGCGCCGCCTCGAATATCTGTTGCTGAATCTTCGGAATAACCTTCCCTAGCGACTTGTCCGGAATACAGTCTGCCTTTGTGATGATCGCCTGCAGCGTGTAAGGCTGCGTCCCCTTTTCTTCACTGAAGAGCGTGTCGGACAGGTAGGCGAGCATTTCGAGATCTGCGGGATTCAGGGGGTGCTTTCCGTTGAATAAGATGTAAATGCGCCGCAGCCTGGGTGGATCAGCGAAGGTTGTAGACAGATGTCCATACTTACTGCTTTCGGGTGGAAATATACGTGTTGAAGAGGTCGCCCCACTCTGGTCGCCCGCGCGCGCCGTAGCCTGGCGCGTCGACAAGAACAGCAGTACCCGGGTGCTGGCCAACCCTGTAAAAATTCAACGTGCGGGTACAACCCTGCGATGGAATATAAAGAAGTTGTTTTCGTTAGGAAGCATGGAAAACGAACAGCCTTTTTACTGGTTCGGAGCAAGTCCTTTCTTCCCAATACAGCGTTCAGCAGAGTTGACTTGCCGCAGTTGGCACGTCCTGCGTGGACCTTCAATTCCAGGGAGCACGTTGAAGGAGGAGATTAATTGACCAGTAACGATGACCTAGACAGCTTCAGCTGGTCCCCCGGACAATGAAGACGCATCACTACCTCCGGACGGCCATGCAGATCGGGTATGGACTCTACCGCCGCAGCGGCTGCCACGAACTCGGAAGCAGCAAGGCGAAAGGGAGCACTAGAGCTTTTATGTCGAACAGAGCGTCCCCGAGTTCCTAGCCTGGTTCTCTGTTTGACGACATGGTGGAAAGCAATAGACATGGGGCAAGGTAGCGTAAGCGTTTGAAGTTTTGCGGCGCGGCGGAAAGGCAGCGGCGGGAAAACCCGAAACGGACCCGCGAGCGAAAGCCAAACCGGTACGCAAGAGAACAAGACTCAGAGAAAACCGAGCGTCCAAAAAAGAGGAGGGTGGGGAAAACGAAGGCTTTGGTGGCAGTGCACGACAAATCTAATCTAATCGCGCTGGTGACCACTGTAAACAGGCTGATTTTTTTCTTTCCTCCCATCATCTGCGCGTCGAGCCGTGTCAAGTCGTGTAGCCTTCACGCTGGAATGGCGACCCGTATTCGACTCGCCCAAATCGAAAAAGAAATCGCGCAGCTCGAAGCGGAACGGCGTGCCCTCGTCGAATCCCTGGCTTTCTCAGTCACCACCTTGCCGGTCGAAATCACGTCCCAGATATTCTTAAGCTGCTTGCCGGACAACCCATTCGACACCACCGACGTCGCTGTTGTCTTAACGTGCGTCTGTCGCCACTGGAAAGACGTTGCTGTGGCTATTCCGCAGTTATGGAGCGCCTGGTCGCTCGCCATTGACAGCTATACCCCGCGAAATCGCATCAAGAAGGGCGTAGAAACGTGGCTGGCTCGCTCACAGAATCATCCCCTTTCCATACGCCTGCACCACAAGGACGGTGCTGGCATGGACGTTAGCCCTGCAGATGAGAGATGGTGGGAAAGGCTCTCAGATTTCGAAGTGTCGGGAATAATGGAACTTATTCTTCAACATCGTCAGCGATGGAAGAACATTCAATTTAATCTGCCCCTTGCGGCGCTTAATAACCTTGTAGAAGTCGGCGCGGCTCAAGTCCTCCCACAACTGGAACACCTCACGCTGGGCTCCATTCAAGAGGACTGGAGCGGCGGGAGTGACGACCAGGACGAGGTCACGCTCTTCCTGTCGGCTCCCCGGCTTCGCAGTCTCGACCTCATATTAGAGGCATCATTCCAGTTCTCCCGCCTTGATAATTTCGATCTTCCGTGGATGCAGCTGACCACCTTCACTGGGACCAATTTCACCACCCTCGATTGTCTCTTTCTATTAGAGAAAACACCGGCGCTTATCCACTGTGTCTTCTACATATCCAGACACGCCCTGACTACGCTGGCAGCCCACATTCCCGAGCCGACGATCTCACAATTAAAATCACTCGAGCTGCGGAGCACCGTGACCAATGCGCGCTCCGCGCTCGTTCTCCAGCACCTCACGCTTCCCGGCCTCGAAACGCTCGTCCTCGCCCGCGACGAGTTAGACATCCCACCTAGCCTTACGTCCCTCTCGCTCCGCTCCAGCTGCACTATCCTGCACTTCTCTGGCGAATTCATCCTGTCGGACGAGCTCTCCCAGATTTTTGAGGCGCTGCCGTCTCTGCGGATGCTGGAACTTGAATACGACCAGCAGCAGGATGCCATCAACGTCATTCGGCATCTCTACTGCCAGCTGCAGGCGACGCCGGCCAACGACGGGATAGACCTTCCGAATCTGCAGAGCCTTGCGCTCCAGTGCCGCATGAATCCCCATGACGGGGACACCTTCCCCTTTAACTCGCTCTTCTTGCTGCTTGACATTCTGTCATCGAGTCCGAATGCCCTGCGCCGCTTCCGCATGACGTGGACCACTTCGTTGGTACCGCGCCGACCGAACAGGCAGGAATCTGCTGATCTCCAGACATTTGTGGAGGGCGGGATGGATATCTATATCGGAACTGAAGAGACTTCTTGGATCTAACCTGGTGAGGCTGCATAATTGTTTGCTTCCTCAGCCCTGGCTGACTCATTCCAGGACGTCGTTGCAAATATCGTAGAACCTACTAACCTAGAAAATACAAGTGAATTTAAGTAAAGTACTATGAATTTATTAGCGGACGGATGTACAGTCCCCCGCATCGCTGCAGGCTCGCAAAGACGTGGATGGTATGACGAGTACAGAATCTAGTGTCCATGAAAATAAATCGTACAAGTGCGCCTCGCCTCATCAGTAAATATAAGACCACGCCGTCTCTGCCCCTCATGGAGTCGACCCTACCCCTCAAGCTAACTCTAAGAATCACCCCACACCGAAAGGAATTATCACCCTATTTCACAAAGTCGCCAAACTCCCAGCTGTAACACTCGACGCAGTCTTCCTCCGCGTGCGCCTCGGGCACCTCGCGCCCCTCCTCGACCGACGGTGGCCACGGCTCGTTGAGGACCTTCTCGATGACATTGACTATGCCGTGTAAACGCACGTCGACGCTCCATGAGAGGTTCGAGACGGTGTCGTATATGATGCTCTTGCCGAGGTGGCAGCTGGGGCGGCGTTAGAGGTTGGGTAATTCAATAATAATGAGAGAATAGCACGCACCGCGACTCCATGGCATACCCGCCGAGGGCGCACGACGAGAGCACTCCATTGCAAGTGCCCATCGCGATAGGGTCTGCGGTATGGTATACGTGCGTGATGTGCTGCGTCGAGGGCTGCGGCAAATGTGAGAAGGAAGAAAAAAAATAACTTGAGGGGGACTGACAGGAGACGGGAGATGCAGACGGCCCGCGGCCATCTTCTCTCCAGGCGCCTCGAAGGCGACTACGGGAGCACCAAATGTCGCGCCGAGCAGCGAGGCGAGAGCGCCGCCGAGACTGTGGCCGATGACCCAGATGTCTGAGGTGGGGTACATGTATGTGAGGTTGTTGTAGAGATTCGTGCCGATGGGGTAGAAGAGGCTGTCGTCGATGAGCGACTCCTCAACGCAATTGGCGTCGCACTTCCAGCCGCTGCGGTAGCACCCGCAGACGGTCGTCCACGTCCAGTCAACGCGTGCGCAGCAGCAGCTGAACAGCAGGTTGTCGTTAAGCTTGTCCTTCTTGGCCGTCGGGCCGCCGCCCCCGAGGAAGCCCGCCGAGGTGCCCTTGAGCGCGAGAACGACGGTCTTGTTGTCTGGCGTCGCGAAGACGTGCCCGCGGAATCCGTCTGCGTCCGGCTCCCATCCGAACGGATACGACTGCGTGCCGCCAATTACCATACTGAATCATATAAACGACAATGAGAGCACGTACGACCGCCCAATCGGCGCCCAGCTCATACCATGCCGGATCCTCTGGGTCCACATATGCGTTATTCGACATTTTCGCGAGCCTGTGTTTCATCAGAGGTTATCCAAAACGAAAAGGAATAAGCACTTGCTCGAGCACCGTCGACCTATGCTCGACATCGGGTGCGGGAATCTCGTCCTCCTCCCACGGAAAATCCTGGAGTAGGCTTTGGCCGAACCACATCGACTGCGCGCGCGCTTGGGCATGCAGTGCGAACGATGGTGGTTTGAAAGACCGTGTCCTGCGCGTCTGGAGGGTGTGGGAGTTGGCTGAGAGGATCCCGGCGTGTCGGGGGACGTCGGAAAAGACGACATGCGCCGAAGGTGACACCGCATGCAAATGCCGCAGTTCAAAGCTCAGCCTCGGTGGCGGAGTCTCGACAATGTCGGGAGCGCGAAAGTCAGGGAGAAACGACAGTAGAGAGACCAGGAGAGACGTCAGAGCGGCTGGTAGCATCGCAAGCAGGCATATGTAACAATGACAAAAGCCAGGCAGTGGCAGCGAAAGTCAAACAGAGCTGACCCAAAACAGCATGATCTCCAATTTGCCAATTTGACAACTTCCTTCTTGCTTCTTACTCTGATGGTCTGGAGGAAGTAGGGTGCTCGGAATTCAGCGACATTCCACCGGCGCGCCTGAAAACACCCGCTTTGAAAGTTCTCACAACTTTTACGCTCAAATTAGCGATCACAGCTCGCGTTTTGGTCTTCTCATGCTTGTACCATGTCTTCACCTCCAACAAAACGACAGCGCACCGACTCGGATGGCGCCGAGATGACACGTTCAGAAATCTGGCACTTAGACGGGAGCATAATTTTGCAAGCTCACAAAACGCAATTTCGCGTCCACTGGAGTGTCCTGTCCCTGCACTCCTCGTTTTTCCGTGATATGCAAGGCTTGCCGCAGCCAGACAGTCCAGACCAACCCAGCATCGATGGGTGCCCTATCATTGAGGTATCGGACTCGGCGGAGGACGTGAAACATCTCCTCAAGACACTATATGACCCGTACGTTTTACTCCTATCATTTTCATACAAACCAATATAACATATTTCAGGCTGTTTTTCCTTCAGGTCGCCCTTCCTTTACCAGTAATCGCTAGTCACATTCGTTTGGGCCGAAAATATGATTTCAAGGATATCTTATCCACTGTTGTCGAACGGCTCACGGACGAATTTCCTGCGAGCCTGGAAGACTACGACGCTTTACGGCCACAGTCCCATTCACGCATCATACGCTATCGTGGCATCACGTTAGACACCATAACTTTAGCAAGAGAAAACAATTTACTCTCTGTTCTTCCCTGCGCATATCTCCAAGCACTTTTTTTTAAGCCAGTATGTCCTTACATCCTTGAGGATTCTCAGTTGCTTATTTCTGTTGATTAGGAAGCAATCTTTGATGGTGTAGCTCGACCTGATGGCTCCCTCTCTCTGCTGTCGTCAAATGTTCAACGAACGTGTAGTTTAGCCCGCGTGAAGATTCTGGGTGCACAATGGGCTGCTGGAAATACGTTGGGGTGGGTGTCAGAAACTGCGACGGGCTGCACCAATATCCCATATTGTGCCAGCGCCAAGTCTTCCCGACTGCACGGCACAGTAGTGAAAGGTTTACTTCATCCTTTCATGGACATTACATCCATCGATCCTCTTGAACTTTGTGCTGCCTGCTCCGAAGATGCCAAAACAAAGATGACTGCAGGTCGTAAAAAGATGTGGGAATTGCTTCCCTCTTTCTTTGACCTTCCTCCCTGGAGCGAGTTGAAAAACGATCTGTAATTATAGTCCTCGTGAGCTGATCTTTTTACGTCTGATTTTCTTGTTTCTCATCTGCCTTCTTTGTCAGAAGCATATGAATAGCCTCGCTAAAAGTCGGTGTGGAACGAAGTTTGATATCGGACAAGCGATAAGTCTGACTTGCTCCGATGTTCTAAGAAAAAAAAACTTGGATGGGTGAAACCGGTGTCTTTCCTGGAAGCGTGAAAGATCTCCGGTTCGGAGCGGAGAATACGCTCTGCTGAGGCTCTCAAAACCACAAGTGAGACTAACCCCCGTGCAAAATTGTATTCACCACTAGTGTTGAATAGGGTTGGTGGGTGGGTCAAAAAATTCACGTCAAGACGACGCAAAATTCTGAGAGTTTGAGAGGAGTCTGAAATCTTGCACTGCCTCCGACTGAATCCGGACTTCACTCGTCGCAGATTTCACGACTAACACTCTCATCATTTGCGAGGCCTCACTTGATCTTGCAGAAGTCCTCGTTCCTCACACCTCTTGATATCAAGAACCACCTCGCTAAAAGTCGGTGTGGAACGAAGTTTGATATCGGACAAGCGATAAGTCTGACTTGCTCCGATGTTCTAAGAAAAAAAAACTTGGATGGGTGAAACCGGTGTCTTTCCTGGAAGCGTGAAAGATCTCCGGTTCGGAGCGGAGAATACGCTCTGCTGAGGCTCTCAAAACCACAAGTGAGACTAACCCCTCAAACCGGATTTTTTCATCTTTCTGATTAAAAAACCCGTACAGTCGAACTCGTTCGGCTCCCCATCCCAGTTCCCCATTTGTTCATACTACATCCTGTAATCCATATTTCTTTATGAATTCTCCCATTCCTTTAGAAGCCTGCGCAACTCGGTTTGCTGCAAATTCTCGGTTGATGAATAGCGGTAAGATTGATTGGATCTTGCGCCAATACAGCAAGAATGAATGTGAAGACCATCGTCCTTGTTGTGCAACGACGTCGGGATGCACACCCCGTAATAACAGTTCTGTAGCACCACCAATGCGTGCGCTGTGACCATTGACTTTGAGAAGTCCTTTCGCCTGCCAGATACCATTGACCCTTGCCAAATATTCAGTCTTCGTCATGTTGTGATAACCACCAGCCTTTTTCTCATACGCAAATAACGATGCATGCGCTGGGACCTTGCTGTTTGCATGCAGATGCTGCCTCATTGCATACTGGGTTGACAGCCCAGACTCTGGCTCGCTGATACACAAGTCTGCACCTTCCTCCTTCGTAACTTTTGTCCACGGAATGTGAAAACCTGTAGAAACTGCTCGGCCCTCATCGGTTTCCCAATGGATCTCTTCCCCGCGTGTGACGTGGCGCGATGGA
Organism: Mycena crocata; assembly: GCA_029281795.1. NCBI lineage: Eukaryota > Fungi > Basidiomycota > Agaricomycetes > Agaricales > Mycenaceae > Mycena > Mycena crocata. The sequence continues at coordinate 259,799 of JARJCP010000059.1, forward strand.
TGAAATGCGACTTGGCTGCTGGGAAGAAGTTCTCCGAGTCGGCAGCAACCCCAGAATGCGATGCACGCTACAGCCCATATTGCTGCATCATGGCAATTGGATAAATCCAGCGTGATGTATAGAGCATACATGTGCTCGATGGTAACAGGCGGCCGCTTGGGTTGTATTGACGTCGGAGGGACAAGCTTCTTGATACCTGTCTTTACACGCTTCATCTGCGGCGAATCACCATTCCACTCCGCACCATTGATGTCATGCCAGACTTTCAAGCCTGCTAGCCAGTTGCTCACTGTCTTATGTGAATTGTATCCCGCTGCATCTGATGCAAACATCACGAGTAGGTGTGCAGACGCTGGCATTCGGGCCTCCTCGGAGATAGATAGGGTGTCGCAGTATTGCGTATATCGGAGTAAACCAGCCCCGTAGTTGGACCTAGTGTTCTCATCTAGTCCTAGTAGCATGACCTCGAGGAACTTCTGAAATCCTAACGGCGAAGCCTGACTCTGGGCTTCCCTATAGCGTTTCGTGCAGGGAGTCTCCCACTTCTGAATCCGTTCGTGTGCTAAAACCATTGGGCGGTAAACCGACGGTGAATATTCACACCCTGCCCTTGGTTTTCTCGGTTTCCTGTAACGACCTTGAAGTAGCCTCGCTGTCGGCGATGTACTCGACTCAGAGGCCCGAGGTATAGGTATGATTGTTGACGGATTCGAAGTATTTCTTCTAGCTGCTGCCCTTGCGAGTTCTCGCGCCTGGGGAGTTCCACTCATGGAATGCGTTGATTCAGTGACGATAAGTAGTATGGGATAAACCCGTGTTGTGTGTCAAGTCCTTATCGACCAAACAAGGTGTTACCAAACATGGTTATACAACCAGGTAATCGACTACTCCGCTCAATCGAGTCCTGGATCTCTACAGTCTATACAAAACAACGAATTCTTGAAGCTCTTCCGGTAGATCAAACTGCGGATGGAACCGAAGATCCTCACGTCCGAATTCTGCCCGTGAAATCGGGTCTGCCAGATTGACCTTCGACCGGACGTATTCTGTGCAGAGTGTGATGTTTCGAGCTGCTAGCACAACTTGCGCTCTCCTGATGGACGCGTTGACCTCAGCATTCTTCCCTCGGCCTTTCCCAAAAGCACCAATTACTCCTTTGTTGTCGCTTCGGACTAGGATGTTGGCATCCCGGATGTTTTTCCACTCGAAGATGTAGGCAAGAAGCTCGACAGCAACTCCCTCGGCCCATCCGATGTTTCGATATTGCTCGGAATCCCATCCAGGGAGTAACTTCCAAGCTGCCCACTGCGTATTTTCCCAAATAATTCCTATCCCCCAGTCCGTTGATGCATCTACCCAGATCCCGAAATCTTTGAGTGGTCCCCTCGCTGCCAGTGAACGATAAAATCCCGGCTTGTCTAGTGCGTCCAACCACCACTTCAGATCCGAGATAACAGCTGACGGTGGGTATCTCGGTAGAAATTTGTCTTTGAAGGAACCGGAGAATGCTGATAATGCCGGAAGGTATGAACATCCATGCTCGTACACGTATGTGAGGTGTGATAACGATCCAATCAGGGATAATACATCTTGTAGCGGTGCTTGGCTGTTTTTGAATTGCCGAATGAAGTCTGAAACTCGCAGTCTGAACTTGAGTCGTTTCCGTTCCGCAATGGATACTGTTCGGTGCAACAAGTCGAATACAAATCCCACGTACTCCACTATGAAATCAAAATCTTGGCCTTTTGTGAGGTGCCAAGGAACTCCCAGATCGTGTATCATTGCAAGCATGGCTGCCTTGTCGTAATCGTAACGGATTTCGATGAAATTGCAGGATTCCGAGTCCGGAAAGAGAAGTCCCTCGGAGTACCAAATGACAAAACGGCCATCTTTACTTGGTTCACGCCCATTTGATCCGTCATCGACCCACTTGATTGCGAAGCGGACACCTCGTCCTAACCAAATGTCAACTACAGCGTCGGCAATTTCTCCGTGGACTCCGCTCATCGACGCAACTCCGAAAACACCAACAGTATTACACCAAAACTGGCCGTTGTGTTGACAAACCAAGAATCTTCTCTGGGAAGGAAGGATTGGTGCAGTACGGTAGGCGCCGATAACGTCTACCGTCGCGCCTTGCGTTCCCCTTGGGCATGTCGCCGCCTGTCGTAACACAAAGCCGTCAGCGTCATATTCAATGCACGGTGCGCTATAACTCATAGTCGTCAACGCCATCTTCGATGCACGATGCGCCGGATTGATTCTGATGTCCACCTTCCAGTGCAATATCAATTCATGGTACGGGGCGAATCATCCTGACCATTTTCCGCATCATCGGCGTCGCCGGCAATCTGCCCTGGCAAGTAAATCTACTCACATATTCTCCCATCTGGGCAGCAGAACCCCATCGGGTCGGGAATTCATCCGAATCTATCTGTTCGTTGACTGATACGCCATCTTTGTTTTTCTTCGATGCGTTGGTGCACGGTCTGAACTTTTCCGGTTTGGGGGGTGATGCGCTGAGGTCTTCGGGTGTGTACACCACTGTCATCGGACAGCACCAAAATGGTCCGCCACATACTCGCTCCATCTCGGATTGTGTGAAAGGGCCAATCATGTGGCCTGCGGTCTTTTCATCCGCAAGGTATTTACTAACCTGCAATTGGTATGTGTTCACTGATTTATCGTTGGCAAAGATAGTTGTTCGGTGAATAGGCTCGAAATCCCCCATGGGAAAACCGTGCCGCAGGTGATGAACAAGGTGTGGGTATTTGTGTGTGAGGTTGAGAGATTTCAGTGCGCTCTCAAAGGCGTCTGCGGAATACGGAGTGATTATGGAGTTGAGGTCGGATAAAATATTCTGGGGTCCAATTCGAATGAAACGCGAGCTGATTGAAGTATTTACTGCATCCGAGATGAAGTCGGCTGCTCTTGCACTATGATACATGTTGTGCGGCACTTCGAGGCCGGACCTAACACCTGCCGGACGCTGCATGGTGCTTTGTTGTTCCACATAAGGTGCAAGCGTGGCAGTGCAAGTGGGCGTTCTTCGCCTCGCAACTTCCATGTAGGTTCCACCCGACACAGACTTGTGTCTTGGGCTCAGAGATCCAGAATATCTTCCCCCCTTCAAAGAAAATCTTGACCGGTCCTCCTCTGGTGGTGTTCTTGGCTCCACATTCGCGTGCCATGTGTCCCGTACCTCCACACCGAAGACAGAGTGCGTTCGTAGGGTCCTTCCGAAAAGAACGTTGAGGTTCGCGTTCGTTCCTGTCTCGAGAATAGGGAGATGGTCGTTCAGAGTAAGAGGATGTTCTCTCTGCTCCGGTACCATGGGTGAGTCTGCTTGACCCTGCGTTAGCCGTTCGATCATGTTCACGATTTTGTGGCTGTCTCGCTCCCTTCTCCAAGAGTGCCATCTGCGTGGCCAGCTTGCTCTCGAAGTACCGGGCCCGACTGCTTTCAAACTCCTCACGGTATATTGCTTCATTCCAAGCAGTAGGATTCCATGTTTGACGCTGCATCCAGTAGCGACACCATCGCTGCACCATCACGAAGTCTTCTTCGTTCACCAAGACAACATTACGGCATCTCTCCCTGTGCAAATCGTACGCTTCCAGTTGCCCTGCCGCCTCTTCGGGCGCATTCTCCACAAACCATCTTCTGTAGTTTGCGTGTGATTCATCCCAGCGGATGTGGGACAACAAAGTCTCGTCTTCAAATGTGGAAGGATCCATCGCGTAGACCTGTGTAGTTTTGCCCTCGTGGATTATGGTGCGCTTTTTTGGTTGGTACTTTGCATCGCTTTGGTTCACGAACATGTCTAGGATGCGGTCGTTTGTGAATATTGAACGCTCGAGGTATATCCCCGCCATGGCAAGCTCCAAGATTCTAGGTGAGAAAGGTTGCCTGGCTCCCTCTTCCCTCGTAGCAGGCTGTACCGCTGCCGCATTGAATATGCGAGGGATAGTTGTCGCCCGTTCGACGACTGCTGGCGCTGTTGGAACAGCCCCCCCTCCGGGAGCCACAGGAGCTAATCCTCCCATGTTTGTCATCAGTTTTAAGAACATTTGTTTCGATTCTGGATCCATGTTCTGCATGAGCGCAAACATTGCTTCGGTGTTGCTACTGGATGTTGACTGGGCAACCGGCACTACGGCTGGTTCTGGGACCTCGTAGTCATCGTCTGAGTCCAGTTCCAGCTGTTCATCAAGCCCGAACGTGTCTCCTACCCCACCTACAGTTACTCCTGCCGCAGTCCTGCGAGTGGCTCTGTCCAAATTCTGCGTAGTCTTTTGTGCATTGCGGCTTTTCCGTGCAGCTCTGCGGGATACTCTTTCTCTTATAAACCCTGCCTGAGCGGCCGTCCAGGCCTCAGATCGCGGTACTCTTTGTGGGATCACAGTGCTCGTTGCACCGGTGGGTCCATCTCGTAAACCAGTCATTTCTCGGTATTAAACAGCGCTTATTGTAAGCTATATCGAATTTGTTGTAGTAGTTGGTTGAAAGAGAGTGCTATAGTCCTCTTAAAAAAAATTCACGTCAAGACGACGCAAAATTCTGAGAGTTTGAGAGGAGTCTGAAATCTTGCACTGCCTCCGACTGAATCCGGACTTCACTCCGATTTGTCGTCGCAGATTTCACGACTAACACTCTCATCATTTGCGAGGCCTCACTTGATCTTGCAGAAGTCCTCGTTCCTCACACCTCTTGATATCAAGAACCAACTCCATACTCGCGTGTAAACAGTAATACGAATACAAGCAACGCACCTCACTCGCCACCACCACCAACGACCGCACCTATTCCCAAATACCGCCTTCCTGCAGTAGACCAAGCGGATGAACTTTGTATGCTTTGCAGACCAAGTTTCATTATCCCAAACACTGCAGAAAAGAAAAAAAGTAATTGGGGGTTGATTGGGGGAGCTTGCGACCCCAATTCTCTGACTGAACCGATGGCTGTGCAAAGGCACTTTGATGGTATCAGAGGCACTTTGATCGGAGTACTTCGGATCGCCGTCGGTAACTCTCGGGCAACTCTCAGCACCGTCTTGGCCTTGGTCTTGGCACCGTCTGAAATCTTCGCTTGTCCTTTCGACAGAATTTTCTCTGAGCTCATTGCAACATTTCCATCCTGCTGGGGTTGGAAACCCTCGGCACTTGCTAATTTCGGACCTGCCTCTAGAGTCTGAAGCCGCCTGGAATGAATTTCTTGCTTGAAGTTCAAGTGACTCTGAGAAGTTGTGAGAGCAGTGGACTGTCTGCTGCACAATTGCTGCACATCAGGCCAGGGGCCCGGGGAAAAAAATAAGATGTCAATGTCTGCTAAAATTTGAAGGTGTCCAGTTTGAGTATCAGTTGAGTAACAGCATGTTGGGAGTCAATTTTACAAAGTCTGAGAGTCTGACAGTGCCAAGAAGAGCAAAATTGTTGCCTTGGATATTCACTGAATTCGGGCATGGGTGGTAGGCTGCAAGTAAGTATCCGCAGCAGAGTCTTTGCGGTGCAGGGAAGAGGATCAAAATCAATTGTGCATGCTAGTACAGGAATGCTGCTGAGATTGGGCAAGTTCCCCCTTTACTGTAGCCGGGAACCGAGCGGGAACCGGCATACAAAACATGCTTTACGCCTTCCGGCGTCAAACACTTGTGTAACTTTTTGGGGCTCCGATTTAACAATTAACAATTTGATATTCATCTACGTAGATGCTACTCAGGCACAGGACTTACCACCTCATTGACACAGCAATTCTAATGGCGGTATTACTATAATCTACATGCAGTGCGAACTATCTATATATACAACGGGGATCCTGCGGTCTAGAGGGCGCGAATAAATAGTACCAATTATTTGTTGTGAGACGTAGGGTAAGTCTTGATGCTCGATGCTCAAAGATAAGCACCGCTCAAAGATCAAACGCCGAGGGCCTCCATGGCAAGTCCAAGGGGGTCGGTCGAGGGGAGGTTGCCCGTGAGGAGGGCGGCCTCGCTGGTGCCTGACGTGCCGAAGAACACCTCGGGCGAGGTGCAGGTCGAGACTGGATCTCGTCAATGAGCTGACATTCAGGATCGGGACAACTTCACTTGCCTGCGCGCCGCATGTGCGTCGTGAGGAAGGAGAGTCCGACCTGGTAGGCCGCTGGATGAAGCAATCAGCGGTTGGGAGAGTACAAGGGTTACCTGAAGAACGTACAATTCATCCACCCGAAGCCCTCACGGGGAACCATCTTGAAGTCGATGCCCTGGTTCCCATACTCCGCGTCGACGAGATGGGAGAGGCGTACGGCGTCAAACTGAAGCTGTAGTTAAAAGGCTGGACACAGATCGGTAAAGATTGAAATTGCCTTTTCGGGAACGACACCATTGAAGTCGACGAATGCGGTGGTCATCCTACGAGGAGAGTCAGCAAGGCAGAATGTGGAGGGGTAGATAAAATACGAACATGTAGAGGAACCTGTACGCCAGCCGTTGGGCCTCCTCGAGATACCCATAACGCTCGAGCCCGACCCAAATCATGATCTGGTGGGGCGGCCTGCGAATCAATCAGTATTCAATTCTGACATGCCACCAAGCCGCAAACCATGCGTATCTGAAAGAGGGTGAGAAACATCCAAACAAGAAGTAGACAGACGCACGGATAGTCCCACTGCCGATTCGGCCTGTCGAGCGAGATCTTCCCGCGCGACTCCTCCGTCCCAGACACCACACCTCCAAGCACCTCAAACTTCTTCAGCGACTTGGTTCTGCACGTCCAAAGAACGTATCAGCAAGCGAGTCAGAAAGAAGGAGGAAGACAGCGCACACAAGCTGCCACGCCTGCTCCTCGCTTGCGCACCCGGCCCAAAGCGCCCAGAACGCCGTAACGCTCTCATACAAGATCTGCGTCTCCTTCTCTGTATCATAATCGAAATACAAGTTCTTGCTCTCATTCCACAGATACTTGTCGATGATCCCCTTCCGCCACTCCGCGCGCGCAAACCACTTCTCACTCGTCTGCGCCCGGGTCTTGCTCCGTTCGCGCGAGCTCTGTGGGCGCGCATACGACTCAACGGACGGCGGGAACGGTGCGAGCGCAAAGTCCTCCTCCAGCTCCAGCTCGTCGTCGAACACCTCGCGGATCGCCGTCCCTATGTCCATCTCATACTTGTACAGCAACGCCTGGAGGTCGATCGTGCCCAGGTTGGCGCACCGCTTCTCGAATCGATATGTGGTGTCGTGCCCGCTCTCTCGCACGGCGCGGTCGTGCAGGAAGTACTCGTCCAGCGCGGGCTCTTTGAGCAGCCCGTCATTGTATTTCTCGCTGAACTCGAGAACGGAGAGCCCGTGCTTGAGTGCGAACGGCTCGAGGATGTGGGTGAAGTGGGTGGCCTCCGTCTCGGGTGGGATACCTAGTCCGTCCGGGCGGTAGCGCGAGAGGCCTGTCTTGGGATCCATGCGCGGCTCGGCGACCCAGATGGTGTGGTATTCCTTGATTGCTGCCTGGATGGCACGCTTGAGCCATGCGCGGTTCGCAGCGAGATCCGAGCGGTCGAGCTGGTTGTAGATTTGCAAAGCCATGTCGGTAAGGAAGGGCGGCTGCGTGCGACAGAGGTAGTAGGAACGCGACCCATTGAGAATCTTGCCATAATGTTTGATCTCAAAGATGAAGTGATCGACCATGCCCTGGGCCATCGATACCTGGCCGTCGACCAGCAATCCGAGTGTGATGAAGTACGAGTCCCAGTTGTAGAGCTGACGACTTTCAAAAAAAGATAGTATGTAAAATCGCGAGACACACCTCGTTAAACCGTGCGCCCGGAACAATGAATGGGATGCCCTTCAAAGTTCCGTCCACCTCCTTCATAGCCAGTGCCAGGATACCCGGCTTCGAGTTCAAGCTCTTCACGAAGGCGGGATCGTCTGCCTTTTCCGGCAATACCTGCACGTCGAGGTTCATATGGGGCTTGTCCTTTGCCACTTTCCTGTAATATTCCGCCATTGCCGGCTCCCCGTGGGGTACATAGATGCGGGGGTTAACGCGGCCGGTGCGGTTTTTAGGATCGGCGGTGATGATCTCCAGCCCGTCGCCGTCAATCCTGCGAGTCAGCGAGTGCCAGAACGAGTTCTTTATCATTCGTGAAAGACGGTCGACAGGGTTCTCCGTGAGCCGAGCCTCATCGAGCACGATACGTTTGCGGTTGTGGTCCCGAGCGAGAGCGAGCTCCTGAAGCAGGTTCGACAGCATGTATGTGCCGCGAATGTCGAATGTCTTGAACCCATTGCTTGTTGCGGTCCCCAGCGCCATCATCTTGGGACCCGCGTCAGTGACGCTAATCTGGAAGTCGCCATCAGTGTCTTCCTGCTCTAGGACGACGCGAATGGTCTCCTCGACATCTATGAGGAAACGACGCGGTGCGGTTACGCTCTTTTCATCATGGGACATGCGACGCTTTCGCAGATGCCAATCTTCTTGGAAAGCAGGGGCCTTTTTGGGGTTGTACCCGTGAAGGTGGGACTGCAGAATGTCAGCTTAGAGGAACATTATACAGCAAACAAATGCGACGAACATGACTGTATGTGCGAGATCGAGTGTACGACTCGCCTCCGCCATAGTATGTAGCAGCATCGACATGGACGGTGCCTAGGATTGCGTCGTCGTCAATGAATGTGACGCCCGAGGGATGGTTGAGCGCCGGAGCCATCGTTAAAGATGAGCTGGCGTAGTGGTGGTAGTAGGTAAGTGAAAGGATTTATTTTGGGGCAATGATCCAACAAAATTGACGTTCGGCCCTGGATGCCGACAGCCGTAATGGTTTCCTCTGTCCGTCAACGACGGTGCTGAACCTGACCCTTGATTTCTCTCTAAAATATCCCTGGTATTGACGGTAAAAACGTCCACTTGAAATGTATGTCCCTAGTACTCGGTCGTCCAACTACAAGCTTCCTTTCAGCGCAGTAAATCCTTGGATCTAATCGCCGCTTAGCATCGGTGCTATAATTCCATCCCGCGGGGCAGTTGCGGGGTGCAGAAGAACAGCCCCTCGACGTCAGAACTATGCATCTTGACTGCAAATGTGCGTAGCACTCGGAAGAACCAACCTCTTCCGCTTTCCTGCGGGATCGTGCAGCCAACAGGGAATTTCGGTGGGCCTTGTCTTCCGTGGGGCCGTGGAGCTTCAGAGCTTCAGCACCAGTCAGCCATCCGAGCACAGTGGGCGTTGCGTCGGATTTATCCGTATTCACTTTGTGGCGAGTTGGGGCTGGCCTCCACAGTCGGTCCCATGGTCAGTCAGCGTGGAGAACAAAGCAGGTCAGTCTCTAAACACACTGAGAATAGCGAAATTTCGGTTGACCCGATGTTAGTTTCGAAAAGCGATCCGAAATTTTGCACATCAGTTGTGCTGATATCAGGGCCGAAAGTGTTAGAATCCGTTGAACTAAAAGTAAAGCCGAAATAGATGATTTCGTGATGTATATTGATGCCGCCGAACCGGAACCCAAATTTTCTTATCTCAGACGCATCAATACGGGACCCAAAAGTCCATAGATCAACTTTCCTTTCAGTATCAACAAAATGGTTAGTTTCGGCACGAGTTTCGGCTCGACAGAAATCAGCACCGAAATCATTACTTTCAGTTGTGCCAAAATTGATTGCCTGGCAGCAAAAAATACATTTCGGCACAGCCAAAACTATTGCTTTCGGCTTTCATTTCGGTTGACTGAAAATCAGAACCTAAACCAGTCATTTCAGTGATGCCGAAAGGGAAGCCAATGTCTTCAGTTTTGGGTGCTATATCGGGACACCGGAGATCAGAAAAATCGGCTTCTGTTTTGGCGGCAGCGATGTGTGTGGCGAGATTTTACATTGTAGATTCCATTTCAGCTGTACCGATTCTACAACTTCAGGCACTGATATTGGCACTACTGATTATCAATGTTTTGGGTTACTATTCGAAACTAACATCGGGTCAACCGAAATTTCGCTATTCTCGGTGTGAAAGTGATACATCCGGCACCACCCTTTTTTTCTTGGTATCAATAGTCTCCGATAACACGGGTGCAGACGATGCGAGTCATGTCCAGCGGCGAACTCAGGGTTACGAGAATCAGATTGCCGCGTCGAACACTGTGTCCATGCCACCAGCGGTTTTCGACGACGAGTTCGCCCTCGTTGGCCAGAGTTGGCAGCATGGATGGGCCAGACATCTGCTGGCGGCCATCCAGAATAAGATATTGGTGAAACAGAGAACTGGGGCTCTGTACCGTCGAAATGGTTCCAAAGTACGAAAGCATATGGAGGGCTTAGGAAGTTGTCGGTATGTGGACTGGTTAAGTTGGCAGAAGCCTTCATCAAGCCTCATTGATACGGAGAAATCGTCAGCGGAAACTATTCATTTTATGCTGCCATGAGGTGCGGCCAAAGGTCCGAAGGTTTCCAAGGAGTTGGACTATCATGCATAAAATTCTTGACAGAACCGGCCGCTGAGCCTTCCAAAATCGATGTGTTGGTCCGAGTGAAAGCCATCCCAAATGCGGAAATGGTTTGTCAGCACCTGCTCCGTCGTGGCTGTGCCGGTATCCTCCGAGTCTCCCGGACTTCTCGGGAATGTTCGGCTCGATACTGATGGCGGTGGACAAAAATAATAAAAATAAAGAAATAAAGAACTAAGCAGATCGCGGGAATATCAAAGACTTTCCCGCTCACCTCCGGATCGCCCGTGTTGGCCCGAAACTTCGATCAACATGCAAACAATGCCCAACGTGCCTGCACGTGGGAGTCCGATACTGAAAATAAAGAACTCATACATGCTCCCAGAGGTCGGAAAACTCCTTCAAAAAGAGGTTGAACTGCGGGAACCCCTCAAGGAACACTCAAATATTTCAAGCATTTTCGGTGTTCAAATAAGCACCCAGTTAATTGGACATCAGAAACCCGATACTGAGCGGAGTTTCAATATCCCGTGATGCACTCGACGCGACATTCAGCCACAATCTTCTGCCTTCATTCACCAACCCAACCCAGTCTCTGATCTTACCTCTAGCCGACTCCATCCATTGCAACTTTGAATTCAAGTTGACTCTGCACAGCCGTCTTCCTATTCTAATTTCTGTGAATCACTAGCGTACGGCCGCCGGCGATTTGAAGCTTGAACTTAACTTGAATTTGAAGTTTGCGAGGAGCTGCTGCTTCCGAGGTGGATGCCTATTCGCAGGCCGGAGTGGAGTTTACATGGGACAATCAAGGTGAGTCAATTCAGCTGTTCCTTTTGTGTAACCTTTTCCCGCATAGACACGGCTCAGGTATGTTTGATTCTTCTCTGACCACTGACTTGAAACGTGTTCAAGGAACCAAAATATCTCTACGTGCAGCGCGCCTATTCCCTGCTGCGCCCACTGGGAACATCACCGGTGCAAATTTTGCCGAGTTCAGGCTGTGTGGTGATGCCATGACTGCTGGTGATTGAAGCACAGTACTCGGCCACCACTTGTTACATTGCTGCCACGTATCCTGCAATTTGTCGCACGGACTCTATTCCACGGGACGGCGGCAGTGCGATGGGGATACACTTCATGCATCTTCTGGATGTACTGAATTTGCCTTGCATGTTACATGGAGACTCGGAGTCGTGCGAGTGCTATTCTGCACTCGCAACTCTCGGTCACCTCATTGTCCCTCCCGAGTCGAGAGCGCTTTGACTATTGTCTGTATTCTTTCCCAGGAATGAAAGTCTAACTGCTGCAATACATACTCTAATCCCATGCTCTTATACACGGCACCTTCGGCTTTTTAGTGTTGCGTCCTCGGCAATCCACCTTTCCGCAATCTCTGCACCCATTAGTGCAAAGTCTGACCTCTTTCACCCCTCGACAATCCGGACTCGGGAGCCCACACTTGCGGCACGTTCGCTTTTGACGTTTACTCGGGGGAGCTGGCTCGGTTCCACGTACAACTTCATCGACACAGCGCTTTGCCAGAATCTGTCTGGTTTCGTGTGGCGAGCGCATGTGCACCACAGTGGGGCGAGTTGATTCTGGAGCAGAATCGCGAGGTAAGAAGCTGGCGGCAGTACAGCTAGAACCATGAATAAATTCAGGTATAGATGCTGATATCGCGGCGGTGCGACTGGAACCCTGAATGAATTCAGGTCTTGGGGATATCGTGTCGAGATGGCGTGAATGCTGAATAAAGGTAAATTCCGGAGAAGATCTTGTGGTGGTGTCAGGATTGTGCAGAGTATAAAGATTGTCGAGCTCGACTGGATCTGGCATTGGCACATCCAACATGCCACTCGGAACATCATGCAACTGCATGGTCGTTTGCGGGACTTGTGGCGCGAGAGCCATTCGCCGAGGATCGTAAATTTGGTCTATAACAGGTGCGCGTGTCTCGCCAGTGCGAGCCTTTGTCTGTTTAATGTTCGAGTGCGTCTTCCAGTCGCCGTTGTAATAGATGTCCTTGTCAGAATCCGCGCATGCATTCCAAGCCCGTACTGCCGCCTCAACTTGAGGAGCAGAGGAGAAGTTTCCAAACGATTTTCCTGCAGCACCAGACATGAATTGTCTGAATAGGTTGCGTTCGGCGTCATTGTGGATTGGCAGCACCGCTTTGCGGGTTCCTTGAAGCGAGGCGAGATGGCGATGCAACTGTTTGTGATCGAGGGATGGTTCAAACGGAGCCATCGCGAATTTGGCCTGAATATCGCCTGGGATGGGAAGGACACCGGAGACTTCGTTGGTCCGCTGATACAAGTTGCCGTTTACCCATCCAGGCAAGAAATGCGGGGAGATCAAGATATCATCCAGGGCAGAGAGAAGCTCTTGGATATTTGCGCGCAATTTCATCCCAGGTTTTCGGCGGTTTCTGACGCAAACCCCAGGCAACGATCCTGGCTTTATCGGCTCGATCCGGAATGAAAATAGTGTCCCGAAGGGCCCGGGAAAATTCGACTCTTAAACCATGGACCACCGAAATGTAGAACATGTTGAAAACATGGAATGCGTCCTTCAGGACTCGACTGCGGATGTACACATTCCATGTTTGCCAACAAATCTCCACTCCGAGTATAATTTCGCCTTGACGTGCACTCTCTGGGTCGGAAGCGTAGCCCTGTAGCATAGAGGGGTCGTGGCTCACCGCCGTTTCAAGCTCCTCCAAAATTACAGCACCAATGCCGGAAACAGCATTTTCATCCACTGTTTCGGATGGAACCAAGGCGGGAATTTGTTTCGGAGCAGGCAGTGGTGCAGTTGGAGTAATTGAGGGAAGGGCTGGCGCAGAATATAAGCGGAGAAGATTGTGTCGATAAGGGATGTCGAACGGGACAGATCCAAAGTCCCCGAGAGATTGCCGCTGGGTCCCAATCTTTATAATAGCTCCCGAGACAACAACCTCGGTGACCTCAACAACACATTGTGTGTGTGTGAGTTTTATTTGCCTGTCTGAATAAGTTCCTTTGGTCGCCTTCACACGCCCGTGGCCAATAACGCGAGTGCGGTCATTGGTGAGCAGCGTGACTGTCAGTCCGAGAGGAATGGGATTCGGGAGGGGAGCTGGGAGGGGAATTGCTGCAAGGACATCATAAATGCAGCGACAGGTGTGGACGTCCAGAGCAGCATAGCGCTTCTGCGTATCAGATAGCTCCTCGCGATCCCACGCGCTGCTCACTCTCTCGGCCACATTCTTATTGACGTGTTTCCCCAAAACTTTCGCACAGAGATCAACAAGACTGATCTTAGCGGATGAAATAACCAGCTGATCTTTTGCAAGTTGGGCGAGGTCGACCACACCAACAAATGGCTCGGGAGATCCGCATGCTTCTTGAAGGTATTTGAGGTCGGCGCTCACAGCTCGGCCAACTTTTAAAATGCGCGGGCTGAGGAGAACCTGTTTCAGAACAGGTGAAATGCGCTTCCCTGCGAGCATTTTTCCGATCTGTAGTAATATAAGAGTTAGACAAGTTGAAAGATGGATGATTCAGTGTTCAAAATTACCTGCAGTATGTAAATTTGGTCCTTATATGCGATCTGAAGGAGTGCTGTTGCACCTCGGCCGGTAACATATCCATGATCCGAGGTCTCGACATTCCATTCCGAGTCCAGAAATATAATGAGATCGTCCCCGTCGTGATCTTCAGGTTGATCATGGATGATGCTTCGCATAGCTTCGTCTATTTCAGCAACATTGTCCATCACATGAACATGGACGTTGGGCGGAATTTCGAGAGCATCGAGATGAGCATATTTTTCGACAGCTACCACGGCGTCGCAAAGTGAAGGGAAGCAGTGCTCGAGAAAGTCCGTGTCGGACATGTTGTCAGTGTAGAAGATGGCAGGTTGATCATGCCCGTAGCGCTCGAGCAACTCGCGCATCCGATTGAGTGCGAGCTCGAATTGAGAATGCGATTTCGTGGCAACAAGGTTACAAACACGAATTTCGCCCTTCTCATTTGTTACCGTGAGCAACGCAACAAAGACTTGCTCGCCGTTGACTTTGGCAATATGTTTCGCAAGCTGCACAACAATTAGATTCGATAATGATTGTGAGAATCAAGTGATTCACCTTGAAGCTATGGTCAATATCGCAAATGAGTGCTGTCAAAAGCGACATTGCCTGATCGAAGTCGTGTGCATGAAGCTCCATGAACTTGTCGAAAAAGTCACGCAGCCATTGTGAACTCGGAATAAATCCGTGATATCCTTCTGAGGACTGATCATCAAACGGAAGGAAACTCTTGAATTTGTTCCCGAGCCAGCCTTGCATTGTTTTTGCGTGAGAAAGCCGCGAGAGATACGAAAGCTGCAGTTTGTCGTAGTTTTCAAGATGGTGAACACGAAGGGCATCCGAAAACTGTTTAGCTCCCATCCCACTCTGAAAACACGACCTCATGAACATGAAGACGCTCTCGGAAATGCCGCTTCGGTAGCTGAGCATCGCTGGGAAGGAATTTGCGAGTGAACGAGGAAGCTTTTGAAGGATACGTGGATCCCAGCTCCGGAATGTAATGGTGTTCAAGTGGGATTTTGGGTGTAGACAACTCGGGCAACGAAGCCAATGATGTAGAATGTACGGTCCAAATCGACACAGCTGCGGGGACGATCGATGACGGCGTGTCGATACAGTGCGGTTTGGCACAACGGGCAAGGGATGGGGACGAGAGCTGCAGGATCCCACAAGAAGAATTGGGCGTGGAAAAGTTTCTCGGGCGTCAGGTCATTGAGATCCAGCAATGAAAAGTAAGGATCCTCCTTTGGGAACCAAAATGTCCTGTGCTTGCGATAAAGTGCAGGGACACCCTGCCGATCACGGTCATTGGCGTCCACGAGTCTGGCTTTGAACTGGTTGTCAAGCCAAGTCGGAAGCGGTCGCGCTGTACGCCGTGGACGACGTGCCGTGGAACTGGGGTCTGAACCGGGACCATCCCCATCCTCGTCACTGTCGTCGCCGTCTGCATCACCTACCCCGTCGTTTAAAAGTCCGGAATATGTGTCCTCGTCGTCATCAGGGGGAATGGTATCGTCCAAGAATTCCGAAGAATTGGACACAGGCGTGGGGGATATGAGATGAGAGCGTGGTTGGGGAGGATTGGCCGCGACTGCTGGTGTGCTCGGAGTTTCGTTGGTGGTATCCGGAGGCAGGAACATCAAATGTAGATTATTTGGATTGTTCTCATTGGGTTCTGCAGCAGATCGTGTACGTATAACAGCCGGCCTTCCAGGAACAATCTGAAACCCGAAGGTGATTAGATGTGGTCAAAAATATAATTCAAAGGATAACATACCCGTTGTCCCATGTGAACCGAGAAAGCGCGGGGCGGAGGCATCTTCCGTGGTCAACCCACAGGGCGCCTTGTTTCAAACTCGAAGTTCGCTGGAATTGCCACTGGAATGGCCCCTGCTGATGCCGCACGGGCTTTTTCAAGTCGTCGAGGTCCAGTGCCGCGTGGACGACCACGAGTCTTGGGCTGCTCGTCGGTCCCCGGTTTCGGAGTTTTATTCTTGTCTAACGAGCCCTTAGGTCGCCCGGGTCGACGTTTCCCAGCCGGTTGACATACAACAGTAGAACCTGGATCCACGTCAGTGCTGTGGAGAAATATCAGAATGTTGCCGTTGATATGATTTCTTTTCGAACGCACCGACCAGGCGGTTCCACTGTATCACCAGGGACGCTCTCCTCATCCCTCGCGTCCACAATAGCACCTATGGATACTCCTGCGCTGTCCAGATTTGCAAATGAGACATCCATGCCGAGTTGGGCACTACAGGATGAAACTGGGCTAATAATCCAAAATTGAGCAACTTTGAGCACGGAATGCATGCTCATTCACATACCGGTTGAAACTTAAGCTCTAGCGAGCTCTAGGACGAGTCGACACCAGTAAAGATTCAATCAGATTTTACGATTCAGCCGGATTGAGCAACTCTGAATGCCGAGGAAGTGATGGGCAGGTTCCGGGGAAAGGTGATGTTGGGGGAGTGCAGATGGATGGGAATAAGCTCTTGAAACTGCTGAATAAGGTGTACGCGACGCGACGCGACTCCAGACGACGTGCGACGGCGTCTTGATGAAAGAAGATGAGAAGCCGTACGCTTACAAATTGATATCGGACCACCGGAGCCGAATTCAAACTCCGCTCAGAATCAGAATCAGTATCGTATAGTGCTGCCGGAAGCTGAGTTGAGGCGAGCCGACCTCAAGGTAGCTCGATCGAAAAAGGAAATCACTCTGATGGAATCAATTTACCTTTGGATCTCCCTGGACACAAAATGCACCCAAATCCTGAATTTCGCGGCACAGTTCGCATTTTTCTGGGACTAGAAGTGCATGTATCAACTTTGTTTCCTCTAAGATGATGTGCTTAAAGTTTCTACCAGCCAAAGTGCCCAATTGATTCCATCAAACTGTTTCCTTTTTCGATCGAGCTACCTTGAGGTCAGCTCGCCTCAACTCAGCTTCCGGCAGCACTAGTATCGTACACCGCCATCAGTATCGAGCCGAATCCGAATGTGGCTCTGTTCAAGTTCATCAAACATGTAACAAAGCATGAGGCTCCATTTAGCCGAAAATACAGCAGAATTGAACAGTTAGGTATGTCTACATAGCTCGCCCAATTCACTGAGGCAAATTAAAACTGTGTGAAGTGATCTGTTCAAATATGAGAGAGAGAGCTTATAAGAGGAAATATATTGCACAGAAATTTGTATTTCTGTTTTCCAGATATCCCAACCCGAAGTTATACCCAGTCTCTGCTGGCTTTTCGGAGCCGTGCCGAGCATACGAGCGTGAAGCAATCCCGGGCACATGTCTATGTAACCAATGTTCGTCAGAAATAGCGGCAGTTCAACAGACCACAAACTTGGTGACAATTTGAAGAGGGTCTGAAAGCAGGGGCTCAGAGGTGTATTGTGAGCTCGAATTGTCTTCTAGGAAGAGGTCGCACCTACGAGGCACTGTCATGATGTTCCGCAAAACTAGTAGAAAGATACTTACATTCTATAAGTTTAAATACTCCGGTCCAAGGACAGCAAATCTGACGATGGGAAGGACACAGAGTCGAGGAATGTTGGCTGAACATTGGGGAAATAGTCGCATGATCTGGAGTGCGCAGCATAGCACATCATACTAATTATCAATTCGGGCCATGGAAGGAGTTCCAGGTCGATATATTCGTCCGGCAAAGTCAATGCTGCTGACTCCAGAAACATGACGTGTGGGGGAGCAGTAGATCGGGAGGAGGAAGAGGAGGCGGTGCTTGTTGAGTCCGACGGGAGATAATGCGCGCTATCTGGTTGCTTCGACGGTTTCTGTTTTCCGGAGACTTTCTCTCGATATTGGCATTTGTCGGGCCACGACGTCTGCGTGCATGTCCTGCATGGCAGATTACCATCACACCTCTGGGATGATAAGCTACATTTGACGAGATATTCTTGTGAGACGCACCCGTTTTCTCTGTCTAAAATCGGGATAAAGCGATCAGGATATGATTGATCTGAGTGAAATGTTCCTACCAGCATGTAATCTGTCAACTCGTGAGTTCATCTGAAGACGATTCAGGGGGAATATTATGGCATACACATGCTGCCCCCTTGGGCAATTCCGACCATTGCTGACCGACTGTTTTAGGCACGTATAGACAGGTCACAGGTGTTCTGGCTCGCGAGCAAGGGCCACAGGGATCTCCGCCATCGCAGCGCTATAGTCACTGGGCTGAGTTAACCCTTCGCATCTCAAGACAGTCAACACACAAGTTTGTGTTTACGACACAACGTGCAGGCACGGCGGCGATCAAAATCTATTTCCATGGGAAATCTGGCGAAGAACTATAAAATATAGTTTCCCACCCAGATCTTTCCCGAAGAAGTAATTAAGAAATATTCAGAATTTTTCCTGTCAGATTTCTACTGGAAACAGACATGATCTTCCCACAGGAAAAAATTGAGAAAACTGCTAACTTTTTCCTGCAGATTATCCGGGGGAAAAAGGAGGTTCTTCCAAAGGAAAAGATCTGGCCGGAAATTTCCATAGGAAAAAGAAAGCATGTTTCCTGAGGAATGACCATATATAGTAATTTTCCAGGAAAAATACTGACTTTTTCCTACGGAAATTTCCGGCCGAATCTTTTCCTTTGGAAAAACCTTGTCCTGCGGATAATCTGCGGGAAAAAGTTAGCAGTTTTCTCAGATTTTTCCCGTGGGAAGATCAAATCTGTTTCCACCGGAAATTTGGCAGGAAACATTCTGAATATTTCTCAATTTCTTCTTCGGGAAACAAATGGGTGGGAAATTGTATTTTATAGTTCTTCGCCAGATTTCCCACAGAAACAGATTTTGATCGCCGCCGTGAGGTAGGAGTTTTGAACTTTGCGGGATTCATAGGGAACAGATGAGTGTAGGGTAGTGATTAGCGCTTGCTCTTCATTTTCTAGGAAACCGGGCGGTCGATTGCGACGCTGGTGCCTGAGCGGGACCAGAAACTCCGTTAAAGCCGACATGGTGACAAAAAGTTGTTCCACTGAGGCGCCGGCGCGCGTGGGTGACTTCATTACACGCTAAATAAGCGAAGGAAGCCGAATACAATACCTCATTATGTGTTTCACGATTCCGAGTCACCCTTGTTTAGGGACGCTCGAGTTGGTCCGGGGACACACAAAAGTCTTTTTCGGTGCGAGAGATCCTACATTTCTACATTGGAAGTCACATGTCTGCTCTGTACTGTACCATTTCGACCAAGTGTTCATGGGGTGTGACCTGTGACCTCAAGTGTTCAAAATCTAAGTGTTCAAATCTCCTTTTCGGGTCATATTCCGGCGCAGCCGGAGCGGAAAATTCCCTTTTCGAGACGGAAAAGCTCACAAACCTCGATCCAGAATGGCTAAAACCTGTGACATCTTTAAAAAGTGTTCAATTTGGGCCCGGTTGTGACCAGTGACTGAACACTTGGTCGAAATGGTACAGTAGTCAGATTTTCTGAAAAAGTGGAGGATTGACTCGTGGGCATAGTGAGTTTTGATCAGGTAGAGGTGCAGTTGGCTATGATGCCAAGGTCGCCATAGAATTTCCTGTCAAAAAGTGCTACTGATAGCCACAAAAGCAGTGCTGCCGTGCCTCCCATCAAAAACGCAGAAAGCGCTGCTTCGGGTTATGGAGAGAGGCGTCAGCTGAGAAGGAAGATCCAAATCTGATGCCTTGAATTGAACATCTCAGGCGGAGGAGATTCTTTCAACGCTCACTATGTGGGAGGGGCGGCCAGGGCAACGGTGTTGAGTGGAAAATAAGTTCACTAAGAAGATTAGTTGTATCCGAAGATTTCAAGTAATCTTAATTTAGTGCTGTGGCTCTCACGTTATTCCCTTTCCAGGAAGTTGGCGGTGAAAGTCTGTAAACGGTAAGCGGTAAATCTGTCTGATCGGTGGCGGCGGTGTAACAAATAAAGACCTCTGAGTCTTTGAAGTGTTATTTGTTATCAGTAATAATCACGGGCGGCTGTTCGAGCTTTATAGGCTTGCTTAATTCGTATAGAAGTCTCCAAAGACTGACTATTTGAATCACACGGTATAAAGTTTGAGAAAAACTAATATTTCGGTGGTAACTACACAGGGGTAATTGGGGGGATTTTTCTGAAAGAGGTCCTCCTTATATACTAATTCTACGGTGAGTCATATATAAATGACTAGGGCTATGACTTGGTTTACTGACTACATCTGACTTGAATCTTGACTCAAAAGGAAATGATTCGGAGTTCTGATTCATTTAGATTCCGAAGCGGTGCCGTTTTAAGCCGTGTGATCCGAATGATCCGAATGATCCGAATTTTGATCCTAATATTTCCGACAGCAATTTTCAGGACAAATGTATTTTATGGGAAACAGATTTCCCCTGGCTCATCCCGCGGCGGACGGAATAAAATTCGACTGTCCTCAGTCGACCAGTAAAATACATTTGTTAATTGTGTGTCGTTGGTACAAATTTCAAGTAGGTAAATGAATGAACATGTGGATCGGATATTGATAATAAATGAACGGGTAGTACTCAAATGAATAGTGTGGAACGAAGTTGGGACAGCATGAAGCGCGTCTTCCAGGCGGCAATTAGAACACGTCCGGGTCCGATGTCAGTGGTTTTCTTGCTAACCCGCACATATGTGCGTTGCTGTAACGTGTCGTTCGCCCAAAGACTATACAGCCATCCATTTCGTTTGCGAAATTTCGTCGTCACTCGCCATTCTCCTACAATCTCTCCTGCGCAGATCATCACTGTTCCGGGTCTAATCGTCTGCATGGCTCTGTTCTTCATCACCCATCCTCCCAGCCGGGCTTCAAATCCGATAAATGCGACTTCACGTCCTTCCACAACCACCAAATATTTGTCTTTGAGGTTGCGGAAGTATTGGTTGGCACTCATCAGCCACTGGATGTCCTCTGTAGACAGGGCCTCTCGTCGTTTGGAAAACACAAAGTCGTATCGTGAGACATCTTGTTCCAATGTGTGTTCCAGCTCTCTAATCCTGGTCATGCTATAAGACCTGGATCGTCGCAGTGGTGCATACGTTACTGGGGTGGCAGCCCGCAGTGACGTCTCACTGATTGGTGATGGAAGATGATGAGAGGCGACGGGGTCGGTGTGTATTTCAAGGCGCGGGCGTGGTGGTGCGACGAAGTGGATGTAACGGGTGTTATGAAGCTCTCGGTTGAAATGATAGCTGTAGTATTCACTGGGGGACATGCGACTCTAGTCATGAAAGGTCATGATCATGAAATGTTTAATGTTGTTTATGAGACGTACCGTATGGGACGCCTCAGAGTCAGTGTCTTCCAGGGTGATGAAACTCGCAGTAGAGGCTATGGCTCTTTGTTGATGGGCCATTAACCCGTGTGCGGAGTAAGGATTGTTTTGGTAAGTCATAGTGAGATGTTAGTAGCAGGAAAGAGAAATTAGCGACAAAAAATGTGAGTGTGGAGAAAAGAAAGATGATTCGAAAAAATTAAGCAGCTTGTTTTTATTGGGCGACTCACGTTACTTCGGCTGTCGGCATAGGCGGCGTTAACAAATGCGGAGTCCTTCTGGGGAATCAATTGAACAGAGTCGATCCTCCGAAGTTTCCTTTTCCAGCTGTGAAGGGCTTTCAGCTTTCTATTCTGAGTCTGAGGACTCAAACAATTCTTCATCATCTCCCACGCTATCTTCGTCTTCATTCTCATCCTCCATCGACCCTGAACGCATAAACCAATGACTCCTGGTAATGTATGGCATCAATCTGAAAGCCGCGGTTGGGTTATTTCTGAACAGGGATCCATCCAGTTCTTTCAAGATATATGCTCCACCATAATTTTTGCGTACCACCTCGTAAGGCCCGAAATATCTGTCCATGGTTTTTCGTTTGGAACTAACCTCAGACTCAATTCCTACGTTTCGTATTAGCACCAATTCACCTTTCTTGTATTCTTCTTTTTGTAGTTTCTTCTTGAATCGTTTTTCAAACTGTTCTTTAGATCTGAATCGGGCCTTGCGTAATGTTTCAGAAGCCTTTTTAATGTCGCGTTCATTTTTAGAAAGTTGGTGAATCCTCAAGGTAAGCAGTTCCGCCGTAGTCATTCCGGAATGGAATCCACTTACAAGGAAAGTGGCTTCCATCAGATCAAACGGCAAAACCGGATCAGTAGAATAAAGTAATTGGAAGGGTGAGAACCCTGTTACGTGACTGATGGTAACACGGTCAGCCAACAATGCTACCGCCAACTTTTCAGGCCACATACTGATCTTACCTCCACAGGACTTTACGATTGCTTCTCTTAAGGTATAGTGCCCTTGTTCTACTACACCGTTCGCATGCTTGTTGTATGGTGAAATTCGTACATGTGGTACGTTCATTTTCTTCATCAACTTTTTGAAACCGGCCTTTACTTCTGGTCCATTATCTGTGATAACTTTCCTAGGACAGCCATAGCGACAGTAAATGTATTCCCAAAAGAAGCTAGCCAAATCATCTGAAGTCTTTGTCTTCAATGCTTTGGCTTCGCAGGTTCCTGATAAATCATCTCGTGCTGCCACTATCATTCTAAATCCATCTGCTTCTGGCATCATCATGATGTCTATGTATACAGTTTGGAACAGAACTACCGGTGTAGAAATTGTGGTGGGTACCTCAAATTTCTTGGTGCTTCGAATCTGACATTTATGACATGACGCAATATGATGTGCAATATCATTGTAGAGTTTTGGCCAGAAGAATCGCTTTTTCAAGAGATCCCAAATAACTTCCTTCCCTCGGTGTCCTAGTTCATCGTGAGCTTGTTCTAAAATTTTCAAGCGTCTCTCAGGATTCATTACTACCACTAACGGTGATCCTTTAGGATTTCTTCGCCATAACTGTCCTTCTTGAATCATATACCGTGTGGCCTGGCTGATGAACCTTCGGTGTTTTTGAGAACTTGGAAACATAGGCGCTTCCAAGGTCTCAAGGAAGTGGAAAATATCTCGTAATAATTTTTCTTGACTACTTCTTGACAGCAACACCCAGGACGGTAATCTTTTTGCTTTATTTGATAGTTCTCGTCGAGGTTTGGTATAATAAAACAAGGTTATATCATCCAACCAGTCGTCAAGATCATCCCAGGTGTGATAAAACAATGCTATGTCATCCAGCCAATCGTCAAGGTCATCTGGAGCTGATTCATTTTCTGCTCTCGTTCTTCTAGATAATGCATCAGGTCCATGAAAACTTATTGCGGGTACGTGAATTAATGCAAAATGAAACATCAAAATGCCTTGAATCCACCGATTGACTGCAGCATCTGGTTGTAAGTCTGGATTGTTGAGTAAACCTTGGATAAATTGTGTGTCTACTTCAACTTGTAGAGTTCTGACTCCGATAATGTACAGTCTCCAGTGTCTCAGTGCACGGTATAGTCCAAAAAGCTCTAATTTTGGTTGTGAGTAGCGAGATTCTCGTTCGCTCATAGGAATTGATCCATATCTAGCAGGACGTCTTCTTCCAAATTCATCATTTTGGGCCAGTATCATTCCAGTGGCAATTTTGCTTGAGTCCACTGATAATATTACTGCAGCGTCTGATTGATAGTCAATTGGATGAAGAGCTGGTGCACTTGCTATTAACTTTTTAATAGTTTCAAATGCGTGCATCCTGCGAGAAGTCCATTCAAATTCCCAATTTTTCCGATACAGCTCGGTGAGTGGACGAATGATTTCTGAATAACAATGTATCCAAATTCTTACAGTCCCGCAAAGTCCTAAGAATCTGCGCACCTCTTGAGGAGTAGTCAGAACCGGCCATTCTAAGATGGCTGACACCTTCTTGTCGTCTGGTACGCGCCCTTCTGGTGTACAGTTTTGTCCAACAATTAAGGCTTGTCTCCGACAGCATTGAACTTTGGTTGCTGAGAAAGTTGCTCCTGCGCACTTCACTCTATGCATTATTCTGTGTACATCTTGTGCATGTTCCCAAATGAATCTTCTAATTCCTGGATTTTCTTTCAGTACTTCAGGTTCTCCGTTTGCTTGTAAATATTGAGTTGCAGGGCCTTTGATTGGCAAATCATCGATGAAGATATTTGCAACATGGGGAATTTCGTCATAAAGAATAAACACCATGCATTTCTGGAACTCCGCCGGGGAGTTGGTATACCCAGTAGGCATTGAAGTTATTCTTAGAAGTCCTAGCGGGGTCATGAACGCTGTCATATCCCTACTTTCAGGCTCCATTTTTCTAGCGTCGAATCCCCAATACAAATCAAAAACTGTGTAACATTGTCGTCCTGCAAAACCTTCAACAAAATCATCCACAATAGGTAGCATTCCTGCATCACGCACCGAAACTTTGTTTAATGGTTGTAAATCGTGTACGGAGCTTGCCATTTTTCTTGAGTACACAAAACCATCGTGACCTATACGAGGATTGACACATTTCATAGACACCTGCTTCCATTTTTAATTTGAGAAGATCAATGACCTTCTGTAATATTCCTGGCGGAATGGGAATATTTTTGTACTCCCAAGGTGTATGAGGAATAGTCGCTATTTTGTATGGAGAAAAGTATTCATCTGAAAATGTGCCCCTTTCTGCATCTTCAAAGGCTAGTGCCTCCTGGTTAAGTTCCATGACTCGTATAAATAATCTTTCTTCGTCTGGCGACAGAAATCCATCTTTATTTAGTTCCAGAATTTTAAGTCGTTCTAAATCCAGTCTTTTGGTTGGAGAGAAAGGTGGTGGACATGGCGAAAGTGTTTTTAGTGACTTCAGTGGGTCATGAGGAATTTGCCTATGAACTACATAGTCTGGAGAAAATGTAGTTGATACAGGCTTAATTTTTCGGTCTACCCTTTTATACATGGTGAAAGATTGATACTGGCGTCCTCCAGTTGTTTCTAAAACCACTGGGTAGAATATATAAGCATCATCTTCTTCTAATCCGTTCAAATTGTTTTGAGTAGTGAGTTGTTCCTCTTGTTCACTTCCAGGTAGAAGCAATGTTTCAGAGTTGCAACAGTTATATGAATAACAAGACGGGATATCCGAATTTTGCCTTGACTCCATCTGCTTTGATTCCATGTTTAGTTCTGAATGATCTTCCAGAAATCGTTCAAACTTAATCACACAGAATTTTACAGTTGTTACAACGATTGTATTCATCAACGTACAGTCGTGAGCTCTGTCGGAATTACAAGTAAATGAGTCTCGGATCCTCGATACAGAGCGAGTAGTCGTAGTGGTAATCAGCGGTTGTCGTCCCCAAAAATATTGTACAGCCATGTTGAAGGCACAAGTCAAAATCGTCGTGAGTGTAATCATGAATATCAAAAAAAAAGCGAAACACATTCGGGACACCGGTCCGGCGATATCCCGAGTATTGCTTGCATCATGTTGTCGAGATCTGTGCAAGGTTAATGAAGACGCGGCGGACGGAATTAAATGGTACTGACCAGTCGAAGCGGGATTGGCTGGCGGCGATGTGACCGTCATCAACAGGGCTGTCGTGGGAACTACCATCATCAATGTCGCGTAGGTAAAGACCAGGCCCTTGATTGCCCGAGTCGACCCGAAAAAGTAAGGGGGTGTTACTATCCGCGTCGCTGTCGGCTTCCATATACTCGCTGGAGGCTTCGTCCGTAGAATAGTTATAGGAAATATCTTCGTCATATTCGCGTGGCTGAGCAAACATGATTTCCGAGGTGTCTTCAACGGAGATACTGTCTTCGCGAAAGTCCCTGTCATAAATGTCATCAGGGAAGCCATCAACGGAGATGCTGCCTTCGTACTCATCGTCTGGATATCCCAAGTCCATCCCTTCGAAAGCCGAAGCTTCCGAATCAGAGTCAATATCAAACTCCGCTGGACCGAACGAGTGTTGGTATGGAGGGACTCCCAGAAGGATGTGGTATTGATTCTGGGTTTCTGGATAGGCCAGCTCCAAGCCTTGGGCGTTAAGGACTTGAGACACTGTGTATTCGTCGCGTAAACGAATGCTAAGAATGTCGAACAAAAGGTCGGCAAGTTTGTCCCGACCGTTGTAGCGTAGGACATCCCAGAGAGTATGCATTTTTGCGGCTTCCAAGTCATATAGATAGGGATGCATAATATATCCGTCGGGCAGATACTCCTGTCGGTAAGCAGCAGAAGAGAAATTAGCGGCAGGAAACATGTTTCGACGTGCAATCTCGCGCACCGGGCTGATGTCGTATCGGTGCCACCCAATGGATTCAATAATCCTAGCCCCTTCGAGCGTTGCCAGGCGGACCCCGGCAAGCTTACGAATAACATCAACCTCGAGTATATGGGTAGCTTTAAGGGCATTGGTCTCAGTGACTCGTCGTCGTAAGAGGTCACCGTCGAACTTACGATGACGTTTCTGGGGTCGTTCAGCCGACTGACTTTCTGTATTTTGCCCGGATTCCTTGCGCTTGGTTCCCGTGGCAGCAGCATCATCAACGTTGTTGGAAGACGCAGGGAAATTCTCGGTAGTGGCAGTGGAGGATTCGTTGTTGGGTAAGGAAAAATCAAGCGAAGTTGGGGATTGCGTGGGATCAGGAGAATCGGAGATGAGGTCGGCAGTAACAGAAGAAGGATCACCCATGGGAAGGGGCGAGAAGAGTTGTAAGGTCCGAAAATTTCCCGCTGCCATAGCAGGATAATCAATGAACTCGCGCAGGGCTCCATGAAGAGTATCCAATGCATGTTGGAGGGGGTAGGACGCCACTTCGTCCTCCTGACGCGAGTGTTCATCCAAATGTGACTTTCCAAAACGAATCCAGTTGTTGAGCTGGCGGCGCTGTCGTTCAAATTCGAGGGTGTTAAAGTAGGAAGGTCCCTCAGGAATTCGTGCATAACCTGGAGACCCCGACGAAAAGAAGGCGGGTCCTGCGATATTGGCGAGAGGGATGGATATTTCAGAGTCGAGATCACTATCATCGGTAATGGATGGAATTAGGGTGGGGGGCAGAATTAATTTCGGCTGAGCTGCCAGGCAGAATGGCACAATGGCAGGGCAGAATGATGGCAGAAGGTGGCAGAATATGGCAGAATTCATAGCGATATAATTTCACACTCTCAGACCATCTGCATGATTCCTTGTGATTCCAACTCCCTTGAGCCCTTGAACACCATCTCCCTCTTTCTCTGTGCGGTCCACACATTCCAACTCCATGTCAATAACTTCGATGCACCGGTTTTCCTCGTCTGCGAATAAAAGTATGGAAAATGAGCCTTCCTTCTCCCAGCCTTCCTTCTCCATCGTTTCAATGAGCCAACAATATTAATTTGGACCGTGAGACTGGATCCCTCCAAAACATCATTCAACATCAGCCAAATGATGAACAATCGAATGCAGCACAGTCGCGAAGGTTCTGACCCCTCTGTCCCACCATTATTTCGTGTTGGTTGCGCTATCAGTGTAAAGAAAACAGGGAATTTAACTGGTTGTATGCTCTCATATGATTAGTTCAATTTGTCCATCAATTTCTGGCCTTTATTCTTGTTGCCTCCGAGGGCAGCAACCGGGGGCCACTCGATTAATGCAACCTTTTATATTTGGGGTATGGGGAAGAGTGTGAAAATGATGTTCGAGAGAATATTGATATGGTTCAACATTGGTGCAAACAGTCATACTCCATTGGCAAGCCCAACAGATTCTGCCATATTCTGCCAAACCATCTTCTGGTGTGCCATTTTGCCTGCCATTTTGCCCTACCAGTTGGCAGGTTGGCAGAATTCTGCCAACCACACTAGATGGAATGGTAGAGCTCGCAGGAGGTTCAGTGGGGTCAGGATGTTCCAAAACCCTGTAAATGGCCTCGTTAATAACACGTCTTGGATTAACATCATAATCAGACTGTGATACTGACCATTCAGTGATTGGAGACAACGATCCCCCTCGTTCTATACCCAAACGAGTAGTGGGAGGCGGCAGTGAATAGTAATCAGGATCGAACGAGGAATCGGTTGCGGAAGGCAAGGGTGCTGAAGAACTAGACCATTCGTCACGAGTTACGAGGGGTCCTCGTCGGCCGCTCAAGGCTGGAGTAGTGAGACGAGAGACATGCGTCTCTGAGGGAAATTTAGTGGTGATTGCGGTGAAAGAAAAAATTTCCTCACGTGAGTCCATCTGATCAGTCAATACGTCCTCCGACAAACGCGTCAACATCTCTGTTTCAAAGTGTTCATCCCGCTGTTGTTTTTCTTCCATCTTCTTTGCGAAGGCCCCAAAAGCAACCTGTACTTCACGAGCCTGAGTAGCAAGACGCCTGTGGGTATTGGTTCCCGATATCGGCATCCTCATAATCTCTTCCACCAACGGAGCGAGCACAAACTCCAACGAATCTCGTACTTCCTCCGTATCCCGCTGGTCTGTCAACAGAGAATAAATGTTAGTCGGAATCGAAACATCATCAAAATACCATTGCATACCTTGTTCCGCTGCTTGCTGGGCATGGCCAAGCTCGTTCGCAATGGGAGTTGGAAGGGGGCTGTTTGGATGAAAAGCGTTGTAAGTTGCCCTTGCTTGTGCAGTCCCAGGAAGTTGAGGTCGTCCTTCTTGCGGACAGCTGGACTGAATATGCGCGGGTCCCAAGCAAATTTCGCAAATTTCTAGGATAGGGACGGGATAGCGTGTACCGTCGTCAAAATGGAAAGTAAGTGGTTCATGTCTCGCATCGACGAGGTCAGGGACGGAATCTGTCTCGGAGAAGTCTGGGATTCTATAACTAAAATGTCCCGCAGGAAGGTCAATCTCTCCAAAAGAAAGACCTGGAACAGCGCGAGTCCGAATATCCGCTGCAAGCTGGGCCAAAGCATCTGAGCTAAGTCCCGAACCACGGTGTTCCGGAATAGCAGTAAGTTTGTCAAGGCGAGCTGTTATGGAGGCAGATAAAGGAGCATGAGCTTCTTCAAAGGCAGGTGGCGGCTGTAAAATATTAGAACTATTGAACATGCGTTCCGCAGATAGACTTACACGTTCAGGCTCGATCCGCTGCGAGATGGGGATCATAGGAGGCGTATAGTTGGCAGTATGGTTGGGAAAACCTGTCTCGCCTTCGCCAGGAGGGTCAAGCGGCGTCATATCAAACATAGCTTCTCGCAGACGCTGCTTGGAGGGTAAGATAACCTCAAGGGGCCAAGGTTTGGTGAGGTCTTGCTCCGCTTCCAAGTGATATGTAAATTCATGACATGCTACAGAAAACGGTGCGCCTGTTTCCGGATTTCGGAACACGTGGAGAACGTTCAAGCCAACGCTTCGGTGCAGGACCTGCCCACTAGGAAGTGTTACACATCCGCCGTAATCGGATTGTGGTGATGCCGCGAAAGTAGGATTAACGTCCAAAGACGTATGAGTGGTATAATTCCGCCACTGTCGAGTGACGGCATTTCTGACAGTTTCTTCAGGATCATTCGTAAATCCAGAAACAGCGCGGGGAGGTCGGTGAGTCTGCATGTGAGAGAAGTACTGGATATCCTCGTAAGGGAGAGGCCCTAGATCTGTTGAGATTGGTTGAGCATGATCGTCCCAAGAGGGAACGGTCAATGCCATGATGAGCGGTGGTAATTTTGAATTATGGCGTAGAACCGTTAAGCTTTTATAGGCCTTCTTCCGAACATTTCCTGACTCGATTAAACAGGTGTGTACGTTCCATTTTCGCCAGAACGTTCTATACTCAGTCATTATACCATTTAATATGCCTCTTTGTAGCTTCAACACCTCCGAAAATGCAAGTCGCTTGTGGTAGTTTCGCAGTGAGTCACGGTACTTTCGTACTGAGTCGTCTCCATTCCCATTAAGCTGTATTGGGAAGTTTCTGAGTCGTCTTTCAAACAGCCGCAGTTCATCCTCATGGTATACAGGCCCTTTCATAATACCTTTTTCAAAATGAACATGCGGGAATGGTGTGTTATCTGTAAAAATAGAGAATGACTGGTATTGACTTAGCTGTAGTTCTCCAATAGGTTTGTCATACGGCACCGCCAATAATTCAAAGCGCGGCCTTCGAGTGTTTCGATCTTTGAAAATCAAATAAGTTCCTTCTTCTCTTTCATCTATACTAACTAGATTTCCTCTCTGCCAAGGACGTCCTAGCAGTAATTCAAATGGAGCTTTTTGAGATACCCAAAGGTCTGCTACCGTTACAGCACCACCGCAATTGAACTCAACTTCTCGTATCCAGCCCTGCAATTGACCCTTGCCTCCATTGGCATCATTCATGTGAGTCACTTGGCTCATGTCCACAGAACGCCGAATATTTAATGCTGCAACGTCTGCACGTACAACGTCCAATTGCGACCCTGTATCTATTATTGCACATACAACCTTCCCGTTAGTTTCCATTTCAACCTTGATCAATATTCCTTCGGACCTAGGCCAGCCCAAAGTAGCCATAATTGGATGATTCTCTGAATTGCCTAATAATATAGCTTTCACATTTTTTACTTTGATCAGGTCTTGAATGTCAGAACGTAATTCTTTTGATGTTACCATGATTTCACGGATGGACATTGGAACTTGGGCGTCAAGGATTCGATCTAGTACTTTTTGTTTGTTCAACGTAGCTGAAATTTCAGATTGTCTGCCATTTATCCGGGCCAGTGATTCATCATCTAATGAAATTGCTTGTTCTTTCATTTTATTTCCGTTATCTTTCCCTGAATTCTTTTTATGGGATCGAACATCCTTCATTTCTACCTCGGAAACATCTTCAAACCTTACTTTTCTGGCTTCAACAGGTGTGAAGCGCGTGTGCAGGGTTAGAATGAGAATTGCTTGATCCGTTCGAGGGTTTTCCCACCGTTTCTCGATTGACAGGATGTGTCATGCCAGATGATTTACCGGTAGGTTTGCCGGAAGCCGGTGATACACGTGTCTCTTTTTCTCTCTCATCCTCTGCTAGATCTCTGACTTTCCTTGTCACCTTTTCTCGATTCGGCGGATACACACCATCGAAAACTTCTCGTCTGGCCTTGCAAGTACTCGTCTCAGTCCTTTCTACCGGCTGTACCCAAGGTCCATCAGAATCTGTCGTTTTTGATGACGCCAAATACACCTTTTCTAATCTCTTGACCGTCTTCTGCAGTTCCACTTCTTTTTCACTATCTTCGTTATCTGAACTACTTTCCGGATCTTGGCTCTCCTCGCTTTCGACCTCTTCTATTCTGACTCGTCGATTTTCCCCCTGATAGAAATTCTGAACGAAGTGTCGACGATCCTCTTGTGCGTCAAGAAACCCTAGCATTACACGAGGCGCCGATGTTAGAGATGCTATGTGCTCAGCAGCTTTTACTAACGACTCTCCTGCTAATCGCCGAATGTCCCTTCCATTTTTCATAGTAAGTCTCCGGGTCTCTGGATTATAGGTCATTACATTCTTTTCTATCAATTGCTGAACCTTCTCGCATTCCGAAATGTGATGCCCCTCTTCCAGACAACCGAAACATCCACGGAATGGCTCTGTCGTTTTCCCTAAAGATATGTTGTTAGGAAAAGTCGCAGGACTGGTATTGTCTGGAACTGAGTTTTGAGTTGAAACATTGTTGGGTTTTCCCCAGGTGCGTGGTCTCTCTTCTCGTCGCTCTTCTCTTCCTATTGCTGGTGGTTTTACACATTTCTCCGCGGTCCCTGATTGGTCGAGAACCATGACCTTGTAATATACTGGGGCATATTCAGGGTCGTCCAACCTCATTTGGTTCAACTGACGTATCAGCCCTGCTACTTCTTCTTCATTTCCAGGGTATTTTTGTCTATCTTTCCCGACTGTGTCCTTCTTCTTGTCGCTAAACTTCTTTTTCCTTTCAGCCTTCTTCTTTTTAGCACGTAACCTCTTTTTACGTCTATATGCTTCATAATCAGAGTCTGACTCATCATCGCTTGCATCTGAACTTTCAGAGTCATCTCCTGAATAATCATTCAGGTCTTCGCCAAAATCAGCAGCCTTAACCATCAAAGCTTCGTATTTGTTTCGTCGAAAATACCATTCTGCCGCCATGTCAACTTCTTTCATGGAATATTGTGCGTCATCAGCTCGTTTCGAATTTTGCTGAAGGATTCTGTTCTCTAAGCTTTGTCGTATGTGTCGCGGAATGCCAAGCCAGAAATATGCCAAATAATCTTCACGACTCATATGTCCCCGTTTCACAGGTCCACCTGCAATCGCATTGTATTTAACAAAATATTTCTTCCATTGGGTTAGTGAGAAACAATCTTCTCCAGCCATCTTTGTTGAATACTTGACTACATCCGCAGGTTTGTATTTTTGCAGCACTCGTTCGGCATCAAAATGGCGAAGTAATTCTTGTCTCAGCTTCGACCACCGGTGTTGTTCAAATCCCTCCAAAGTTTGGACTACATTTTGGACATCAATAGAACAATAGTTAAGTAGATGTTCACACTTTTCACGATCACTGACAATGCGTGATTTATTCAGTAATTGCTCAAAATGATCTACAAAACGTTGGACCTCGGTATATTTTCCTCGAAATGTCTTAGGAGCATCCTTACTACCTCTGATAGGCATATCCATAGTTGTTCGTAGTGGTGCATTGAAGGAAACGAGTGGCGGAGCATGGTGATGAGGAGCAGACATCCGTACAGGTTCTGGAGTAGATGGAGGACTCGGTGTACCTTTCCAGTTTCCCAGGCTAATGGAATCCTCTGATCCCCATCCTCTGTCTTCTGCATTCATTAAGTCTTCCAGTACCACTCTTTTTGGTGGTGTTCTGGACCTTCCTTTTGCCTTTTCAGCGGTCGTATATCTCTTCTCATGAGATTTTGATTGTTCATGTTCATCATTAGTCTGGTGTGAAGGACCGGCCTTCGTGGTACTGTGAAATGGGAATGCGGCCTCATATTCACGTCTCTGTTGTTCATCGAAAAATTCCAGTACGGTCATGTCGGGTTTGTGGCTGTAATAGTGATAATTCGAGGAAAGGGGTTAAAAGGAATAGTGGAGCGTAAAATCCCCTCGCGGTGGGCTCCAAGGATGTTGAGTGGAAAATAAGTTCACTAAGAAGATTAGTTGTATCCGAAGATTTCAAGTAATCTTAATTTAGTGCTGTGGCTCTCACGTTATTCCCTTTCCAGGAAGTTGGCGGTGAAAGTCTGTAAACGGTAAGCGGTAAATCTGTCTGACCGGTGACGGCGGTGTAACAAATAAAGACCTCTGAGTCTTTGAAGTGTTATTTGTTATCAGTAATAATCACGGGCGGCTGTTCGAGCTTTATAGGCTTGCTTAATTCGTATAGAAGTCTCCAAAGACTGACTATTTGAATCACACGGTATAAAGTTTGAGAAAAACTAATATTTCGGTGGTAACTACACAGGGGTAATTGGGGGGATTTTTCTGAAAGAGGTCCTCCTTATATACTAATTCTACGGTGAGTCATATATAAATGACTAGGGCTATGACTTGGTTTACTGACTACATCTGACTTGAATCTTGACTCAAAAGGAAATGATTCGGAGTTCTGATTCATTTAGATTCCGAAGCGGTGCCGTTTTAAGCCGTGTGATCCGAATGATCCGAATGATCCGAATTTTGATCCTAATATTTCCGACAGCAATTTTCAGGACAAATGTATTTTATGGGAAACAGATTTCCCCTGGCTCAACGGGAGGGTTGGGGATTTGAAGGGTGACGTGGAGATTATAATTTGAACGACCATCACCTCATTGAACTGGGTGACTGGAACCTTAAGGGTATGACGCAAGCTTCGAGCATCTTTGAGGAAGGCATGGATGAAGCAGAGCCGAAAAAAAAAAAAAAAGGCAGGCCGCAAAAGGAGAGAGGCATCTGTGATGGATGCGGCGTGACAGTGACACAACCAGCCAACTTCCTGCCACCACCTCGGCCAACCTCGGCACATGCGTATGCACGCGTAGCGAATCTTCAACTACTTCACCAACTTCTTCCTCGCAATACTCACTGCCGATGACGTGACGTGTATCTGGAGACTACATATGCAAGCGGGCAATGCCCACCCAGTGGGTGGCAGTCTTTCAACAGTCTTTCGTGTTCCTCGGGCTCTTGTGTTTCGGATCATCGTGCTCTACGGTTGGCAGCATACATTGCCGCCTTCTCAGGTGATGATGATTTCGGTCCGCCTGCATCTTAATTCCCATGGCATGGGGAAAGGAAGGAGTAATAGCTGTTAGCACAGGCCACAGTTGAACCAAATCGGAACATAGTGGATCGGAAATCTGAGACGCTGCATGAAATGACGTGTAGACCCAGTCATTCCTTTCTCTTCCCAGACTAATGCATTTACTCGATGGCAGCGGAGAAATTGGCCACCGTAGGATTACGACAGCTTGAACTCAAAAATCACAGGACGACCAGGCGAAAATATTAGAAAACGAGTTGCAGCGAAGAATAGAGCTTTGATTCCTTTCAAGGAAGCGGGGAACTTGCCGATGGACCCCCGGGGTTTGACGGCGACCAGGGTCAACTTGAGCTGGACTCGGAGTTCAGATGGGCTAACTCTCAGGAACGGACAGTTTTCCGTGATGTCATATCCGGTGCTTGTGGACTCATGAGATTGGGCCTGTCTAGATATGGACTAGAAATTGGCACAGTCCTAGCAAACTTCTGGTTCGACACGACCCGTCAAATCATGTGCATGCAGCAACAGCACCCTTCAACACACATCGAGTTCTACCATCTTGAAAAGAGTTGATAGCGAGGTTGAATACATCCTAACGGGCCAACTCTAAGCGCTTTGCTACCTCAAACCCTTATTTGTTTATGATTGACAGCGAGCGCCGCGCTCATTCATGTTTGCATGCTATGCGACCTGGGATTCAATGAAAAGTAACCGCAGTGGTCCTCACATGGCCGGTGAAGTCCCGAGGATTCTCCTGGAATGGTAGGTTGGTTTCACCCTTCCCGTTCGTGCTCATTATCATCCGCAGTCTTTGCCATTTTTTACACAATAAAGTGCCGCGGAAAATCCACAAACTGTCTGCGACATTCAAATGAGAACCATAATGAACATCCGCATCATTTCATTGTTTTCACACCCCTCTCTTACCTTTACATAGTCCTGATAGCTTCTCCTCAATGGGCTTAAATAACACCGCTGTCAAATCATACTCGGGGACCCGCGGTGTCGATGTGCCTGAAACATCCGCTATAAAACCATGGCCGCAGGTCAAACTTATAACACGCTTTGCCTAGTCTCCTTCTTGAACAAGAAAAGCAGCCATGATCAAACTGCTACCACTTGCTCTAGTCCTCGCTCACTTATACGCAGATGCGTTGACATATACTTGGCCCAACCTTGCTTACGGCCATGTTGAAGAATTTATTTGGCTCGAGATGACAGGATTTGCCGCCATTCCAACAGTTTGTACCTCCAGCCCCGATGGTACCACTCCATCCATTCAAGCACAGTGGCTGCATACCGTATGCCATACCAATCTGCGAAGAAGAGAAAATTAATGAATTAAACAAGGCATACCATGACATGGCAACCTTCAATTCGGGCGTCGGAGGGATAGATGGCTCTCTATTTTTTGAGCTTGATCGCGCCGAGGTTTTATCTCTAGTTCTTCCAGTGTGTAAAATTTATTCCTGACTGCTTGACAGAATGTTGGCGTCGGGTTGAGCAACACTCGCAATCAGTTTCTGAAACATATCTCCAAGTATACACCCAGTAAGTCAATTCATTTTCTATTTTTGTTTGCAAAATGCTATATAACTCCTTAACAGTCCCCGACCTCATTGCTGCGGCGGCCGTCATTGCTGTAAGCCAATGCGGTGGTCCCAGCATACCTTACAAGCCAGGCCGGGTAATGGCAAAAGGAGTATATACCAGAAGAATAGGACTCGGCTAAGTCGAGATGATAGGACTCGGCTAAAACGTCAAATTAAAGCGAGTTTAATCATCAAGCCATCAGCGGCATCAGTCGGCATTCACTGGGGAAGGCTCCCCCAGACCCCGCCGTTGTCGCTAGCGCTGGCCTCTTTCGCTGGCGCGAGGCTATTTTCCGCTCGCAGGGGGCCCATTTTACATCCCCAATTTTTTACCGCCTGATCCCACTCTTTTTGGGCCGTATTTTCATTATTTTACGGTTTTTTGACATTTTTTGAACAAGGATTGCGGGCGCCGGCCCGGACGGCTGGGGTTTTCCACCCCAGACCCCAACCGCTGCTGCGGGGCCTTTGCGCTCGCCGCTGGGGCCCGCTGCGCGGTGCTAGCGCTCGCCGCGAGGCCCACTGCGTGGTGCCGGGCACATCGGCACGGGTTCAATCTCAATTGATGCCGTGATGGCCAGATCTCAGGCCGCCACACTGCCGCCACATCGAGTCCTATCTTTTCCACCGCTTAGCGCTCATTCCCATAACAACGATGTTTAGCCGAGTCCTATCATCCGTGAGTCCTATTCTTCTCGTTGGTACTCTGGCAAAAGCTGCGGGGCCCGCAGGTGTACCTGTCCCCATTGGGACTCTCGCTGAGCATATTGCCGCTTTTCAACGTCAAGGATTTACTCCCGCGGAAATGATTGGGCTCGTAGCATGTGGTCACACTTTGGGAGGAAGTAAGTTGCACAAATGGAATTTAAACCTTTACTAACAGTCAGGGCCCAGTTACCGCGGTGGATTTCCCAACGATCAATACTGGTTCAGGGATCGCGCCGTTCAACGACACATGCTTGTTTGATAACCACATGTGCGTCACAGCTCTTTGAATTCTTAATGACTCCATCACCCTGACTGCTCATATAGTGCTACCAATTATATACAAGGCCCAAATATTAACCCTTTAGTCATTGGGCCCGCCGTCGCTGACTCAGACGCACACATTTTTGGCAGTGATGGTAACGCTACAATGAGAAGGTTATTTTACTATTTCCTTCAATTTCTTCCTGAATGAACGAGTTATACATAAAGCTTTGCCTCATCAGCAGCCACATTCAGTTCAACTTGTGCAACCCTTATTGGACGAATGATCAACACCGTGCCAACTGGAGTTACTTTGTGGGACCCCATTATTCCAATACCCTTCAAGCCTCGGGACTACCTGCTGGCAGTCACAGCAGCCGGAACCCTGAACCTCCAGGTTACTGCTGATGTGAGTCGAAAGCCGAATGAAAAATATCTCTTGATGACAGTATAATTCGCAGATTTTCGGTCCGTCTGTAATTAGTAATAATAGGGTTGTTACTCTCCACTGGGCGGACCGGGAAAGCACCACCTGTGCATCGAATGCTTGCTCCTCGTCGCCTATCTCCACGACCTCGAGAGCTGCTCTGCGCAACGGCAATTCTCTTCAGTCGTACACATATTCCGTTACCGTCTCTGCCACAGCTAGGGTGGGGGGCAGAATTAATTTCGGCTGAGCTGCCAGGCAGAATGGCACAATGGCAGGGCAGAATGATGGCAGAAGGTGGCAGAATATGGCAGAATTCATAGCGATATAATTTCACACTCTCAGACCATCTGCATGATTCCTTGTGATTCCAACTCCCTTGAGCCCTTGAACACCATCTCCCTCTTTCTCTGTGCGGTCCACACATTCCAACTCCATGTCAATAACTTCGATGCACCGGTTTTCCTCGTCTGCGAATAAAAGTATGGAAAATGAGCCTTCCTTCTCCCAGCCTTCCTTCTCCATCGTTTCAATGAGCCAACAATATTAATTTGGACCGTGAGACTGGATCCCTCCAAAACATCATTCAACATCAGCCAAATGATGAACAATCGAATGCAGCACAGTCGCGAAGGTTCTGACCCCTCTGTCCCACCATTATTTCGTGTTGGTTGCGCTATCAGTGTAAAGAAAACAGGGAATTTAACTGGTTGTATGCTCTCATATGATTAGTTCAATTTGTCCATCAATCTCTGGCCTTTATTCTTGTTGCCTCCGAGGGCAGCAACCGGGGGCCACTCGATTAATGCAACCTTTTATATTTGGGGTATGGGGAAGAGTGTGAAAATGATGTTCGAGAGAATATTGATATGGTTCAACATTGGTGCAAACAGTCATACTCCATTGGCAAGCCCAACAGATTCTGCCATATTCTGCCAAACCATCTTCTGGTGTGCCATTTTGCCTGCCATTTTGCCCTACCAGTTGGCAGGTTGGCAGAATTCTGCCAACCACACTAGCCACAGCGTCGTTTTCAAGCTTCTGGTTCACTGTCGACGAGGTTGGAGACGGAGCGACGATCACAACTCAGAATAATGGCGGCGGGAACTATCCCGTGGATGACCTCCTTGTCAACGTGCCCGCCTACAGTTGCGGGATCTTCAGCGGTCCAAATAATAAATATTGCGCGGATAACTACTGCGGTAACGAGCATAACTGGACTTTTTGAATTTACTTTCGACTTCATCATACATTTAACAGGTCCGCACCGATGGAGCGGCACAGGCAAGTGGGGTCACCGTCGAAGCAATGTTGCAGAACCAAGTTGAGATGACTGCAGACCTCACTACTGTTTCTGCATCTCTTGGGACGGCTCCGTTCGTTAGCCCGATTTCACAGTATGTGTTTTATACAGTGCTGGTTCCTGGAGATGTATCCATCTCTTGCCAATATCTGAACTACGAGTTCTTTGCAATCTTTGGTGGGGTAACACACACTGGTCCACTACTTGCGGGAGCATGCAGTATACGGGGCGCAAAGATAGGAAGATCATGCAGTACTACGTAGCACAAATTAACTGTGTGCACAAAAATCTATTCCGACCCAGGCTAGATGAAGGCAGCTGTTAACACCAATCCACAACTGACTATAAATACTGTTCTGGGTCGCCCTTCCTTCCTGCTAAGTACTCCATTCTTGTGTTTGTGCTTCTTCCGTCCTGCTCTACCTTCATCATACTGAAGCCACCATTTCCTCCCAGGACTGGTGCTTCCTAAGCGGTTGTTCATTCCCTGGTGTCCATTCGAGGTAGCTAGAGTGCTCGGATCCACACTCAGCGTGTTTATCGTTTTGGTTATTGCGGTGGTTGAGTACGTTACTGGGCTTGGATTCTCAGCTATCCCGTCTACACCGTCGGTCATAAGCACCAACGCGAATCCTGGCGCTGGGACTCGTATCTGGCATGTATTCGCGGAGATGTCGCAGGGAATCGTTTGAACGGCAAGGGCTCCCGTCAACCTTCCATCGGAGGCGAAATGTGAACCAAAAGTCTACAGTTGAGAATCATTCATCGGCTCCTCGTACATTATTCAAACGCCTACCTGCCCTGCCCACGTTATATTCTGCTTATTACTGACCGAAGGGGCAACAAAATACCTAGAAGACAGTTCGTGGTCTGGTTGGTAACAATCAGGAAGTGGCTTACTTGACTTTCACCTGCTTGAGTGCCCTGTTGGCAAGTCCAAGCCCAGCACCGTCGACAGTAAAGGTCGCCGTATAATCGCTCGCACCCGTCGGATCAGTAATAAAATTAAACAGAGCTAATCGTGATAGAACATTATTGTCGTAGATGGCATATCCTGGCGTGTATATGCTGTCGTTATTCATTTGTAGGTCGATGATGCGAGACTTGTTGGATTTTCCAAATGCTTCGGCCACTAGAGTATCATTCAGGTGGGGAAGTCATTTCGTATTCCTCGAGGCACACCTATTAAAGCTGAATAATATACTGGACCAATCGTCCAACTGTGGTATGTTGACTGATTCGTGGGAGGCGCTGAAACATTGGGATTTTTTTTTTGAATTCTCGAAGACAGATTATACCTACGGGTGAATGGCTGCAGACAGTATAAATCAGTCGGCGTTTTCTAAAAATCAAATATCCACTTAAATTGTAATACACACTCTGTCCTCCGACATGCCTGTGGGGGGTGAGTTAACGTAGCAGACAATTACTAAGACATACAACAATGCTGTTGTGAAGTTACTATACCTGTAAAGATGAGGTAATTTAACTTTTGAGTACACATCACCGGGCCAAAACGTACGCCATTTGGAAACCATAATCCAGAGCCCATAAAGCGCTACCAAAAGAATCGCTGATTCCAGGAAATCCACCACATGAAGCGGTATTGGTTTCAAACATAATGAATGGTAGCTTGTACTCTTGCGCTATAGTGGTGCTATATGCTTGGCTCAGAATACAGAGAAATGGCAGTGGCCGTTCGTCGCACCTGTTCAGGTACTTGTTCACGATATTCCTACCAGCGGTGTGGTTCAAATAAGTGTAGAATATCTCCTGCGGATCAATTGTTGCGTTGGAAGTATTCAGAACCTTTGCGCAATTGTTTTCTGGATAACTGCAGAAGCATAAACGAAATCGAACCGTGGGAAATAATGATGACGTAACTATTCCACCGATAAAGCTGCGAAACTATCCTCGTACGTGTCCAGGAATCCCGTATTCCAAACATCTTCAAGCTTCCAGTTCCCGGATATGCTGGGGCCAATTAGTTTCCGCTTCACGGACGACATCTTCGGATCCGCGCGTAATGCGGCATCTACCACGCCAAAATCGTTCGAGTAATCGTATTCATTGTACGTCATCGGCCGATGGTTGTGGCTGGATAGGTAGATGTCAAATAAAGATAGCGGCACAGAGGATGAATTCTTGCATTCCATACTGATCGGGCTCGTTGCCTACTTGAAACCCGAGCAGTCTATCGCCAAGAACTGTTTCAGCGACCTCCGCAATTTGCAGCCGAAGTTGTTCTGTGTCGTTTAAAGGTATGCCTACGCGGATATATCAACGGCATGATATTCAGGGATATTCTATAGCATTCACCCAGGTACCATTGAACGTTAACGAGGGATGAGATGTTCGCAAGCATATACACAACCTCAGGTGTATAAAGGAGGGGTGGCGTGAGCATCTGCGACTAAGCAAAAATAAGCATATGAATTAATATGGAACTCAGAAGCTTACTGGATCGTCGGCTGGCGGTCCTTTCTCCATCATCTTTCCGTCCGGAAGGCTTGTTACCATTGTTGCGGTTTCTTGGGTATTTCCGCCTATTCGAACACGCACGGAACCGCCTCGAGCCTGCATATTGGACATGAGGTTGAGAAAAGGAACTTGCAGAAAAGATCTGCATGACGTAAATTATTTAAAGTAGCGCAATGTAAATCATCGAAGCACGCACGCGTTGATTCCCACTGCGCCAGTATAAATTTCGCAGAAGACCTTGGGGGCCATGGATCACTCACAGATTTGATTTATAACGGAAAACTCTATAGAAAATCCATAGAAATAACCAGATTGTGGGATGGAGAGGCCCGGAGGCGGCAAGCTGCTTAATTCCTGGGAAAACCGCGTAGAGGGAGCAGGATAGGGGATGGGAGGAGGAATCAAGACCGTCGGGTCGTATGCAGCCGCTCCTGTATAAGACGCGACATTGGCCGTCCCAGTTGCAGTTCCCAAATATGGTTCTTGACTGTAGACAGTGATTGAAGCGCGGGCTAGGGCCAGGAAGCACAAGCCTCCAACGGTGAGGATCATCGAAACCATAGGCCAGTGAGAGTCGGAGTAGCAGCAGGTTTTGTGGCTGCCGCAATTCGTCTTATCTGGGTGGCAGCCGGATCGTGTGTGGTGCATTGCGCGCTGTAATTGCGCCCTTTCATTTAGAGGGCGATAAGCCTGCTGGTCGATAATACGGTGGTGCCATAAAATGGAACGGTTGGCAGTTGTGCGACAGAATCAAGACGGAAATCGAAGCTATGTACATACGGTGCCTGTAAACGCGGAGTTATGGGGGAGCAATTTAAGTCGGCTCCGTTTCACGTATAGGTAACCTCCAGAGTCGGAACTTCGCATGAAACTAAACCTAGACCGTGAAGTCATGCTTTTCGAAGGAAATGCGTGTTGGTCTGAATTGATGCATGAAATAAATTATTACGTCTTTAAGATCGTCTGGTACGCGTACAGTATGTCACCTAGAACCTCAGGCCGCCGTCCCCCACATAACGGAAACCACGCCAAGCGAAACGGATAGAACAACAGCAAGGTGGGGCAAAAATTGCGCCGCACCATTGGATTTTTTGCCCTTGCTCGTGCCGGCAGGCATGAAGTTGGCTCCGGCCTGTCCGTTCGACGTCGCCAATAGGGTGGGATTAATCGTTGCGGTATTCAAAGTCTTCGTCAACGCCGTGGTCGAGAAAGTCTTAACGTCAGCGTAAGTCTCTGCATCGGTAGAAACATCGGCTAAGAAAACAAGTGCGAAGCCAGGCGCTGGGATTGTTATATCGCATGTGTTGGCGTTGCATGTCACGGTCTGAATTTCTTCTGTCCCAGTCAAACGACCGTCAGACTCGAATGCTGTACCAAGCGTCTGTAATGTGCCCTGGATCAACCCGGTGGGAAGAAGGCCGGGACGGATGAC
Organism: Mycena crocata; assembly: GCA_029281795.1. Taxonomy (NCBI): domain Eukaryota; kingdom Fungi; phylum Basidiomycota; class Agaricomycetes; order Agaricales; family Mycenaceae; genus Mycena; species Mycena crocata. The sequence goes on from JARJCP010000059.1 coordinate 302,073, forward strand.
ATACTTGTCCAGCCCATGTAATATTTTCCTTAGTAGAGACTGATGGCGCCAGGAGGTATCTGTTATCGATGATGAGTAATAGAGACGCGCTCCGACCAGGATTGACTGACTTGACTTTGACCTGTTTTGGAATTGCATTTGGCTGACCAGTGTTCCCACCTCCGATGGCGAAGGAAGCTGTGTAAGCACTGGCACCGGTGGGATCCGTAACAAAATTGAACAGCGCGAGCCGAGCTAAAATGTCACCGTCGTAGATAGCATATCCAGGGGTGTAGGTATTGTTGCCGTTCATCTGGAGATCGACGATCCGCGACTGGTTCGAAGTGCCGAATGCCTCGGCGACTAAAACGTGATGAATAAACTTTCATATATCATGAGGGAGAATAATAACACCTGCGAGAACTGAATAGTAGATAGGCCCGACGGTCCAGCTGCGGAAACTGGTTTGATTTGTTGGAGGAGCTAAACAAGACGTTAGGACATGATAACATAAAATGATATAGAATGGCTGTAAACATACGAGTAAACGGCTGAAACAATAATGTCAGGCGTCTGGGAGTAACAAAAGGTTAAACGCACGTTGTAGTACACTCCTTGTCCTCCGACATGTAACAATGCATTCGTAAAGTTGCTATACCTGTAAGACAACCGTTGATCAGCGTTATATCCGGAAACATTTTTTAAATTCACGTACGCCAGTTGAAGACCATAATCAAGAGCCCACAAGGCGCTTCCGAACGAGTTGGATACTCCAGGGAAACCACCACACGATGCAGTATTCGTTTCCATCATCACGAAGGGCAAACCGAAGCTTTGAGCCAGGGTTGTACTAGCAATACTTTAGATACCACATGCCGAGAAAATAATCAACGATTACCTGCTTAGGTATGCCGCTGCTATCTTCTGGCCGGCAGTGTGATCCAAGTAGCTAGGAAATATCTGCTGGGGATCTATGCCGTTCTTCGCGTCAGGTCCGCCGAAGACTTTGGCGCAGTTGTTATTAGGATAGCTAGACGATGTCAATTCAATTGCAGACGCGTGAGAATCATAAAGGACGCACAAGGACATGGAAATTGCAGCGAGGCTTTTCCTGTGGTCAGGGATAAAGTTCACATCCCAGACCTGTTGAGGCTGCCATTGTCCTGAGAGACTCGGGCCAATTAGTTTGCCATCGACAACAGGGACATTCGGATCGGCCCGGAGAGCAGCGTCGACAATACCAAATTCGTTGGAGTAGTCAGCTGGGCTGTACGTGGTTGGACGATGACCGTGTCTTACATCGAATGAGCAACACATTGCGGAGAGATGGGGAAAAAAAGATACACACAGAGAGTACTGATCGGGCTCGTTACCCACTTGGAATCCGACGAGCTTGTTGCCTAATACCGCCTCTGCTGTTTCAGCGATACCCAGTCGAAGGTTATTTGTGTCGTTCATGGGGACGCCTGGCGGAAAAATGAGTTCCGGTCCGTCTGCTATGCAGGAGGCTCACCGAGATACCACTCAACATTTACCAAGGCAGATATATTTGCCATCATGTAGAGAACATCGGGAGTAAACAATAGCGCAGGAGTGTTGGTCTATGATTTGGCCAGGTTAAATGCAAGCGGTGTAACAAAAAAGTGAAACGAACAGGATTTCCAGTGTCCTGCGCCTCCTTCGCGAGCATCTTCCCGTTGGGAAGACTGGATACCAAGGTTGCCGTCTCTTGGGTATTCCCCCCCAGTCGTACACGCACCGAGCCTCCACGCGCTTGCACATTAGACATTAAGTTCAGAAATGGGACTTGTAAGTGGGTGCTGTTGGTTCCCACTTTGTTTCTTATCGATTAATTTGAGGTCCGGCATGACAAGGATTTTTACTCACAGACTTGATTTATCACGGAAAATTCCACCGAGAAGCCATAGAAGTAGCCCGCCTGCGGTATCGAAAGACCGGGTACGGGCGAACTGCTGAGTTGTTGTGTGAATTTGGTAGGCGGGGGTGGGATGGGAACTGGAGGAGCGACTAATACAGTCGGATCATATGCTGCTGCTCCAGTATACGAGGCTGCAGCTGCAGAGCCAGACGCTGACGAAGTCGCTGTAGTTTGAGTATCCCCGAATGGTTGCTGCTTGTAGACTGTAATGGAGCACCACGCCGTGGGGAGGCAATGGAGCGCAAGCACATAGTAGATTGAGCGCATCCGCGGCGGGGAGGTGGACGCGTGGAACAAGCCTGGAAGTGGCACGGGCACCGCAGATAACGGAATAAGTCGTTATGCGCATCGGACAAAAAAGACCGAGAAACCCATAAAATATCACCGGGCGACTCGGATGATAGTGTTTCAGAAATGCCAGCCATTTTAGCGCCTTGAAAAATATCCGCGGCCGAGGGTTTGCAGAGTTTTTATGTGAGCACGAAATGGAATATGTAGGTCAATCTTTAAGCTCGAAGCTTCAACGCTTTGTACCTGGAGCTGAAGCTTTGAAGGTTGGAACTCGGAAGCAGGAAATTTCCATGACAAAAATAACCGACCTCGGTTATCAATCAGGATGCAGTGGAGGCCTGTGGAGGCTGAGCACTGCACGGCACTGCTTGGTTGAACTTGAGCCTTGGACCAGCCTCGCCTTCGAACTGAGAACTATCCGATAGTCCTCAAGTTCGTCTGACTCTGAATAAACTTTGAAGCTAAGTTAAACCCGCAGAAACTACAGCCATCAATACGGCGGCATTTTCGGCACGCCTCCGTCGGAGATCAATCGGAGCTTGAAAAACATGTTGATCGAGCCCCTATTTGAAACATCGCTTCTCTTTTCGACTTGATCGGGCCTTCCCCATCCAAAGTGCGCCTGAATTAGCAGATGGGGAGCTCCCTTAGACTCAGCCTGACCACTGACAACGACTGGGAATATTTAAATTATTAGTATAGCCATCAACTTGAAGCAGGCTGAGTTCCGTCGAATTTGTACACAGCACAAGACCTGACCTCACGTCGTATCTCTATTAACCTCTGTATGGCCCGTATACGCGCTCTAAAATGCGCGCTGACCTGCTCTTATCCACGTCGGTCAGCCAGATAAAAACGTGCTGGTGGATCTTTGCATAGGAGTAGTGATGGGAAAGTTCGGTTCGGTTCAGGTTCAGGGTATGACGGTTATCATCGTCGTTTATTAAGTCGGTACTTTTTGTCCAAACTTGGTCTGAACGAAAGTCGAAAGTCTGAGGTTTCCTCCGGGCCGGACTGTTCCGGCGGCCCAAAGCCCCTATCTTGGAGAACTCAACCATTCGCAAATCACACTGGTGGTGGGACTGGTAGGTAGGTAGGTAGGTAGGTATATTCCGCCGCGGTCCCATTGAGGAACAGGCGGTTTCCGTACTACATACATGGCGCCATATGTATGCTACGGATACACTCAATCATCATCCCGTTGCAATCCCAACGTAACCTCCGCTCTCAATCCCGGCCCCGCACGCGGAGCAGGACATTCAGGTGAAAACTTCCACGAGGAGCTGCTGACAAGTTCTCTCGACAACAACATAACTCACCCGTATACTCATTTTGTAGGCTAATAAAAACGAATATGGCTTGGGTGGCTCTTGGGCACTTTTTTCGGCTGGGCATTATGTATGAAAAGGCAAGAGGTTACCGATAGGTTACCCTGATCAAGCTGTAGTGAACTGGAGGGACAGCCAGACCCTGCCAGGCCAGGAGGGGCTTTGCATCTGTAACTGTTTGCTACTGGCTAGACATAAGCTATGGAAAAGAAAAGGCCGCAAGTTGGCTTTAATTTGGCAATGCAGCATGTGAACTAGTGAAGCAGGTGATCAGGTCAATGTCCATCTAGAGATGTATTTTTCAGTTCAAATTTGGCATCTTCAGCTCACAGAAGTACGAGAAACAGGACAAGGGCGGGCTGGGCGACGGGCAAAAGGCGCATCAAGAAGCCTCAAGCGTGAGACAGATCTGTCAGAATGCAGTAAAGTCATCAAATCCGAGTCCAGAGTTCGACCTTCTGACTAACGACCTAAATCTTCTGAACACCGCTTTTTTGCAGCAAAAGTACAGGCTACCGAGCTGCAACTATAATAAACACCGAAAAAAACGCTCATATCAGGGTACATTTTGCTGAACCCCGAACTCGACTTCGGTTCAGGTTCGGCATTTTGCTGAACCTTGAACCTGAACTTGGGGTTCAAGTTCGGTTCACCCGTTCGAACCTAAATTTTTTCCGGCCTTCCAAATGACCAAAATTTGAGAGGTGTTGGTGAGCAGGGCCATTTTTTATGATTTGGGGAAGGTGTTTTTGACCACTCGCAGAAAATAAGAGTGTTTGCTACGTGGTTCAGACAAATCTGATGACAAAAAATGCCACCTCTGTTGTGGGGAAAATGTTTTGAATCCCAATAGGTTGACCAGATATTATCCTAACGTCTGTCCCTAGATCAACAAATCTTGAGGACATATAAAGTGAGTATGGGAGGGTATTTGCCGCCAAAAATCACTCAAATTTGGTTGGAATTCACCAGAATAAGGTACTTTTCGGTTCGGGGTTCGGTTCAGTTCAAATTTATTTTCTCTGGCCCGAACCTTGAACTTGAACTTCGGTTCAGGTTCAGCAATTTCCCGAACCCTGAACCTGAACTTCGTGTTCAGTTCAGTTCAGTTCAGTTCAGGTTGAACCGAACTTTCCCACCACTACATAGGAGGTGTAATGAGAGGAGGAGAAATAGTGTCCGCCGCTGGGGTATCAAATATTGAAGCGCACACTTCCGCTATTCGTTAAAGGGCTTTATAGCGGAGGGGTGGACGGTGTGAAATGGTCAGGAATGAGACAAGAGGGGAAATACGCGCTGGTGGTGGACGCAGAAATAATGTGCATAGAATGTGCCCTTCGTCATTTTATTTCTTTCGTTTCCCCCCTGAGTAAGTTGAACGTTTGAATTTATGAAGGATATAAACTTGAGTGAAGAAAAAATCACCACAGAGATTCGTGGGGTAGTGGACACAAGTAGCGTGAATGAGTAGAGTAGCGTGAATGAGTAGAGTAGCGTGAATGAGTAGAGTAGTGTCTATCATCAATTGGAGTGGTTGTGAGTGAGGTGTTGCGATCCTGGTTGATTTGGATCCTTTCCTCATATGTATGTCGAAGAAAGGGTCATTCATACGGCTTACATCCTTTCATAATTCAAGTTCAAGCACGTCGCATTGGATGTACTCACATATAAACTTTATCATTTTGGATCGGCCACAAACCCACATGATTTACAGGTTCTGAGCTTTGCGTCCTCCTGCCATCTCTGTATTACAGGTTTCAGCTGGGTGCCCAAATCGGTGACATGGAATGTCTCTTCGTAGATGATGGTGGGTTCCTTGTGTACCTCCGACGGACAATACCAACGCAAATGATCTGCGAGGCGGATGAGAAATATGCCGCGCAAAGAACCAGACAGACATGCCGAACGATTCCTCAGGCCGGACGCGTTCCATCACTATCCCGATGGTATCTGCGTAGCGGACGGGATTGTGGGGTGTGTTGGCTAGAAGAAGATATTGAATCGCAGGCGGAAGATGGTAAAGAGGTAAAATCTAACCAGGCAAGAGGAACATCTCTCCTTCCTCGATTCTGATGTCTCGGAAAACACCATCATCGACGGTGCGGAGGAGCATTCCACCTTTGTGCTGATAGAACCATTCCTGCAGGTGGGAGGTATCAGTAAACGTGTAAAATATCGAACAGGTGTAAAGTACCTCTGTTTCGTTAAGGTGGTAGTCATTTCTCTCATTCGGACCTCCTACCACCATGACCACAAAATCTTTGCCTTGGTACAGACAGAAATTGTTGACCGGCGGTTTCAGGAGGTGAGAGTTGTCTTTTAGCCAGGCGGGAAAGTCAATGGGAGGTGCAAGAGGCATGATCTGGGTCTAGCTATGGGAGTCCGAGTCTAGGTAGAAGCGCAGGAGCCTGACCATGATTGGACGAAGGAGGATCGATATCATCGGCCGCGGCGGCCGAGGCAGCTAAATACGGACAGCCGCATTCGGACCGCATCCTCCGCATCTTCCCCACTTCCGAACATCATGGCAGTGCGATTCGTGCGAATCCCAAAGCTTGCGAGGACATGTCCCGCCGCTCGAACTTTGCTGTAGAGGATACTGAACAGTACCAGTATGTGTTGACGAATTTTGTGAGTCCGAACAAGTTCACCAAGCAGGAATATTGAGGTAATTTCGATATAGCGCATAGCTCACGAGAAAGTGGAGGAACAGCGTGTGCAGCTCGAAGAGCAAGAGCAGCAGGTCGCTCAACTGAGAGCACGAATAGAGCTACTGGAAGGTGGTTCTGGTCTCCAAATTCCTGGGGGAAACTCGGTCGACGACTTTTCGATAAAGGTAGAATTGTTTCGCTTTCCCGTTCAGAGGATCTAAGCGGATGAAAGAATGGAGCCTCGCAACTAGACAAACTCATCAATCGATGGGCATCCGACATCATTCGACAACCGCCTACTCCTCTGGAGTTCATTTACGAGGCGTCTCTGAATGATATTGTCAATGGCCCGGAATCCGCGTCGATTTTTAGTGGAACACCCATGCAGGTGCAATGCCTGCTCCGACATGCGTTGGCAGAAACTGTTTCAGAAGGCTTCATCAACTGCCTCATCGTCACCAACTCAAAGGAAGCTAACATCCAGCTCACGCGCATCCATGAGCACATTTTCGCCCGCGAGTCCTTCTTTCTTCCTCTGCAGTCGCGATATTCATCTTTCCGTATCAGGAGACCCCACAGTCGCGTCCGTTTGGCGACGGCAAACCTTTTCCGCGGCGGTGGAGAAATGCACCCCAGACATGGCACACAGTATCCTGACTGAGCAGATCCCTAACCTCACGCACCTGCTTGACAGAGTCCTGCCCTCCAGTGTCCTTGAATCAGCGTATCACTTTTCGCGCATGCTCCATGGCACGTCTGGCTCAGGCGACGCCTTTTATCGCGCATTCGTGCCGGAGCTGGGCAGCACCCTGAACCCGCAACAGATCGAGCTCGTCAAACGATGTCTCAAGAACGAGCGGCATGAGCTGGACCGCGTAGGCTGTACCATGTTCCCCGGGCTTGTTAAGGTGGGGCTGGATAACATACATGTACGCCCTTTGTGCTATCCGATGTCCCCTGGCTGATGTGTGTGGTAGACGGTCGTACGGCGTGCGCAGGTCATTTGTGAGTGTGCGCTGGTTCCCTCGGGCTGATATACGTGGTGGATTCTATTATATGTGCACCAGTTACACTACCAATAAAGACGCCAGTGTTGCTTGTGCTTGCACGACCTATACAATCACTTAGCACCGTCAGTATGACCGGAAAACAATATCGCACCTCCAGAGCCTGCTCAACCTCAAGCCGCCGCCTTGCAGCCTCCAGCCAATCGTTCAGCAGCAATTTTGCGCTGCCCTGGAGCTGGTTAAGCTCGCGTGCCGCACTATCCAGGTCCTTCTCATTCAGGTGATACTCCGCCCGCGCCAGCACGCTTAGCACATCGTCACCGCTAACAAGACCCTGTCGCTTGAATCGCAGTCCCGCGAACGCACGGCTGGCGAGATGAGACAGCAGACCGGCGTTCTGGTCCGGAACCAGAGCGACGTGAGAGACCTTGGGCGCGACTTCGCTCGCAAACCACGTGGCGAGGTCCGCGAAGGGCTCGACGCCGACGTCCGGGACGTCAGATCCCTCGAGGGATTCGAGAGCGGCGGCAGCTACGGGGTCTTCGCGAACGGTGGAAATGTGACGCAGGACGCGGAGTTCCTCGCGGAACGGCTTGCGGACGGGCGAGGCTAGGGCGGAGGAGGAGAGTGCCCGGAATGCGGACCAGAGAGCATGGATGCGGAGGTTCTCGTCGAGGTAAGTAGAGTTATCGAGCGCAACGCGTTCGAGCCGCTTCAGGTTGGCCGAGAGCTCGTCGATTTTGGCCAACCGCCCACCGCGCTCTTCTTCGACCCGGACCTTGATCTCGCGAATCCAACGGCGCTGAAGCTCGATCCCCTGCGCGATGACCTCCTCCTTGAGCCTGGAGGGTTTGTAAGGACGACGTAAGGGACGGTGGAGATCGTTAAGCTATCACCTCTCGTTAATGAGCTCCGTCTGAGTCTGCAGCTCATTCTCGAGCTTCTCGCGGTAAGCCTGTGTCAGTCTGCCTCTCTCCTCGTCGAAGTATCGCCTAAACTCCTGTTCCTGGCCATCGAGCTTATCCTGTGACTCCATCTCTAGCTCCATCAGCTTCAGGGTATATTCCCTGGTCTGCTCATCCAGCTTCGTCTCCAGGTCTGCTCGTTCGTCCTCGCGGACTTTCTCTATGCGAGTGGCCAGAGCAGTCAAGTCCGACTTGGCGGTCTCGAGGACTGATGCGGCTTGAGCGGTCGCGGCGGGATTTGATTCCAGATAAGCCGCGAGATCGTCTATCGTTCCTGCAAGGTGGGTGATGATAGGCTCAGAAGGGTTGATGGAGGAGAGGGCAGGGGATAGAAGGGGCAATCGCTGAGTTTCTGTCTCCGGGCCGGAGGCAGGCTCAGGCTTTTTGGGCGGCAGCGGCCGTGAATATCCTGGTGGAGGTTCAAATCCGACAGGTAAAGGAGCGTCGTAAACGCTGGACCCGGCAGCGTCTTTTGGCGATGAACCGTCCTGAGGCACTGGGGGTGCAGCTACCTCGGGGGTGGTGGGAATTTTGGGTAGGTCGACTCCCTTCGCAAGTGCCGCTTCAGCCTCTCGTATGAGCTCGTCGACCCCACGGGAGAACTGTTCAGACTGGTGCTTGACGATTGCGGTCGCTCCCGACGTCTCTTTTTTAATCCCCGTCTTTATCCGCGCCGCGGCAGTGTTGGCGCGGTCTTTCGACTCCTGCATGATCTTGACGGCGGCGTCTTTGCCGTTCTTGACCGTTTGTATCGCATCGTGTGCCGACCCTGGGGTGCTGCTAACTTTGTCCGTGACGTAGCGCTGCGCGGCTGCGAAGGTCTTCTTCGACGATTCAATAGCCGACTCGAGGGTCATGGTGTCCCAGTGCTGACCCTCCGCGTACTCCAGCATGGAATATCCGAGAGGGACGTGCTCCGAGAAGAAATCATAGTAGGCCTCGTTCTTGAATGCGGCGAACGTGCTGCCAACGTAGAAAGTCCCAGCCAAAATCGTAGTAGACAAGACGATTGTGCGCACAACATGCCTCTTCTTTTTCGGAAGAGGCTCAGATGGCGGAGGCTCTGTAGTTAACCGCTTGGAAATTATGCGTCTATGATCAAAATCCCAGTTTTTTTGAAGCTTGAAACTCACCCGTCTTATAACGCGAACAGTACCCCTAGGAGCAGCTAGGCGCTTGGATACGGGCAGCGCACGATACATCCCGTGTATGCGTCGGCCGCAGCCCTCTATTATAGCTGCACGTCGGTGATGACGGTGACGAAGGTACCGTGTTTACCCGCGCACACGTGGTGCGCCATACTTTTTGCTCCAAACGGCGATGGCGGGAGCACTTCGAAAATGATCCAAAAACACCTCTGCTCTGCTCATCCATGTCAGTGATAAACGACGGAGAGAGCAAGAAATCCGAGGTCGTCGAACCCACGCCGCTGGGCCCGGATTCTCGATGGACCACAACGCGTGTGGAGCTGTGGTCGTACTACTTCTACTACATCGGCAATAACGGCTTATCTGGGTAGCGCAAGGTCGTATTTTCAGTAAAATATGCTAACCCGACTCTGAAGATTCAACTTTGGACCTTCCCAGTTCCAGAATCTTTTATATCTGGCCGGTTATGACCCTACTCAGGCCCCCTTCGCCGCGCCATGCGGGGATAACGGATGTGTTCTTCCTTATCTTGGTCGGGTTCGCGACAGTGCGTTGGCAGTTTGTTTTCCATGAACCTCGATCGATGACAAATGCAGTCAACTCTATCGTCCTGATGAGTTCGTTGGATTTTCATTTCCCAATGTCGGTCCACTGAAGATATTTTACAGCAAACGGCATCTCTTTTGCTATCCAGGCAGTCCTGCTTTTAATGATTGGTGCCTGGGCCGATTATGGGACTTCACGGCCGAATATCACTATTTTCTTCACCATCCTTGCTGTTGCTGTTTCGTTCGCCTGGCTCGGAGTCGAGGATCCATCGCAATGGCGTGCGGGTGTCGCACTTTACATACTCGGATGTGAGCGTGATTCACTTCTTTGTGGACAACTTAACTGAAATTGCGGCAGTAATTGCGTACCAGGTACATACATTCGCGCTCCCAAAATACCCAGCTTAGATTTTCCCAGTGTTCTTTGACCTTCTGGACCGCCGCATTTCCCGGCCTTGCTCGTGATCTTCCTGAAGTAAAAGAGTCCTTGAAAGAAGTAAAATCCGGAGAAAAGACGCAAGTCCTCTGCTTCCTTGTCTGCACCCAACTGACTCACGTTCGCAGGCTTGAGGACCACACCACCCTGACCTCATTATCCCGGAATCGCATCTCCAACATGTCATTCGCCATCTGTTCCCTCGGCGAAATCGTCATTCTTGCCATCATGGTGGGCATTCTCAAGGGCGTCAAGTCCGACGACAGCACAGAAAACAACACCAAGGCCTTCAGCATCCTCATCGCCTTCTCGGGTGGTGTCTGGCTGCTCTGTGCGCTTCCCTGGTTCTTCCTTGAGAACCGCCGCCCGGGCCTGAACCTTCCGCCTGGGACGACCCTGTTGACGATCGGGTTCAAGCAGGCTTATGTCGCCTTCCGGGAATGCATGAGACTGAAGCAGACGTTTCTATACCTGATCTTCTATTTCCTTATGTTCGTACTTGATATCTCCAGAAACTCGACTCAACGATCCACAGGGGAGACGTCTTGAACACGACTGTGTTCGTATTTCGTAGCAGCCGCTTACCGTTGATGAACATGTACACAGAACGGTTATTGGCACGCTGCAAAACAGGTACGTTTCTCGATTCAAAAGTGACGTTTCAACTTATTCTCCCACAGCGTCGTAGCATACTCGACTCTCCAACTTACCCTTCTCTTAATCGTCGGAATCGTTGCCCAGGGCGTGGGGATATAGTGGGTTCCGCTCCAACACTCTCCTTGGCACGGTTCACAGGGTCCACAGCGTATTCTGGCTCGTCCAGAAGCGGTTCAAAATCAGCACCAAAGCAGCAAGTTGATTTTCCTTCGTCTCTATACATGCCTCACAATTAGTAGATGCTTTCTTTCAACGTCTTCTGGATCCTCGTGAGTTCAACATCCGATATACCCGCTATTACTCATTCTCCACAGATTCTAACCATCTGGGGTCTCATCGGCGTGCACACAGACAAGTTTGGATTCAAGCATGTTTGGGAGATATGGTGCGCTCGTTGGACCCACTGCGAAATCATTACGAGCCCCGCTGCAGGGTTTACCAGGCTTTCTACGGGCTGATGGTGTGCCCGTGGTACGCATACAGCCAGACCATGATCAGCGAAGTCTCGCCGCTCCCTCAAATGTATGTCCCATTCCTTCGTTTTTGAAATTGCGATTGAACCGACGCGGATCAAGGTTCCTCTTCTTTGCACTTTTCTCAGTGGTTGGTATTTCTCCTCCCTCTCAATCCATATAACCTCACCCATACCTAGATCGGCAAAACATCCGCCTTCATCGGTCCATGTCCGTCTTCTCATATAATACATCCGTGCACAGTTGCTTACTCCCAGACAGTCGTCTCGTCCGCAATTATCACTGCGGCCGACAACAACGACAACATGCCGTTCGCGTTCCTCTTTGGACTGTCTGTGGCTTTCTCTTACATTTATTCCTCGATAAAACTGACACTACGCAGTGGTGTTTTCAGCACGGTTTTCCTCTGGCTCGTCGACGTGGACAAAAGCCGCATTGAGTGCGAGGCGTTCGTGCGCGCGGAGCAGGAGCGCAAAGCGTTCGAGCCCAGCGCACATTTCGCGAGCGCGTATACGGGCGATGTGGAGGTTAAGATGGATGCGGCGTGAGGCTTTGTACTGTGTACTTTGTAGCTTACAAAATTCGAGGGGACCCGGCCTCCTCCATACAACTTCGAGGAAAAGATCAAAATCAACCACGATTTCAACTTCGCAATCACAATCACTTGAGTAAATCGATGACAGCTAAGCAAACTACTTGTCCATTGCCCTCGCTGAATCGCTGCGATGCTTATTTTCTTGGATAATCGGTAAATCCAGCTCGTTATGTCCGCGGCTGTCGAGAGCAATCCAGTTCAATTTCTATCCATCGCAAGTTCAAGGTTGAACTTACTCGATCAAGGGGGTACCGGATGGAACGAGATGAGCGGACGCTAATCCACTGGACACTAAGGATAGCAGACCCACTCGAGTGGACCGAGGCGCTGGGAACCGCGGGGAAGGATCCGGTGGCCGTAACGTCAGACACTGCCGATGGAACTGGCGTACATGCCGGAGGTGCCGACGAAACAGCGCTGGGCGACGGGACAACACCGGGCGAGAGTACGCTGCTGGCAAGCGGCGCAGACGAGCCTCCGCTTTCGGCAGGCAAGCCAGACGCCCCACTTCCTGCGACTTTCTCGAGGGGATAGTTGCTGCATGAATACTCAGGTGAGCTGTCGAGCTTCGCGTTGAAATCAAGGCGTACCCAGCACGTTTGGCCAGCTCCGGAGTGCCTGCAGGGTCAGCGAGGGCGGACGGCCTGATAGAGGCGGCCGAGGCACCGGGCCCAGCAGGATTAGAGATGAAACCGGAAGGCAGTGGCGCATTCGATGCAGGGCCCGGAGTGGCCAAGCGGATCGAGGTTGCGGGACTGGGGACGGTTGAACCATGCCCGGGTTTCCCCCCACACGCAGGAGTAGAACTGGGTGCTGGCTTCCCTGAATGGGGTGCACTGCTGTGTTCCTGGGGAACGGAGGATACAGCACTGTTCGAGAGAACACTGACGGACAATTATGTTGGCATCATGGAAGACTTCGACGTTTAACTGATGCTTTGCCCAACTCAACGACCGAATCCCAAACCGTCCAGATTCAGTCTTCAAGACTGAACAGTGGCCGAGCTGAGCCGCTCCGACCCCCGAACTTGCCAATCTCCTAGTTCCGTCGCAATATACTCGTACAAAATCAATGGATACGAGCACCCGAGGAGACTCACTCCCCTTACTCTCCTAACGAAATTCCTCCGCTAATGGCTCCCGTTCCACTTCCGATTTCAACATGCTATGACCACGTGACCGCGATGTTCAACCAAAGATAATAACTAGAGGTCCCTCGTATCTGCCGTTCGAAGATGCCATGGTAAGCTCGAAAAATGCATCGACCCGGCAGTGACGTTGTCGTTCTCGAGCCCCAGTGTTGGGACAGTCGTGGACATTGAATCCATGGTGGTGATCCTCTTCAGGTTGAGCAGAATACGTGTCCCGATGACCGCATTGCATCTGGAGCTTCAGCATTACAATTGTTATCAACCGTGATAGGGAAAATGCTCACACAGTGGCGGGACTTTGAGAAGGAAAAGGCATAATCGAGGATGAGTGCAGATTGGCGCGGCGATGCTGAGTAACTCACGCTACCATGGCCTGCGCAAGGCCAGGCCGCCCCCGCGCCCAAACAATAAGCTCTGCAATGGAGATGGCTGTTTCATATGTCAGGTTGGTGAAGGGTTTCTTTTATGACGCGTTGGAGTCACCGAAGATAGCGAGGAACCAAAAGACACCGTCCCTGAGGAACAGTGTAAACAGCGGCATGTGGACGACCCTATTGTCAAACATCGTGCGGCCACACTTGTACAATGTCATAATGAACATTGTAAACGACTGTTGCGTGTTCAAATATGTCAGAAAACAGGTGAAAAACGAGAGAAAGGCCAGGTTACCGTCACAGTGATCGGCACGGCATAAAAAGTGAAGTAGCGAGGGACATCTGATTTGTCTGAGAATCGCCTTATTTGCATGAAACATGGAAAGACTGACGGAGGGAGTAACATCCAAGAATTGTTGGTCTGATTGACATGAGACATAATGGACTAAGAGTAGGAACAGTATTACCCTATATGAAAGTACTCTGTAAATTCCCGTTAACGCTGAGCTTTTTTTGGTGGTTTGAACCATCACCTTTGAGTGGGAGTATGGTGAAGACAGCAACAGTTATCCTATTTTTGCGTAAGACGGACAAGCGCATCGATTGACGGATATCACCCTTACATAGTGATGATTTCCGCTATGAATTTGATCTTGTAAAATTCACAATAGTATAGGGTCGAAGGCGTGTATTACCTGTTACCAATGGAAGTAAGAAATACAGCAACCCTCTCGGCTTGCCGTATAATACCCAGACCCTGAAAAGACACGGTCTCAAAATTTTTTAAAAAAAGCTTGCAGATTCCAGAAAACATACCGGAGAACAAGAATGATGTCGGCAGTCACTACGAGGAGAGAGGATGTAACAGCCTCCGCCTACTTCTACCATCAGCTGTAGCTCATGGAGTCATAAACCCAACTTGCCAAAAGAAAGGACTGGCAACTGAGACCCTATAAGCCCAAGAGCCCCAGAGGGAGTGCATGTTTTCTGCAAAAGCTTACCTCTAAAAATAAAAGGAGTGAGTGTTTGTCTAATGAGGTTCAGTTTGGATAATTACGTAGTCCGACTTTACTTCCCGCAGCATGACTGACAGGGCCCAAATGAGATTCAGTGCCGCCAATCATATGCCCGTGGAACGCACAGGTTGAATAAACACTGGCGGGTATGAGCTTGGCGTCCGTTATGAGGCCGGTTTAAATGATAAAACTCACATCAAAGTAGTGAGAGAACAATATCGCATCTGGATCCTTTGAACAAGATTTTGCGCGAGGTTGAAGATGTTCTCACCCATATCTAGAGATCTGATTAGCTTTGTGCAAACGGGAAGCCAGCTTGTAAATAGAAATCGCACGTAGATGGCGTTCGAAATGCGCAGCTTGCCTCTCCAAATCAGCCGCACCTATATAATGCGTTAGGGAATGTTTGGTGTCCATAGTTGCACCATATACTTCGTCTCGGAAAGTTGCTACATGTTCAATTCTGTGAAATGTCAACTTGTATAAATGGGACTTCAAGTTGCGGAGGCTGCAGCGTACACGGCAAGAGTCAGAGATGCGACTGCAATTTACAATGAGAGACAATTAGGCTTCACATGCAGTGAGTATCCTCACCCACAAGGTAGTTCGTTGTCTGCGTATCGGCAATAAGCTGCAGCAGTAGGGCTTCCATTTCAGCTTGCTCAGAGGCAGAAGACATCGAGGGTCAAGGGAAAGAGTGGGATTGATGTCACTACCAACGCTTACGAGACGGTTGGGTAACTCCTTGCCAGTGGTTTCTGGAAGGGAACGTGTTCTTGTATTTCTGGGAAATTCCGTAAGCCAGTTTGAAGCCAGTTGGTTTTGTCCGCCTCCGCGTTTGAGATTTGTATTCCCATCATTGCAGCGCCTAGCTCTTTTGTGATGTTGGGACATGAATTAACTCACAAGTACGTGCCACCAGATGATTGTGCAATTTGTGCACAGCCCGTCACTGGCAGATGATCAAAAGCAGCAAAAGAGCGGATCTTGAGAGTGCAGGACACATCAAAAGAAGAGAATACTCAGGCTATTGTCATGAAGACTTCCGCAGTTGTCGCTGCAGTGTGGGAGGTTTGACGTCGCCAAGCCGGCGCTGCATTCGTGTGCTGTGCCGAGGTTCAATCTGAGTCTTGAATCCCGATGAGCAAAGAGGCCAGAAGACTTCCGACCCAGATTTAAAGTTACAAGTTGAGATGGCGACAGTCAGGGGATGCTCGAGACTTTGAGGGCCGAGGCAGCTTGATGAGAAAAGTCGAAATTTGTGGATCATCGATTTGTCTGAGAAATTATGCGCCCCATTCGTGGAACACCTGTAGGCTACTAAGAAGCGACTTCGTAAACGACACTATACCCGGGGCCAGACAGCAAACGAAATGAGGCCGAAGAGAGGGAAGGGGCAAGTAGGGACGGACCTCAAGCCTCAGAGACTCGGCTTGAATCGTAGGAAGTTGGTATTGGTGGGCAGGGCCTCGGCTGAAGGGGGCCTGACTTTGGGAACGCAGCAGGTAGGGCGGGCCAGTGGGATCATTGTAATCAGCAACCCCCCGTCTCGATGTACGTTGAGAAAGGAGTTCACCAACATCTTCGGAGCACGGCCCGTGATCCGGTGACACCTTATAGTGATTCGATCTAATCTAATCCGCTTCCATCTCAAATTCTTTATGCACCAGCGCTATCTGCTCACAGCTGCCATACGTCGAACTGCAGCGTACTCATACATTACATAGCGCGAGATTAACAACAGCAATGACGTATCTACATCTACAATGTCCTCAAATTAGTGCTGATTTTTAGTATGCAGATTCAATCAGGACGACTGTGGGTCGCTGCCTGAGCCAGTGCCAGCACCAGACGGTGACTGTGTGTCAGGCGGTGGTCCCGAGCACCCCGGATAAGTCTGTGCCAATTCACTCGCAGTCGTAAGAACAGTATTCCACAAGTCAGCAACCTTCAACGTCGGCGTAAGATTTGGCTAAATAACGTACTTGTTTCAGTGTGGAGGCTTGGTTGAGTTCAGAGTAACGACTCACAAAAGCATTCTTAATTATGGTGTCCAAATTCGCTGCAGAAGCTACAGACTTTTCCTTGCTTTGCGTAAGATAATCGTTGACGGCTTTTACTCTGGGGGTAGTTGTTGCTTCATCCGCCTGGATCGGTTTCTTCAATTTCAAAGTCCCGATATCTTGTGTCTTAGCGAAGACATATTTGACCACCTCGGTTTTCTGGTGGAATTCAATCAGCGGCTCTCCAGAAACAATTCAGTCTCATACCTCGTCCTCCAACAGATTGTTCGCGTATACCAGGTTACCAAAAGTGTTGAGTCCCTGGTCCATGATGTTTTTCACCGCGTTATCCGCTGTGGAGACTGAGGCACCCCCGGCCGCGTACAGAGTGGCAAGTTCATCACAAATGCCCCCGCCTTCCATCACTTTTTTGACAATGTTGAGTTCAACCAAGTGATCTGTGTGATGAAAAATAATCAGCATATCATAAACGCAGTTGGCTTGTCAAAGTATGCCGAACCACATTTCGCATCTGCAGATAGCGGCGCTTTCGGTTGGTTTTTTGGTTCCGGTCCCTGCACGGAAGATGAATAGGCTTGTAGGTAGTGTCGATAGCAGGGTGAAAAGTGTACCTTGCTCTCTTTAACAGTTTCTTGGCCATCGATGTACTTGTAGTACAGAAACTTTCCACCCTTAGCTTGCTCGGTACACAATGTACGTTTGAAACCTTGACGCAAGTCGATCTGTTTAAAATTCTGGGTTTTCCCCCGTTGCTCCGCACAGACATCGTCCGTTCCCGTTTGCTTGTCCTCTTCCTCGTCCCGTTTAGAAAGGCTTGAATAGGCACCGTACAAATGATTTCGTTTGATCGGACAGGAAGAGGGTGTTGGTGCCGCACTCGATATCACAGCGCTACTTGCAGAAGCCGAACTCAAGAGCGTTGCCTATATGCAAGCCTCAAATAACTATCATCATTCAGGAAGATACGGCGACAAACCTCGCTCGATATTACCGAATCACTTGCAGAAGCTGAGCTTGAGGGAATCGACTATATTTAAAAGCGTCAGATAACTATCGTCATTCGGGAAGATACGGGGACATACTTGGCTCGATATTACCGAATCACTTGCAGAAGCTGAACTTGAGGGCACCGACTATGTATATTTGTCAAATAAATCTATTGAATCAGCTTATGGGAACATACCGCGGTCGGGATCGCAGAGCTGCTTGCAAAGGCCGAACTTGAGGGAGTTGACTATAATCAACGTTTGACAAACGCCTATCGTGATTCAGGAGTAGGGGGACATACTGCACTCGATATCATCCAGTCACTTGCAGAAGCTGGACTTGAGGAGGAAATCGACTATATTCAAAGCGTCAAATACTATCGTTACTCGGGAAGCCCAGGGGACATACCCCGCTCGGTATCACTGAGTCACTTGCAGAAACTGAACTTGAGGGCACCGGCTGCGCACAAGTTCGTTAAATAATACAACGATCCAGCTTGTGGGAGGACATACCGCGCTCGATAATATCGAGGCACTCGCAGAAACTGAACTTGAGGGGACGGACTATGTTCAAGTTTATTAAACGACCGTCGCCATTCAGTATGATTATGGGGACATACCGGGCTCGATATTGCCGAGCCAGTCGCAGAAACTGAACTTGAGGGCACGGACTATGTTCAACTTTGTCAAATAGCTGTAACGATACATGAGGTTATATTCACATACCACGTTCACAGAACTTGCGGAAGCAGAGCTGGACGAAATAGGCTGAGATGAGGAAAGAACCTATGTGGTTGTTAAATGACCATGATTATTGATTATGGGGACATACTGCGCTCGATACTGAGGCAGAACTGGACGGAATGGCCTGGGAGGAAGACAGAGCCAACTACATGGTTGTTAATACAAACGAGTATTCTGGTTCAAGCACATTATATATGAACATACCGCGCTCGAGGAAGCAGAGCTGGACGGAATTGCCTGGGATGAAGGCAGAACCGACTAAGCTGTTGTCAGACAATTGTTATTATGGTTCTTCGGGAACACATGCCATGCTCGATATAGCGGAAGCAGAGCTGGACGGAATTGCCCGGGATGAAGATAGAACCGACTACCACGGTGGTTGAACGGCCATTGTTGTTCATGAAGATTATGGGAACATACCGCGCTCGCTTTCGCCGAAATAGTGCTTGACGAAATTGCCTGCCATGATGGATAAAGAACTGACTAAGCGGTCAACGGACAATTGTTATCATGGTTCATGAACATTTGTGGAATTTATGAGAACGTACAGAGGATTTTGCTCCCGTGCTCGACGCCGCAGACCTAGATGTGGAGGTAGGCTTCGGGGAGGAGGGTGGATTTGAGGGAGTCCCAATCGGTCCTTTAGACGATTTTGGGGGTGGCGGAAGCGGTACGGAGGGCCTGGTCCCTGTGGATCTTGACGGCGGCGTAGGCGGCGGCGTAGGCGACGGTTTCTTTCCCGGGGGAGGGGGAGGCGGCGGTGGTCTAGGCGGCGGTGGTCTGTTCACCACGGGCGGCGGGGGTCTACCTGGACCTCCCTTTGCCCTCGCAACTTGGCCATAAGTGTTTCGCTTAGAGGAGGTGAGGCGCCGTCGGGCAGGCAGAAACAGAATAAACTCGCTTGGATGGGTGTTGCGAAGGCGCCGTGTGTGGCCAGAAGCCACGCGAGGACGACGAGCGAGGGCCAGAAACGCATATTATATATTTATTGATGTGAAGAGGAAAGAGAGAGAAGGTTATGTGATTTTGCGAGGACCAGCTCGACAATGAAGCTGCGGGAGCATCATAAGCGGAATTCGAGAACAAGGAATAGAAGATGGCGACTCACGGGAAGTGCACCAGGCAATGAGTCAAACCTGCAAAGTTCGACAGCTTATATACTAAACCCTCTCTAAAGTCGGATAGCAATGGATGATGGCCGTACCGAGTACTGCACCGGATTGTGTTTTGAGTCCGCCGAGGTTGCCATTTGGGCGGCGTTCAACAGTGAACCTCCGCTGGGCGGGTAGTCCACACAAATTTAGCTGTGGACCGAAATTGATGTCCGCCATGTAGACATCTCTGTATCACAGGGTTCTTTTCATGTTCAGCAATGCCTCGCGGTAGTTTACTACGCTCGCACCAGACCAGAGCACTGAACCTGGACTCGAAGTCCACTTACCTTATAATCTTATAGTAATGGATTGCTTTCAACATCTTGTTCAACATCCGAGTTCTAAAATTTGGAATTGACCATTTTAGAACCTGCAACATGGTTAGTCACTGTAACGAGAGTAAAAAAACCATAAACGTATACATGAGCATTTTCTTCCAAGCGGACTTGAGCTTGTTGGTCCGATCAAAATGTATTCAAGACCGCCCCCGTCGGTTGCTAGGTAGACGACTCTCGGGATTGGGATATAGCCGTCGCGAACGCGGGTCCTAGATGTGCATACACCCCGCGGTATTCAAGCTGCGATATCTTGATTTCCGGGCAGTGCTTGTTTGAACCAAAGTTCAACCACAAGTTGAACCGCATTCGGAACGTTATCGCCAGAGCTTCCAGTGTACATGTTTACATTCGAATCGTTTGGACCTGACGGAACATAACATCGAGTTAACCCGCCACACTAATATCCAGGCAAAAGCACGTACGTCTATAAGAGTAATTGAGTTGAACCGATCTGATCGGCGGACCTGAAGTGAGCGCTGATTAGAAGATGTTGACCCCAGCGGGCCAGCGCTGCTTTTGTTCAACTTAAATGGATGGTTCTTCCATCGGTATCACTCCCAGGATTCCGAGGTAACCGTACGCCGTATATATCGCATCGCGGTCGAGTAATACGCCGTGAGGGCGA
This sequence comes from Mycena crocata, assembly GCA_029281795.1. Lineage (NCBI taxonomy): Eukaryota > Fungi > Basidiomycota > Agaricomycetes > Agaricales > Mycenaceae > Mycena > Mycena crocata. The sequence continues at coordinate 322,501 of JARJCP010000059.1, forward strand.
TATCAACCTACTATGCCAGTGGATACTCAGATGGGATCCTCCATTGCATTTGGTTCATACGTTGGTTGATATGTCGCACCTTTTTCCGCGCCGAGAAACCACTTCACTCCGCGAAACATTCAGGGATGCTAAATACACGCTGAACCGCCAGATAATACATGGGGCTGGAGTCCGGACTGAAAACGGATGTATCACCGAGAACTGCTTTTTGCGATTGGCGAAGCGTCGCCTTAGGTCCTTTCATTGATGCTGTGTTGGATGCAAAATGGAGGATCTGGAGTCTCACGAGGAATTTATTTATCTTTGACATTCAGTAAACATATGAACTTGAATGGTAAGTTACCTACCTATGAATCCACAGGAACGTGTACATATCATCAGGGGCGAGAGAGTGTGTGGTGACTGCCCGCGTGCAGGGCTTCATACTGCTTGAATATTTTCCATAAGCGGCGACGATTGCGCATCGAATTCGAGCGAACGCATTCCGAGATGAAGCTTGCAAAGGGAAATCCCCTCGAGCTGAAGACAGAGGAGAGCCCTTCCGGATTGGCATACCATCCCGCCACCGCGCTGTTAGCGCGATCCACCTCGCCTTTCACCCCTTGAACGGGCAAAATCCATCGGAGATCTCCATAGTGCACACGGTGCCACAATGTTTCATCGACCAGCGGGTGCAAAAGCTCCCAAATGCCGCGCGATGTTTGCAGCAAGGATGAAAGATCTGGCAACGACACGAGGCTTAGAATCTGGATCAAGATTTCTGAGGGAATTCGGAGAAAGAGTGAAGGCGTTGTCGGTTCAGCATTGAAGTCGATTGTGAAAATTGAGGATAGCGAGGTTGGAGGCACACTAGGCCAGCTGAATATGATTTGAGCTCATTGGCATCGCCCGGCATTTTAAGCGATGCTTACATGTCGGGTCGTACGGCCATCCAAGCACCAAAGTCCAGCGCCAACGCGGGCCAGATATCCTCTCCTCGTCCGCCCGCAGCGATTGCTACGGCAGTATTTGTTGAACCTTTCCGGGCCCCGGCAAAGGTCCACTGGAAGCTGCCGTTGTATGCCTTCTCGATTCCTCCGTAAGAAATGGACCTCAAAAGACCCGACAGGTCTTCCTCATCGTCGTCGTCACCTCAACGTCCAATGTCAGCTACCGAATACACCGAAATTAGATCCATGCATATGCGCACTCGGAACATGTCTATTGGCATCAACGAGCTTGAAGAGATCGAGGGCGAATTCGCTTTCTGCCGAAGTGAGGAACCAGCGGGAGCTCTTAGCCCAGGCTTCAAAGTATCGATATGGCCGCTCCCAGCAGAAAAACGCATCTCCGGGCTGCAGCCCACAGTATGTTTTCGTCGAGATCCGATTTTCTTCGGCACCTTCGGAGTCTACGATGAGAGTATCCCAGCAGTTTCTATCCGGGTCAAAATCATCCACCCGTTTGAGCACAACGTGCTCTCTCCGCTCGTCATATCCTATGACCACGGCGGTATCAAAATATCTGTCCTCCAATTTCAAGGGCTGAGGCGGCCATGCGTTTGCTGGCGGTCGTCCGAGATACTCTTCTATCCAAGCGGCACCATGTCTAGATTGAGACGCCAACAACGACTCGTTTACCACCGTTTTAATCGTGTCAAAGCTGTGGCTTTCTCCCAATATTGCGATGATTTCCGCCGCCATTGTGTGTGTTATGCCGTCAAGTTCGTCGCCCGAATCATAGAACTCGTTGGGGCCTGTATAGCGGGATGAAAGTGCGGTGAGTATACAGAGGTGTTCGTGGTCGCCCATTGACGTGGAGGTTAGTTGCAAGGAGGTTACCTCAGGCTGGATCTTTACAAACGGCGTAAAACGGAGAGTGTGGATGGCGGTGCCGCAGGTTTAAATTTAACACTCGGAAACATTGCGGGGAGAAACAGGTGCCGGTTGCGACGATGTTCAAGGAGACCACAAAGGAACTGAAGGGACGAGGAGAAAGACTCAAATGACAGGTGGCAGTGTAGATAAGATACTATCTAATCGCAGAAATGACTCCAGGCTAAGTTACTTACTGTCGACGGGCCACTTTCAAGTTTCTAACGCAAGCCTATGCGATGTGTATTATTTAATATAGGGTAGTAATTATCTACGACTGCACCGGCGTCGTCTCATTCGTGAGGACCACCCGGCCCTGCACCCCCACATCAACGGATCCCAGGCGCTGGATATACGCTGTCAACACCTCGTCCAGCGTATCCAGCACAACGATATCGCTCTGCGCGGGCATGATGTTGTCCCCGCCGCCCGCAACATAGTCCGATGTGACCATACGGTACGTCGCGCCAAAGTCGACCGTCGGCATCTCCCCGCCCTGGCCAACCTCGAGGTTGATGAGCGTCTTGGTGGTGGGGTTGTAAGTCATGCGCACGCCTTGGGAGACCTGGGCGAACGTCACGACGGGGTTGCCGTTCGTCGCGGACACACCCGCGGCCTCGCCTGCGAAGATGTCCCACAGCTCGCGGCCCGTGAGCGACACCTCCGCCACAGCATTCCCGAACGGGAATGCGTTGATCACGTCTGCGCGCGAGACGTTCCCCGCGGGGACATCGACGCGGATGCCGCCGCCGTTGACGAAGCACCCCGCGACGTCCGACTGGTTCGCACGGTAGGCGAGCATCGCATCACAGATGAGGTCGCCAAAGTTGCACTCGCCCGTCTTGCACCCGTTGTGGTTGAGCAGGACGGCCGTCGTGCCGATGACCTCGCTCCCGAACGCGTCGAATGGCTCCCGCCACTCCTTGATCTGCGCCTGCAGGTCAGCGTCCTGCGCGGTCGTGTTCGTGAGGTGTATCGGGCCGCCGGTGTAGCCGACGATCTTGCCCTTGGGGTCAAACTCGACGTCGATGTAACCGAGGTACTCGCCGTAGCGGTACGCGGTGACAACGAAAACCTCCTCGCCGTCGAGGTTGGTCTCGATCGTCGGATATGGGCCCGCAGCGCCGGGCATGTCGCCGAGGAGCGTGTGCGAGTGCCCGCCGACGATGAGGTGGATACCGGTCGTGTTCTGCGCCATCGCAATGTCGACGTCGTACCCAATGTGTGTCATGGCAATGACACGTTCGACATGCTCGTGCTCGTACACATAGTCCGCCCAATATTGCGCGGTCTTGATAGGGTCGGAGAACGTCGTGCTGTCGTCCGAGTTGGAGATGCTCGGAATGGTGTCCGTTGTGACAGCAATAACAGCGAGCTTGTATTCGGGGAAAATGTGGTACGGCTTGACTGTGGAATTGATGCTCTTGTCCGCGCTATTAACGTTCGCACAGACAATTGGCATCGTGAGGTTATCAAGCTGTAGAAGAGTGAGACACTTGACAAAGAACGAGGAATGCACAACATACGAATTGCCCTAGGTACGCATCTCCGTGGTCGAACTCGTGGTTTCCGAGCGTCATCGCGTCGAAATTGAGCTGGTTCAGTGTGTCGGCAATTTTCTCGCCGCCATAGAAGCTGTAGAACAGCGTTCCTTGGAACTCGTCCCCCAGGTTGAGGAACAGCGAGTTATTCGCGCTCTTGCGGCCAGCATCGACAGCGGCTTTGATGCGCGCATAACCGCCATAGCATCCTTTCGACGGAGTTGTGCAGTCCGTGCCGGAAGTGGTGATCTCGTCGAGATGCGAGTGAATGTCATTGACATGGTAAATCGCTGGACTCGGTGCACTGAGTCCAATGGGACATAAAAAGGAAGACGAAAGAATTCACAGATATTGAAATTATCCGGACAAGCTGGAGAAGGCTTGCTCAAGTGCGATTGGCGGGAAACAAGGTACTCTTCTGCGGAAACAGCAGTCACAAACGCCAGAAACGCGAAAGTGACCCCCAGCTTCATGGTGGGTCAAGTAAGAGGAAGAAAATGAAAATAGACGGCAGAAACAGAGACATATTATATGGACCTAGTCGGATCGGGATCGGCATGAATATGCATGAATACCTGATGCCACAGAAGGCCACAGACCAGCAAGTGACTGCAAGTGAGTGGACCCAGATGTGCCCAAGTGGAGAGAATGTACCTCCGGGACAGGAAACAACGCGGGCGGTGACAGGAGAGCGCTCATCAGCAAGGTTCTTCAAGTTCACCACTATTTTTGACAATTTCTTTTCCAGGGATGCTTCATACATCCATGCTCGTTGCGCCAGAATTCTGCTACGACTCACCCAAGCCGTGCATTACACAGAGGAGAACTTTGAAAACTCCCCACAGTTGCCACTCGCTCACTCTGGATCGTTGGCGTGTCAGGCACTCCTTACACCGTTCGGCAGCATTTCCGAGACATTCAAGTTCTCAGGCCTTTGACAGACTGGACCACCTTGGGACCACCCGCTCGTTCCTGGAATTTTGACCCACAGTAAGTAGGCGTGTTTTGATTTTTTCATCTCGCGATTTTACCTGGCCATCTGGAGTTAGCGTCCTGTCCCCAAACCCCGTAGCCTGTCGCCCTCCTCTAGGCCGACAACTCGACATGACACAAGAATGGTCGCCGGCTGTACTGTGCCATGACGAATGAGGTGAAGTGGGGCGAAAAGTCAATGAAGAAGGCATCGGTACAAAAGACCTGGAGCGAGGTGCTTAAAAACGAAAACAACCTCCCGAAAGACTGGACACGGGAAACCGGGGTTGTGGTGGGTATCGGAAGAACTGACGGGACGATGGCTGCACTCCTGTGTCGCCAGAGTCCTGGAGTCAGGGAAGCCGTAGCCCCACACGACGTGCAGCGAGAAATCGGGCACAAGTGCGATTGCACATTCTCTCGGGTGGCTGAATTTCTGTCTGGCCGGGTTCAAAGTTCACGGCCTCAATGACGGATGCGGGGTGGACGACCATGTCGGCCCGGAAGCGCTGCGACGAGCAAGCGGCCGATTCCAGCCGTCTGCTCACTATTCCTCGGGCATGTAAGCACTTTTCCAAGATAAATGATATTCAGCTAGGTCCCCTTTCGGAACGTGCCGAGTTGCATTGTAAGGAAGGTTTTTAAAGCACTCACCACATACCGCCTACCATCCACAAGCTCGCCGCTGTGGAGCTGAGGTAGCTACACATGGTTAATAAATCGCTCTAGATCTCTGCACTAATAACCAACCCTCCTGCCACAGAGCGACATTCCGCTTGCAGCTCGTTGTTTCTTTGGCGCTGTGCAGCAAAAATATTCAACACGGTGCCCGCGCATGGTACGACCACGGACACAAGGCGTCGAGGCCAACAATGTAAATATCCACAGCGAAGCCTTAATGCACGTTCGTCAGATTTTCTCCAATTGGCTCTCACATGCAGACGAACGTTTGCTGCAACATTCCACCGAGCACCAAAACGAGGGGTACATATGGCCAGGTTACTTTTGCATTGACACCAGCTTAGGCGTCAAGGCACTTTGAGGTGCCCGGAACGATTTTCTTTTTTTTTCCAACACAACTGCGCGCGTCAAGTTGAAAGTCGTATTTTTTGAACCGTGCCTTCAAAACGGGCTATGGGTGCGGTCCAGAAAAGTTTACTACAGTCTTCCTCGCCCTCCATGAGCAAGCCGGCCATGAGTCGACACCGAATATTAATATCCTGCTTGACTCGGAATGCCGCAGGAGATTAAAACTCCGACATTATCTTCGCTCCGCCGGCCCGAGTAAATAAGGTGCTATCCGAGCTCAAGACCGAGGCGCCTTGGATTTTTAAGAACGTTGAGAATCGCCAACAGGAACTAGCTTTTCCATCATTTCGTTTGTTTCTGTGGCATGGGCTCCGACCAAATCTAGACACGCCGTGATTGCCGAACGCACTCTCTCTTTCCCCTTCCCCGATCTCCTTCATCTCGACTTGCCTCTCAGCATTTTACCCTCAACTTTGCTAACTAGGTATTCATTACTAGTGCCTATGAACGCACACGTGGTTCGGCGCTCATTCTGCACTGTAGACGAAGAGATGAGTTGAAAGGACTCGAGCGACTCGACTCGGACATGTCGCTAGGCAGCTACAAACCGAGCTGTTGTAGCAGCGAGCAGCTCTGTAATCAGCTAGCCCTGTCAAGACCAAAACGGGTTGACATCACGTCTACCTAGGGGGTGAACGATTAAGAGAGAAGTTCAATGTACGACTTGTACATGATCTTTTGACTAATACCATTGAACTTCGGCGAGGCACGAGCGTTGTGGACACTAGACCTAATAAACAGGCTAAACGGTGCGTAGCAGCTTTAGGCCGCCTACGAGCGCGCTAGTAATAATAGTCAGTGATCATGCGTTGGCAGATTCGTCTTACTGCCACGTCTTCCCTTTCCAGTGGGGACCGTTTTCACCATTTTCACTCCTGCCAGTCTTTACGATCTGCATATGGAAATATCGCAGAGTATCCAAGTTCCAGTAGCCAGCACTGAAACTACGCCGAGGTGAGCACGTTACATACTCGTTTCCCATCTTAAAAAAAGACGACCTCCCTCCAAACTAGTCCTTCACATCTTTTCCAGAATGCCACTGGCTTCGAAATTTTCGGAGGACAATTTGTGTTAGGAGATGTGCACAACCACGCTGGGACTTCTGCGGTGAGGAAAACTGACTGTTTTTCCGTGATCCTATCTCATATAGTTGAAAGCCTGCGGTTCAGTTGGGCCAAGCACAGAGTCGGGGAAGTGTGGCCTCACCTGTGGGCGAGGCATATTCAGAAAGCGAAATCTATTGCAACCAGTTGCTGCGCCGGAAGCGCGGGTTCCCTCTCTATGACCCAGGTCCTCAAAGAAATCTTCCCGAAGAATACCAGCGCAATGGTATTGCTATCGGTGATGTCGGCCGCGTCACGCCAGACGGAATATTTGATTTTTTCTTCAACATCTACCTTCCCGCTGATCACCCCATAAACGACAACGACGTCCCGGAAGACTTCGCCCCACTGCAAGCTTACGTCCGAAAAGATGTACTCCACGTAGATTTTGAACCGGGGAATTATGTCTCTGCACCCTCTGTTCAAAGGCTTGACCTCGACATGACGGAGTGCGTTTGCGGCTCCTCCAATTGCTCTGTCGTTGACCACCGCAGTGGGTTTCCTGGAAGAGAATTCATGTTTAACTGTGAAGCCCCGCGCGGCGCTGTCCTGGCCTTGCCACACGGTGCTCAGCTCCAGAAACTCGAGAACTTGGAGAACATCCGTTGCTATGTGTCGCAACATGCTGAAAGCTGGTACAGATATGTTAACGGTGCTAGAGGGCGTGGCCTTTCCAATGGGGCCCTTTATCTTATTACTGGTTGCGAAAAGGCGCCCTCATGGGGCATGGCAACGTTCCAGAACGCTCGCGAGGAGTTCCAACTGGTATACGCCCCGAATGCTGGAGCCGATACTGCGTGTAATGTCGGAAAAATCTAATCGGTCTTATAAGAGCGCCACGTGATAAGACACTTATCAGAGGCTTGTAAGAAAAGCATGGACAAATAAGTGTATTATCAACTTGGGCGTGGTCAAATAAGTGTCGGGGTTTCTTATGTAGGTCTTACAGTACCACAGCCAATCTCATATGTAGGAGGGTCATCTTATTTGCAGCTTATACATACGTGCATATCTTATACAGGGATATATTGCAAGACAGATAATATGACTGATTTCAGTATATCGAGTGTGTGAGGTTAATGCGAGGTTAATAGGATGTCCATTGTAGTACGCCCAGGCGTACAACGCACAGATGATGAAAAAAGGGAATGTATGAGTGACAATTCGCACCTCTGGCTCAACGAGGCATAGGGTACGGTCAGGGGAGGACGAAGAGAAATCGATCCGGGTGAGAATTGAGCGCGAGGTAGGTGCCGCAGCTGCTTGAGGTCGTGCACGACTGTGTTGAATGGGTGTGAGTCGTCGAAGACAGATAGACGGCAGAAGCAGGGATGCAGCCCTGAAATCCTCTGCGCCGGTAACGAGTGAGACTGCCTTGCTCGTGGGAGGAGTTGGAGAGGCGAACACTAAGTGTGAGGGGAGAAGTAGCACCAACTTGAAGGACAGTCCCACAGCAATGTGCTGGACCCTTGGCTCCTCTATGCATGGCGTAATGTGGATGAACGCCGACTCGTAGTAGGTCTTGCATAGAGGACATGGTAAGAGAAGTGAGCATGGCAAGCGAGACGGACGCAGGAGGCTCTCTCTGACCTCCATGTCGTTACAGTACTCCTCCTCGAGTAGAATTCCCTCTCTGCGCAGGGCGATCAGGGCCTCGCACTGGGGCTGCTGGAGGTGTCTTCCGTGCAGGCTGTGTGGGGGTAGGAGCGGGGTCTTGTGCGACTTTAAGATGCCATGGGAGGATGGATGCTTCTTGGGGTAGATGAGGGAGTTGCGGGAGTGTTTGTGGGAGGAAACACCAAAGACATGGAAAAACAGGATGCAAAAGAAGGCGTCGAACAGCAAGTCCAAAAAAGGCAAGGCAATGTAAAATACTTATTCGGAATATTCTAAGCTCTACGATCTGCGTACATATCTCGCATCCTCAAAAACATATCAGCCCCTTCCGTATCCATCACAAAATAATCTCCGTCCCGGTCAAAATCTGGAGCGAGTACCGCTCCACGAACGATTGAATGTACAGATATGAATTCCAAAGCTCGCCCCGCTCGAACACGGAAGAGCTTCAAGGCTTGGTCTTTAGCTGAAGGGCGCCCCAGAGGTGCATCGAGTGGTTCCACTAGCGCAAAAGGGTAAGTTTCTCCTTCTCCAAGGGTAATTTGGAACATATATCTGAGTTTGACGAATATATGTCCAGTTGCCGTCTTCACCAACGCTCCGTCGAATCTTGCTGAACCATGGAAACTTGGATTACATCTCAAATAATCGGTCTCATCTGTCCAATCATCCATAGACTGGTAGAAGACTTTCAAGAAGCGGAATGGGGTTATCTGAAATGTAATGAGACCCATGCCTTCAAAATAATCCATCGCTCACCTCGCTTTCTGAAAGCAGTTTCACCCGCTTGCCATCTGGAAGGGGATGCCCATAATTAACCAAGAATTGGTTTAAGAATCTTGTCAGGTCAAGGCGGAAATGAGAGAAGATGTTGTCCGATGCTTCCAACTGTCGGAAAGAAATCGCCGGCTGCTTGGATCCTATGCAAACATTTCCCAGGAGATGAAGGTCGTCTGGAAGTGCATTAAGATCCTTCTGCTCCTCGTCCTCCTCGCCCTCCTCCCATTCCCGCTCCCAACACTTGTCCAGGTCGTTGAGTTGCTCTCGAACGTATTTGGCAACAAGCCGACGATGGTCTGATTTGAGAATCTACCAATAAATGAGGCATAATGCACACACTTGACCGCATCATCTTACCTGAGGTGCCACATTTTTGAAATTTGTTTGTCGTAGATAAGCACTCCTGGCAGGTCCGTGCATACTCTCATCAATCTTTGTTCCAAAATTTATCGCAGCGCCCTTTCTCTCAATGTCATCAGAAAGATGTGTTTGAAGATGGATCTTGATAAAATTCCACCCCTTCAAGAGCTTGACAAGGTCATCGTCGTCCTCGCAAGCTTCAATGTATTTCTGAGATATATTGAGTACCGCACCATGTAAAATACAGACACTAACCTCCATTAGCTGCTGAAAATTGCGCATTTCAGATCTTCCAGCTGCCAGTGTTTCTTCATCTGGGCTACGGAGAGTTGCCCACAGGTCCAGTTCCTGGTAACTCCGAATGCATTGCAAGAGGAGTAAGTCGATCTTTTCTGTCAGTACATTGTGCGAAACCAAGATTATAACCTTGGCAATGTCGGTATGCTTTGTGCCGTCATTGAAGGTTACACCCATAACTGCTTTAAAGTGATTCAGGTTTCGCCACCTTGGGAAGGCAGCGAACCTAGGTGCAAATGTGAGTTGATGTAGAGAAAAAAGTGAAAAAAGAATCCACTGGCGATCGATTTTTCCTGCAGCACGCCCCGGTGCAAGTTCAGCGTGCTTCTTGATTTGCGAGAATAAATGATGTCCCCAGAGACCCGATGCATACGTGTGCAGATGTTCAAAAGATGCAGCAGAATGCGGATCTGAATGTGCGATCTTCCAGAACACATTCTGTAGGATGATATTTGAACGAAGTTATGGTTTCAAAAATCCGACTCTACCTCGACATTACGCAATCCGTGCGCTTTCAGGATACTTTCCCTTTTCTCTGCCGTTCTCTGAGCTTGGGCCTGTTTAACTACAGTCTGTGACCTTTCTCCGGTTCGCAAAGCTGGGAGTTCCGTTGGAAATAGGTCAGCTTGGTCCTGGTTTTTTACGTAGCACATGGGACATGGGTACTTGGATTTCAGCCCCCGAATGAGCGTCATAACACATCTGAAATATAAGTTTAAAACATGTAAATGTTGTCAAGACAGTGCACTTACGTCTCTTCGTAATCAGCAGCAAGGATGAGAATGCAAGGGAATAGGCGACGGTCAATGCCATCGCCACATTTAACCCAAACTCCAGTTCTCGACGCCAAAACAATAGATTCCAAGAGTTTGTAAAAGGCTTGATGCCAGACAGCCATCTTGAAATTGGTGTAGGCTTGTTTACACTTCTCATCTTCATTCTCTGGAACCTGGATGAAGATATCAAGTTTCGCTCCCATAGGGAAAAAAGATCACTGACCACCGGTAACCATCCTACGATTTGACCTCCTCCCCAGTTAGTGCTATTACGCAAACCTACGACAACATTTGCAAGTCGGGCGACAATAGGATAGCCTTTTTGGGTACCGAATGAGGATAGTTTTGCTTTGTCGGCGTAGATTATATAAGGGCACGACTTCGTCTCAGGACCTTTCGGTAGCTGGCTCTATAGTAATAAATGAGTCGGTTTTAGCCTCCACATAAGAAGGCTCACTTGTATATCCCAGAACGCTTTTGCGGTCCACGGTTCTGTAAAAAAGCGTATCCATTTCTGACCGTTGAATCTGAAGTCTTGCTCAGCGTCCCAGACAAAAAAGTCTGTGAGATGAGGATCCTGGAGTAAATCCAGCGTCCAATCCCACAGGGGCCGTGCATGCATCTCAAAAGCTTGATTGATCCTTTTGTAAGGAACTAAAACTTCAGACGGCTGGAACTGCTATTATAAGTTTTAGTCGCCATTGAAAGATTATTAGACTTACTGCGGTACATTTCTTTGATGCGCGTTCCCAATGTTTTTCAAGGTCAGAATGACTTTGAATGGTGAAAGCGTCAATATTTGCAGCACAACGTCGTATAAGGGAAAGTAGTGTCTTGGTTTGGTTCTTGTTCAACATGACATCTACAACAAACTCTGCCACCTCAAAGTCCAAACGAGTGGGAAAGGGGGCCCAAGGTTCTGCATCAGTGGGAGGTTGGCGACCAGGAGGCATTCTAGAGGCTCGGTATTCTTGTAGGCTTTGTTGAATGGGCCTCGCGCCCGCTGTTGGGGTGAAACACACGCCATATATCATTCAACTTAGGGGCATGTGCCTCTGCGTTTGGCTGGGGGTATGTCTGGGTCTGGGAGGAACTCGTCTTCGTCCACAAATCCTGGCTCGTAATTGCAAGACTCAGGGATAAAGGGATTGTCTGCTGGATAATAAGGTCGCCAAGTCAAAAGATTGGATGGAAACCAACCTTGCAACGGCTCAGATGTTTCCGAGCCGCCGCTGTGAACATTTTGCTTTCTGAGAAATTGTGTGGCAAGTTCACGGACTGGTGAAGAAAAAGATTCAGAGACTTATCAGGAGCAACCAATGCACTCACGTTCCCTTTCCTCCTGTAGTTTAACCATTTCCTCATTTCGGGCCTTCTCACCAAGTCTTTGAGGACAACGCTTCTCATGATTCCCAATTCCCTGGACCTGGCAAACTTTGCCACAGAGATAGCGACATGCACGGGTCTCAACGCGTTTTGAGGATACATGGACGCGAGCACTCGAGCTCCCTTTAGTGAATCGCACAGGAGATGAACACGACGGCATTGGCCAACCAAAGAACAAGATCACGTTAACATGACGGTGGCATTAAGCTTTGGCACCTTTTTCTTTTGGACCACAACTTCTGTCTCTGCTTGCCACGTCTTTCACCATGTCTCTCGAAAACAGCCCTGCCTCTCAAAATTCACAGTGGTTCGAGACAGAAGAACTTCAAGGAGTGCCGAGGGTGAAGGTTGGTCGCGGTCACCTGATGAAATGTGATCGTATTTGATCATTCATGTTCTCGCAGCGATTCTGGCAGGCCGTCAGAGCTATGGTTATCGCAGCCTTTCATTGGGCTTTTGCCAAGCTCAGTTATACCTGGTCTAGAAGTTGGGGGTACAAAGTGGGTCGTGAGCTCTGTGTGCCTCAAAAAGGCTGAATATTAATCCCATATCCCTACCAGATACTCCAAAAGATCCGGGCGAACCCACTGGAAGCCGGCTTCTGTTTTCTCATCTTGCTAGTCTTGCTCTCGGTCATCGGGGTCATTGCATGGAGAGTTAAAGTGGCAGAAGACTATATTTTCCCAATTGCGCCTGGCCCAAGCTATCCCTCACAAGACACATAGCTCTGGTCAGGCTCAAGACCGGTATTGAATTAGTGTGAGTATCTGCTACACTGAAGCCACTGCTTCTCACACTCTTACATATTTCTAGGTTTTTCATCTTGCATCACCCAAAAAAATTGTATCAAAAATGTATATAATATATTCCGTGCAGATAGAACCATACGACACCTTACGTTACATGCATAAATATCCTTGTACATGGACTCAGACTCATGAATGTATCTTGAATTTTGATCGAGAGTGTATAAAAAAAAAATTGCCGGCCAAAGGATTCGAACCTTTGCAAGACGGCATTGACGCCAGTGCCAGCGGCCTGGCAGTTAGGGGCTGTGGGTGGGAGCTTGTTGTCAATGCGGAACACCAAAGGATGCAAGTTGACATGAATGAACCGTATGCACCCAGTTCATGAATATTTTGCATGTTTACTTGAAATGAATATTAAAAAAAGATGGAAGATTGGGAACATGGAAGAAAAAACAGACATCCAGTATCCGAAAGCCAGCCGAGGGAATCGAACCCTCGCAAGGTGTGAGAACTGGAGAAATTTTGGGAACAGTGCCACACATTAACCCCTGTGCCAGCTTAACGACAAACACATGTGTAAAATGAAAGTTTGATTCAGCGATGTACTTGTTCACATACTTGAGCAGCTTGCAGTGGTTCTCCGACGTGTCGCCGCCTCGTTGATTGTTCTGCGACCTGCTGGGACTCACGGGTTCACAACAATCAGCCGAGTTCGCAGTTCGAGGAACGTGTAGGTCTGTACATATCCCAAATCTTGACTGCACCGTACGTCCCGACTGTCAAGCTGTAATTTCGTCAAAACATGAATCGTATCGTGATTGTGACTGGAAATACCGGAGTGCAGAGGTTTTGACAGTGTGTTTTCGGGACTCTTGTGAACGTGCGTGCAACCGGCGGCCTCTTCGGATTTGAAGTCACGGTCTAAATCTAAGTGAACGTTACCAAAGAATGGAATGGAATGAAATCGTTTAAAACGCACAACCAATGACACCTGTACAATGTAGACATCAGCTACATCATCCATTCCTTCCCTGTTCAAAAATAAGTCAGTTGAGTCTTGTATGTGCAATAATTACAACATACCTGGGTAATTCTACCGTGTTGAAGTATCTAGAGCTTCACAAATCATGGTCTTCCTATGCAAGAGGCTCGACTCTGCCACCGTGGGCCTTCTGGATCCTGCGGCTAGCATTTGTCGAAGACGGTGGTGAAGGACAAAAAAGGGAGAAAATAGGCAAATGCTGGCCAAGGGAATCGAACCCTTGCAAGGTGTGAGAACAGGAGAGTTTTTGGAGCGAACAGTGCCACACCTTAACCCCTGTGCCAGCTTGACGAGAAACATACATGCAATGGTGTATGTTAGCCAAGAGGCGTAAATGAGTCCACTGGCTCTGGCTCTGGGGATGTGGGGGAAAGGCGGCGCCTCGGCAACGTAGCATCTCTTATTCTCACTATGTATACACACTACGCTCAATAGAACGGAGCGAAGCCCTGTGTCCCAGCCATCAGTTGAGCACAAGCACTGGAAAAACACCTCACGACTCACCATGTCCTCCTCCGACTCTTCTTCGGCCTCCTCAACCTTCTCGGCAGCCTTGGTCTCGGAGGAAGCAGCGGCGGCGGCGGCGGAGCCTCGGCAAACGCGAACACCTCGGGGTTGGCAAGGTACTCCTTGACCTGCGCAAGCAGTTAGCAACAGTTTGGAAAAAATTGCAGTCCATGATAAGAAACGAATCAGCAAGCTCTTTCGAGCGGGTCAGGATTTTCAGTGTGTATAATGTATATAATCTCCTGGCAGCAGGCATAACAACAATAGGAAAAACGCTTACCTTCTCTGAACCCTTGAACGTGTAGTCGATCGCCAGCGAGACGGCAATCAGGTTCTTGTACGCTTTGACGAGCGAGTGCGACACCGACACGAATGTCGGGTACTTGAGCGCGAGCAACAGCGCTGTAATGGTCTTGATGCCGGACAAGAGGCGGTTGATGAGCTCTGACTCGTCCACGTCGAGCACGTCGGGCACGTCGGGCGAGAACACGTTCTCGTTGTCAAAGATCTGCACAACGGTCATACGGTACGTGAACGGTGAGATGTTGAGCATGTTGAGCAGTGTCGCCTCAGACATCCCGACACGGGTGCTGGCGACAACGACCTTGACGTCAGACACGATTTCAATCATACCACGCGCGATCTTGATCGGGATACCGAGTACCTGGAAGAAGGAGGTCTTTCCGGGCCCATGCCGGTGTTGCCTGCGGGAACAGTGTCCTTGGGGCGAACACACCGGCACGCACGGGGGTGGCGACCTTGTTGGCGACGAGGATCAGGTCTGTCTTCGATGATCAGCGCTGCAGTGTGCAGAGGGAGGATACACGCACAGAAGATGGTCGGCGCAAGGTCGAGGATGTTGAATGAGGGCACAATGTGGTCCGCCACTCGTGCGCGGTGGTATTAGGGGCCAGCGACATCTGAGCATACTGACCAACGGTGAGATCTGTGCTCAGTCAGTCGCGTCACACAAATTCCGACGCGAAATCCAATGCGAACTCCGACGCGAGCGAGGAACAAGGGAAGGGGCTCCTTTCAACTTTGCTATACGTTTTCTTAGTAGATCGTAGATCCGAATAAAATGGATTTACACACCTGGTTCAACGAAGTGAGCACTGTGGTCCCAGAAAGAGAATCACCGCTACCACCCGACGGCTCCGTGAGACACAGAATGGGGGTTCAGCGTGTTGGAAAAGGAGCGAGGACTGTTGGCTAGGGATTTTCTGAAAGAGTAGTAAGAATGCAGTCAAGACAATGGAATGTATGAGATGGAGAACATACTTGAGGTTGAGGTTGACTCCTGTTTCAATGTGACGCCGCAATGCACAAGACTCAGTGTACGCGGCGGTGTGAATAATCATGTCGAGTTGCCCAAAGCTGAAAAAAATCAAGTCAAATTAGAAACTGGCTGAAGGTAGATGCCACTGCACACGCACCGAGGGAACAGACGACCCAGAGTCACATTTTCCCACTTCTTGCGTACTGTGTGTCGAGATCGATGTGCTCCTGGATATCAAAGCCGGAATTGCTGGTCTCGGAGAAGTTGCGACGGTGAAGCTCGTACTCCTTAACCTTGAGACCAGGCTCGAGGATTTCCTGCGCCTTGGGGCTGCGAAGGATGCCGGACACTGTGATTTTATCGTTACAACAGATACTGAATGTGTAGCGGGGTTGACGCTGTGCTGCAGATTTAGTCCAGCTCGATCACACCGTATGTTTACGATCACGTGACGGAACGCGTCGCGTCCGCTTAAATAGCCGATTTGTGTATGTCACGCGTTGTGGCAGACTTGGTCTTGACCTCGATGTCTGTCACCTCCCAGCTCAAAGCCCTTCCGCCAGATAGCCTTGGGGTCTGACTGACTGGGTCCTTTCTATGGGACCCGGACGGGGAGCTGGGATTGTTGCTGGCCTATTTTCCTTGTCCTCTTCCTCATTTTTTGTCCAATGTTTGAGCACCTCCGTCAGATGATCTTGGTGTGGACGATTGGGTCACTGACCCGGACGTCCTGAGCTATTCGACCGAAAATAGGAACTGGTCGAGATTTAACGATGCTCATACTTTGAACACGGTTTACACTCCAACGTCCCAACACCGGACAGATTGAATTTCTGATCCAATTCATTTTCCACGCCCTCTTGATATTTCGCCTCACATTGTCTGTGCTGTAGGACAGCCATCACACCAAAATCCAACGTGTTTCTTGAACAGAAGGCGTTCACCAACAAAATTTGCACGCATCCGGCAGATGTGACATCACCGTGTCACCGCTTTCTTCCTGAACGACGACAACACCACGACGACGTCCGCATTCACTCGACACGGAGCATAGAAGCTGGTGTTCACACGGATGAGAATCCGCCTAGACGCAGAGGAACCCCCTTACACGAAAGAAGAAGTCGCAGAAATGACGACCCAAACCCTGCGCCGCCCTGAACCGCCCTCGCACACCACCCTGTGCAAGCGACAGCTGTTGGAGATGAAGAACGAACAGTGCATTGAGGATATGAAACCCGTTGAAGATGCCTCAGGTGTGTGACGTTTTTGCGTTCATTTGAACTTCGAATTCAATTGGATATTAAGGATAACGCTGATCTGCTACTTGCCACAGGAACGGCGCCTCTCTCCTTCGACTCCGTCAAGTTTGAGTGGTGCGACCTCGACAGCATGTGGAGTGTACGCACAAGATATAACGAAAGAGATATGTGCGTTCTTCTCTCCTTTTTGTTTCTTCTCGACGTCACTTCATCGACTCGACTTTCGACTCGATTTTTCTTTTTCCCCCATCATGATCATGTTCACCACATACTAACACACACACACACAGGTCTTGGCGTTGCACCGCGAACACACACAATCCCAGGA
This sequence comes from Mycena crocata, assembly GCA_029281795.1. Lineage (NCBI taxonomy): Eukaryota > Fungi > Basidiomycota > Agaricomycetes > Agaricales > Mycenaceae > Mycena > Mycena crocata. The sequence goes on from JARJCP010000059.1 coordinate 339,439, forward strand.
GATGAATATGGTGCCGCAGAAGAACCCGAACCAGCCGCCGTATAAGAGGAGGAGTACTAGTCATGGTGCTGGTGCGTTTTGTTTATTTTCTCTTTTCCGTTCGTTCTGTAATATATTATATACTCCAGGCTTCCTAATATTCCAATTCCTCGCATTTTCAGCGGGACTTGTCTTTCGCGCTTGGTGCCACAATAGACCAATTCAAAACCTGCCAGTCGAAGTCCTTGACAGCATTTTATTGTGTGTCTTCCGTGTGGGGAATACACACCAGCTAGTCGACGATTTACGCCTCTACTGGTTTCCCTGGGTGTGTGTGCATTGGCGCAATGTGTGTGCATTGGCGTAACGTGGCCCTGTCATTACCAAGATTATGGACATCGCCTGCCCTCCAGTCCAAGACGCCCTGGGACCATCTTACTTGTCTCTCTCCGTGATTCTGGCTTGCACACACGGGTGTAATTTGTCTTTCTCACTTCACCCCCACGATCCCGCACCACACGCGGTGCTAAACTGTGTGGACGCACCGCGTGAACTACACGACGTTTCTCATCGTCGAAAGCTGTATCCACCAGTGCACGAAATTCGATCTGCACGTCGCGATACAGATGAGACAGTCCATACAACTCATGAGCAACGCCTTCGTCCTTCGTCCTCACAGACGCGCGCTTTTCCGCAGTCTATCCCTTCGTCGACCTGTCCTACCAACCGGTCGAGCTCGAACCCTTGCACATGCTCCACATCGGCACCTCCTTCGGTTCGAGGCCGTTCTCCGCCCGCTCATTCTCCCAAATCTACACACACTTGCAGTCGTCGTTGCATGCGAAGCGCTGCGTGCTCGGACATTACTCCGCCGCACAGCCGCCGGATCCGAGGAGCCTTTGCCACGTGCAAGGTCTCCGCTGACCATCTTTCTCATCACCACCCATCTCACCACCACTCATCGCACCGTCGTCTCTCGTCCGCCTGCTGCTCCACTTTGGTCTGCCGCACCCAACCATCTCTCGCCCACGCCGCTGCGTCCACCTTCCCACGAACCCACACTTGTCCCGTAAACCTCGATGACTCCGGAGATCTCTACGTCTAACGACAAGAGCTGCTCCTCCTCCGAGTGCGACACTGGCAGCAACACTGGCAGCACGATCGCCTCGACGTCCATGATGGAACACGAGTCGTCGATATCGAACAACGAGGGCTGTTCGTTTGGCTCGTCTGGGTGCGATTCCTCATCTGATTCACTCTCGTCCTCCGGCAGCAGCGATGACTCTTCGTCGTCAGTGATGGATTCGTCTGAGTCTGGGTCCGAGTTGACATCGACCGTGTCTGGGCCTGAGGCGTCCGCGTCTTCGAGCATGGGTACTGCGAATAATGGGGCCGTGCACCCATATCCTATGCTATCCTTCCCATACTCCGTTCTGTTTATCCTTCCCACTCGCCCCGAATCCCATCCTGTTCCGCGGTTCCCACATCCCTGTCCCACGTCCCACGTCCCACCCTCTCTCTCTTGATCATCCTCTATCTCTTTTGCGACGGCCATCCTAACTCCTTCTCTAGATGTTCTTTGGCCTGGGCGTGTTCGCGAGCCTCATGGTGCTGCCGGTGATCATGGTTGAGTATGTGATGATGAGCGGACGAGGGTAGACGAGGGTGCGTGTTGTCTTTCCCCTCTCTCAGGCTGTTATCTGCGTTCCGAGATCTTATTGTGGACTGATTGAACATTTTCGCAACAACAGACATTTCGTGCAAGGGTGCCCCAGAATGCGAGGCTGGTGCTATCGACGCTTGGCTCGAAAGCTTGGCTCGAAAGCGTGTCCAGTGAACCACAGATCTAATCGATGTGTGCTGGCTGCAAGACTCCTCGTAGACCCACCATACACCGATTTGACTACAAAGCCTTCATGTTTTGTACTTAGCCATTCTGTACTTAACAATTCTCTTTGAATACAATATTTTCGTGTCGAAATTAATATTTCGTGTCCAAAAAAGGAAACGATTTGTCAACCAGCCTCTTGATCCCGAACCGTATGTCGTTCTCACCCACTCACCTCTGGGATCCTCGACCTCAATCCTTCGTAGACAATAAACTTCTCTTCAGTCAGCCGCCTATAGCACCCATATTCGCCGCCAACCAAACCAAACGAGAATCATCCAGGTTGCTCGACTGTTTAGTCGAAGCTTTGCTTCCTGAACTCAGCACCCCTGATTGGGTAGGAGAACCTCTCAGAGTCAACTTTAAATACTCAGTTTGTCCTTCTAGGTGGCTATTTCTACTGATTGGGTGCTCTTCTGTTTGGGGGGAGAAATTGTATCTGCATTGTCAGACAGCGAAGACACAATCCAGAGCTTTAAAACTCAGATCCAGCTCTTCGTTCATGTTCTCTGGCTCAGATATATCCATGGCGACACAGAACAATGCGAAGCCCTTGTACAGAAGTGTTTGCTGGATGGGCGAGTAAATATAGTGCGCTTTTTGGTGGGTAGCCTTTTGACAGCATTTTTCTCTAATTCTCATTTTGTTGTGCTGGTCCTTCTCCGAGTGCTCCACCACCACAACTGTCGTTCATAGAAGACATCAGCCGTCAGGATCGACTCGCAGATTTTGATGACGAAGAGGAAGATGATGATGAGGCCAACTCCCTCTCTGGCTCGGACGACGTCTACGACGACGATGAAGATCCTGTCTATAACGACGATGAAGACAGTGATGAAGACAGTGACTACCTTTCCTGGGAGGATGAGGGGAAATCAAGTGTGTATCGGTGGCAGAAGAACATATCTGCCTTTTTTTATCCAGAGGAGATCCAGCTGGTGTGTCTAAACCATTCATCATAATTTTTATTGACTCTGCTTCTCAGACCAAGCCCAGGAAGTGCAAACGGGTTGTCAAAGACTTAGTTCAAATGCGTAACCTTCCGGCGCAAGTTTACGAATCTCCTCAGTTCACGACTGAGCTAAAGGTGAATACCTTGTTGCTGCTTGTTGAATTCCGGTGAGCGGATGGGGAAATCAGCACGAAGTGATGAGCGTTTGCAATCGGGCTGTCTCGTTGGAGAGGCTCGCGTTAGGGCAAACGGATGCCCTACGCTGAAATTACATTCAGCTTATATACAGGATACAAACTATCTAGAAGGTACTACAAGTGTCTGTGCAGTGGATCTATGAAGTCATACTAAAGAATATGCTGGAACAATCCAGGAATGTCCCGATGCCAACACTGCTGAAGTTATCTTCCTTATCCACCTAGGACTCCGGACTGCTCAACTCGTTTCTGAAGATCTGTCAACCAGGCAACTTACTAGAAACCACACATCCCGACGTCGAGCTCAGTTACCGGTTTTATAACTGGCTGGTGAGCTATGGCGAGCTTTTGTGCAGGTGGACTCCGCCTCTTCGACTTGAACCCCTGGTAGATGATCTGAATTCTGTGCTATCTTGTCTGATAATGATTGTACTTAGAACATCTCGTCCAAGATACCCTACCGGCCATTTGATCCCGTCGACTTTCTCACGTTCTTTAGTCAAAATCGCCGAATGCACCCGTGGCGGTCTAACCCCATGGCCGCATACCTTTTCGTTTCCTGTTCAGCGTTCAAGGTCAACTGTCGCCTCTGGCTCATCCCGTCCTTGGAAACCCTGGGTTTTGGAGTACGTAAAATCTAGTCCTTGCTCCTCTTAATCATATTGAATTCTTCAGGCGTCAGGCTGGGATCTGGACCAGGTTTATCGAGACCTGATGCGTCATCCAGTGATGCAAAACCTGCCAGAGTCGCAATCAGTTCTAGCGGGTCTCGACGCTAAACTTCGGACAGTTATAACAGAGACCGCTGCCCTGCTCCGGAAACAACTCGAGGATGTCAACCAAGAACTATACTACACATCTCCCAGTGCTGTCACCTCCACTTCGGCTCCAGAAGCGTCCAGCTCTTTACAAAAACTCATCAAACACGCTCCATCTACGTCTACTGCCCGCCGTGCTCAACACGTTCTTGGAGTTGCTCCAGTTTCAGCTCCAACGAAACAGAAGAGTTCAGAAAAACAGAAGCTTACCGATACGCAGAGAAAAAATGCCAAGAATCGTGTAAAGGCTAAGGCTCGGAAACAGTCCGCAAAGAACAATGTTTTAGGCTCCTCCCAACCAGCTTCAAAGTTGCAGCTGCCAAAAGCCACCAACACCTGTCCAGGCTGCAAACACAAGCCAGAATCTGAATGGTGTGTACGTACGATATATGTCGAACGGAACACCTCGGCTGCCAATTACATTGGGTGCGCTTTGACTTGTGCTCCAGACGGGGACCGCCTCAAGCCTTTGGTGGGTAATTGTTTACTGATTATAGCATTTACTGATGTTGGCTCAGAAGGGGAAGAAGCGGAAGAACAAAAAGAAGAAATCCCGAATATACAAGTGTCGCTACATTTCACCCCTCGAACTCAAACTCCGATGGGTGGAAGCTCGGCCTGCAGACCATGCTGTCTGGAGAGACTGCGGCTGGGACATCGTCCGTTTTATACATATTGTTGATGGCGAAGAGTATATGGTGTGCTCAATTCGTCCTTGATTTCTTCTAATATCTAAATAAATATCTTCAGGTTGGCGGTGTTAGATTCAATGCTTTATCGTCAAAAACCCTCAGGGTCATGCAAGATAACCACAGGCTTGTGCGGGTACGGGGTCTGAAGCGAAGAGATGAGATAGATGAATGGGCGTATGGTACCATGACTGGAACTGGATCCAGGCTGCCGATAGGTGGCAAACTCGGTGATGGCTATGCTCCCTACACCCGTCATTCTGGAGATAGTGTCGAGGACATCAAGGTGCTCTTCCGTCACGCAATGGTCGGTACATATCTTCTCTCTGGCTCAATCGTTAATTAAGCCACTGTAGGATACCAATATTCTGATCATGGCAGCAAAAACAATATACCCCGACCTTGAACATGACCGTTTACATATCACTGAGGAGTCAGAACTCAATCGTTTTGGGTGTTTTGGTATTACGGGCTTTTACTGCACTAACTTCATCAGCTGTCTTCACCGGGATCAAGATATCATTAACACTGGCCGGTCGACACTCCATCCATGTATCCAATTATCAAAGGAGAACTGTGGGCCTGACGACTACCATTTCGGGATGGTAGAATGGGGTCTTGCCATTAGAACACAGGAAAATTCTGTTTGGTGCGTCTTTCTTGACTTATTTTTCGAAAAATTACCACTAATTCCTGGGTCCAGGGTTTTTAATGGTCGGGATGTGCATGGGACCATTATGCCTAGCCAAAGCGCTGTGGACAACGGCGCAGCTTCAAAGGAAAGCATGACACAAATAACGAAAAAAATGTTGATCGGGCTACAGTGTGTAAGGAAATCCGACACGGATATAGTCTTCGTTCTAGAGCTTGAGAGTCATGTGGGTGCATGTAGAAATGTATTTTTTTCGCAATGCATTTTGTCGAGCTAGCAAAATTTCGTAAGCGTGATCAAGTCCTCAATTCGGACGTCAACCCTTCTTTCTGCCACATCATCAACAATCCTCTACCTCTTCCATGTTGAGACTCCAACTCACTACCATGTCGACCGGCTACCATTATTCTCAACATATTGATCCCTTGGATGTATGCATGTGTAGATTCTCATATATTTTTATTTGATTCAACTCACCACATTACAGCGCGATGACGTTTTCCGAGTCACTCTGAAATATCTGAAGGAACTTGACAATTTGAGAGAGCTCAACAATGACCTCAGAGCTCAGCTGGAAACAATTAAACGTCGGCATAACATTTTGTTGTGCGTCATTATCATTGTTTTGGATATTGTCGTTTACTGATTCCCCACAATACTCCAGAGGTCACTGCATCCAGGCACATGGAATGCAGATAGCCCAAGAGTGATCTGAATCCCCAGGACACCGTCGACAACGCTTAGTTGATCAAAATCCACTGGCAGTAGTTTTTTTGTTGACCGTTGACCAGCTGTCGACAACAGACAAAGTTGTATAGCATTTCCAACTCATTTTTTGTGCCAGCGTGTTCAAAACCACTATCTTCGGAGTGCCTTGCTTTGCTTTGTGCAAATAATTAACGATCTGAATTTCGGTGCACATTCACTTTGGTTTGTCCCAATTTGGACATCAACCATTTTCTCATTTCTTCTGTATCCTGCATCTGAGTTTTCGTCCATGAAGAGTGTTTCCACCTCTGGGCTGCTGAGTCTCGTGTTCCTATATAGTGGGAATCATATCAGCTCCGCAATCCCTTCCTGAACCATCCAGGCACGACTATTACAAGGCGGATGCGACGGAACCAGTTCGCATCTTCCCAGCTCACTGCCTGGCCTATCTCTTCTTCCCATCTGCTGCCTTCCGCGTGATGTCGGGCAATCGGTGCAGCAACTGCATCCAGGTCAAACTCGAATGCAAAGGTGCGTTTACACTGGAAACGGCACAGTTGCAAAAAATTGACCGCCATGAAGGTACCAAAACCTCTGGCAGACGAGACAAAACCACCTCTGCCCAAACACTGAAGCCGCGAAAGAACTTGTTGCGGAGATTCTTTTCACATCTACCTCCCATCAAACAACCTCCACACTGCTCATCAAATATTGGTCGCCCAAACTGCCATGAACCAGCTGCAGGGCCATCGCAACCCGAGATCCAAGTCAGCCTCAGACACCACAGTTCTGGACCGTCCAGCCGTGCATCCGCCGTGTGTCCATCCGTATATATGCAATGTATTTCCTACTCACACTCCAACAGTGGAAGTGACTGATCCTCGAGCCGCCTGTGCACACCTCCCCGGAGGAAGACCTATTCCCGAAGCCAGTCAAATTCTACTTCAACCAGATCAACCCCCTCCTCAGCATCCTGCACCTCCCTAGTCGCTCACAGACTTCTACGCTCGGAGCTGCAGCGCCTCAGCTGTGAGCTGGAACTGGGCACGGAGCTGCTCGCGTTCGAGCAGGAGGAGGAGGAGGACTTTGTCCGGACGCGTATTTCGCGTCCATCTGGTGGTGATGAACACGTCACGGAGGCTGCGACATACACGTATGTTGTCGGGACGGATGGTGCGCACGGAATGGTGCGCAAGGCCCTCGGCCTATCATTCCTCGGTGAGACGAGCAATGCGGACAACCTCATCGTCGGCGACGTCATGGTGCATGGGCTGGACTCGAAGGTGTGTCGGCTGGCACGTTGTTCGTCGCGTGCATAAATTAACTATCACAGCTCTGGCATATGTGGGGACAGGTCGGCGCCGCCTGGTGCGTATTTTTGTATCAATGGCGTGCATTGAACGCTGAAGGTGGATATAGGATCAGTTTGCGGCCAACGGAGGTGCCGTACATGTGCAACTTTCTGCTAAGCGGAACGAATATCGATCACGCGCACATCATCGAACATCCAGAGGAACTCCGGTCCATATTCGTTGAGTACACCGGCGGGCGGAGTGACCTAGTCTTCGGGGACGTCTTCTGGCTCTCGCATTACCGGTGCGTTATTTTGCCATGAATCTGTATCAAGGATCTCAAGTGCTTCAATGTAGACCTAGCATTCGGCACACGTATTCATTTCCGATGGGTTTATTGAGATGCTTTAACGCTTAGAATGGTCGATAAACTCAGTGTGGGACGTGTTTTTGTTGCGGGAGGTGCACGGGCATTCTTTTCCTCCAAACGGTCTATGACGCAATCTTCATCAAGATTCTGCGCACGTCCACAGTATCACCGGCGGTCAGGGCATGAACACGTTGGTGCAGAAAAATGTTGCGCCAGAGTCACTGCTGCAGACATACACGGAGGAGCGCGCGCTGGTGGTTGCCGCGATGCTTAACTAGATTACAGCGCTACTCAAGGAAAGCCTTACGGGCAATCTCAGCAACCCATCCCCGACGCCTGGTGGCTCCTCCGCATGTAAGCACAATGGCGGCGGCATCCTACAGCTCGGCGTCAACTGCCGCTGGAGCTCTGTCGTTGTGGAGGAGCAGGTCACCAACGAGGATGATTTCTTCGACGAGACCGAGGAGCTGTATGGTGGCGACGAGAACGAGGACGTGGCCGAACTGGACGTGTTCGTTGATCGTCCGCTACGCGCCCGATGCACCTGGCCTCATCGTGCTCAAGCGGCCCGCCCCGGCCAATAGGCGGGACGCAAACACACGCACGACAAGTCTGTTCAAAACGTTCCTCGCATCCCACCACACGGTGCTGATCTTCAGCAACGAGGCGAACCGCTACACACCCGTTATCCGACTATTAAGCACATATCCGAAGGACGTGGTGCAGGCCGCAATCGTCATTCGTGCGGGGAACACCGTCCCCACTGGCGCACACGCACTCGCAGACTACGTCCTGGAGGACCATGGCGGGCATACACGCCGCCTATGCCTTCAACGACGGGTGCGACGTTGTCATCGTAAGACCCGATGGACTCGTCGGCGCGGTTGTGCGCAGCTGCGAGGGACTGCGACGGTATTTCCATGGCGTTTTCAAGAGGCTGTCGACGTAGGCATTTATACTAATCCGTAATGAACTGAATGGGCGATGGTATAGAAAAGTTTGGAGTCAGTCCACATCTCTGCACTGGTTGGCGCGCAAGTGGCTCATGACAATCCATAGACATCCGACCGCAGAACAGACACTGTCTTTTTACGCTCCACGGACACTTAGATTATGTCTGTACTGTTCAATTTCACTGCAAAATGCCCTGGATTGTGAGTTGCGTGAGTCTACTTCCCATCGGTGCGCGCCTCAAAAACCTTTTTCAGATCTCAACCTCTGACGACCAAACCATTCGCATATGGAACAGCACGTGTCCGCCCTTTTTCACCCCAAAGATGACTTCGTGGTATTCGAAACCTTCGATACTTTCTCGACGGTCAAATATGTCCTAGAAGGTCACTACCGCAGTGTCAACTACGCCATGTTTCACCCCACCCTCCCACTCATTATTTCTGCCGCCGACGATCGCACAATCAAAATATGGCGAATCAAAATATGGCGAATGAGCAAGACCAAGGCCTGGGAGGTCGACTCCTGCCGCGGCCATTTCAACAACGTATCCACCGCACTGTTCCATCCGGAGCACAAGCTGATCGTGTCCTGCGGAGAGGACAAGACCATCTGCGTGTGAAATCTTGCCAAACGCATTGCAATCCAGACGTTCCGCCGCGAGAATGACCGCTTTTGGGTCCTTTGTGCTCTTTGTATTATTTGAACCTGTATACTATCAGATACATAAATAGATTTTGGGACGTAAGTCACCCACGTTGATCTGCACCTTTCTTCCTTCGGTCATGTCAGTCTCTCCCTCGTCTTCTTCCTCACCCGAGCTGCCGGCCTCGGTGGCTGGTAAGGCTTCATTTTTTCCTCCCCTAAGCTTTAAATTCATCCGAACTTGAACAAGATGGTACTGAAACAAGTCCTCCTACCGACACCGAACCCCAACTGCCGTTAGAACCAGCGTTTCTCCAGCAATTCGATAGTACCTATGTAGCCAAATTTCGGCGGCTTCATTTCTGCAGGGATGCTCATTTCTTTCCAGCATATCCAGCTCCAACACATGCTCCATACCGCTTCTCATACTACCCTACTGCGCTCTCAAAATGAAAGATACTATCAGCTCTATAGCTCATTTATTGGCCAGCAGTCTGAACCCCGTCGAAGAGTTATTGGACACGAACTGCATCGGGAACTGTTGGATTCTCATCGCGTTTTGTTGGAGGAATATGCGAGAACCCGCGAACAACTGAGAACGTATATGTAAGTGTTTTGCACCGTTGTGTCTTACATCTTACACACCGCTGTATTCAGAGAGGCGTTCGGAGCCCTACGCCTGGCCTGGGGCACAGTCATTCAGGGGATCCAAGCCTCTCCATTTACGATGATACCAGCTGATCTACCCGAGCCATCTGGAGATCAGGCCGTAACAGGGAATTCCAGTTCACCTTGCAAACACTGCCGGCGGACTCGTCGGTGCAGCCTACATCGCCGCCATTGAAGTAATGCGGTTTGTAATTTTGAAATTGTATATACATCTATTCTCTCAGTGTATCTGTAATCATACTACCTCCGTTTTTTCTTGACGTTTTTCTTCGCTGCTTTTTCATCTGCATCCAACTTCAAGATGCCTGGCTTCAGTTTTTTCAAGTTGCCTCAAACACTTCAAGTCGCAAGTCCAGTCTCAACGCAAGATCCTTGGCAAAACGCGGGATGTCACGGTATCTTCAAATCTTTAAACACCGCAGGTCACGACCACAATTTGAACTTGCTGCGACCAGCCGAATAAGGGTCTTTTTGTCTCGACTCTAACGACCGTGTCCTCACTATGAGCGACTTCGACGATGGCCTTCAGGAGACTCCAGAACTGGTACTTCCAGGGGTCGGCGCCTCCAGAAGAGACTACGAGGAGGTAAGCTATTTTTCAATTGATCTGTATCTGCTGGGCCTGACCAGACTAGGCGCTGAAGCAGCACCAGCAACTCCTGCAACAGGCGCTACGTCAAAACAAAGACCAGGAACTTGAGATAGACAAATTCAAGGCCCGGGCCAAGGCGCCTGGCCGCAAGAAACGTGACGATCCAAGGTCGATACGAGGGGAAGACACCAAAGGCTACCTCCAACACATCCCCCGGCTGGGAAAAGCATGGTGTCTGATGTACTACCCCTTTGCACAAACAGTACATTTTGGACCAAAGACATCGTTCCCACTCGATGTACCCAGGAGTGTATTTCGCGTCCCCCCAACCCCCTTGTTCCACCAGTATGTAACTGCCGAGCTCTACCGCCATGTCCCCGAGCAGTTCCACAACCTTGTTGACTCGGCCAACTACCCTGACTTTGCTGGTAACGTGAGCTAAATGTTGTTTTCCATGGACTGTTACTCACCACTTCATTTCAGTTCTTGTGAATGGCGAGAGCTCAAAAGTCCACTTCCATCCATACTATCAGTCACATTCTTCCTGGTCTCCTGACTGCTTCCAAGTATGATTTGAACGCTCTGGAAAGTCTCTTCCTTCATCCTGGTGATAAGACCAAAGTTTCGTTGTACCTGCCGATCCTCTATCCAAACCTGAAGAAAGGTAGCACTATATTTTGTAACAGAGTTTTGCCGATGGTAACTTAAGCCGACTTTGATTTGTTTGAATTTCTTTTCTGATCTGTTTGCAGACGCTTCGCGGCCTGCTTTTCGGTCCGGCGAGCCTGGGTAACGACGGAAAAAGAAAACCCCAAGGTGCCACCCTAGGTTATCAGTGGAAAGTAGTAAAGATAACTTTTGGGTCAATTGCATTCACATGCACAGCAGTATGTTTATTTTCGTTTACTTCGCCATCCATCTGAACGGCAACCAAGGTGGTGTTTGTATTATTCTGGATGCACAACAAGGGACCCCGCGAAGTTTTTGAAGAGCAGGGAGCAACATCCAAAATCAGCTTCCTCGATATGTTTCTGAGGTTCCGCTGTGTTCTCGAGACTCAGGCTGAGTCACCGGGTATGAGAAAAGTGCTTAAATATTGGCACGGAATCGTCTTTGAAGGCGTCACGACGGTCACATCTTCAAGTGATGAGTATCTGGACACCGACGTTGATGAAGTCGGAGAGCTGGAGGAGGTTCTGGCAGGCCTCGATGTGGGGGGAGATATGGATGATGAAAATGAAAACGAAAATGGTGGAATGGACTGGTACGGTACGTTTTTTTTATTCACCGTATTCAATGACATGTTGAATAACATGGATTCAGACGAAGCTTCCGTCGAGCTGCCTCGACCATCCCAGGTGCGACCATCCCAAGTGCGACCGGCACAGCTGCCAGTGCCACCGGTGCAACCACAGGCGCGACCGCAGGCACGACCGTTACTGTCCCAGGCACCCCCGGCCCAGGCATCACTGGCTCAGGCGCAAGCACAGGCATTCCCCACGCGACCATTGCTCCAGGTGCTGCCACTCAATCATACTGGTGCCCCTCGAACTGGTGGTCCTCGAACGGAACATTTTGCGCCCAATGGTGAAGGCACGATGTGGCCTAACACTCGTCCCGCCGCAACAGACACGACAGTGGAAAACCGAGCCCGTGCCCATGACTCTATTGCCGCCACTCCTCACCTTGATCTATCTCGGCTCGTCCCGACATCTACTTCAACTCCTGTCACTCGTCATCGTCGCGCTCTTCCACCCCCTGTCGATGTGGAAGACAACGAGTCACCTATTCGTGTTCCCCGGGGCAGAAGAGTACATTTTGCACCTGAGGATGACGGTGAAGATGACGATGCTGGAGTACTGAGCTCCCCCTTGTCTTCTCCTCCACGTAGCCCACGCAGTCGCAGTCCTCCGAGCGACTTGGAGTACATTGGTCCCAATGAGAACGACACCGACTTTGACTTCGTTTTTGATGACAAAAGTGGGATGGGTTACGAAGACGACGACGAAGATGAAAATCACGCGGCTGCCAGCACCAGCGATTGGCTTCAAGTTCACGCAGAGGAAGGGCCAGATGACACAGGATTGGAGGAAATACAGCCAGCGAAGAGGGCTCCAGCCAAGAAGAAGGCTCCGGCCAAAAAGCCTGCCGCCAAGAAGGCTGGTGGGAAGCAGGCTGCTGCAAAAAAGACCCAGGAGAAATCCACTACAAGCAAAAGAAAAACCGCCGTGGAGCCAAGCCTACCTGTAGATCCAGAAAAGCTTCCTTACTCTACGCGTAATCGATCCAAACACCTGCAATAGTGTGCCCTGCAATAGTGTACCCATCTTGTTCTTCTATCTTGCTAATAGCTGCACAATGTTTCGACAGATATTTCCACAATGTTATTCTTGGAAAACACCTGCGTAAAGTGTACATAAAATGCAATCAAAGACTGTTTCTTTAAAGGTGCAATGGCCAATGTGTAGATAGTATTAGTTTTGAAAATTTGAGTACCCACAAGGTCGCTGGTTCGACCCTTACTGGTTGTAATTTAATTAATGTAATGGCGAGTCAGTAATTCTTAAAGTAGTCAGTATCTCTTCAGTAAGGCAAGTCAGTAAAAATGTAATCAGTCAGTAAATAAGTCAAATCAGTAAAAATGTAACGAGTCAGCGAAAACGTTGAATAGTCCGTCACACAAAGCGAGTGATATTTTTTTCATCTTTTTTTCCTCGTGCCTTGTCAGTGATTATGAGAGTTGGTCCTCTTACAAGCTCTCATAAGAGGGTTGGGGGTTTCAAGAGCCACTCTCATCTTATAAGAGCGCCTTATCTTATAACAGCACCTTCACCTTATAAGAGGTCAGACCCTTACAAGTGTTGAGGGTCTGATCAGAGGTCTGACATCTTATGAGGAGGAGAGCTAATATAAGACTGCTCTGTTCTTCCAAGACCTCTCCGTTCTCCCAAGAATGAACAACCTTATCAGAGCGTCGGATCTTATCAGAGCGTCTGATCTTATCAGAACCGCCAATCTTATCATTGTACGGAATCTTATCAGAAGTCTTTGGTCATATATGCATCTTATCACGTGTGTGCCTATTATGGCCATATAAGGCCTTACAATGGCTTATGAGAGATTTGGATTAATTTGAGAATGCCGGACAATCAGAGGCAGGAATGAGCTGCAGGTCAGAGCGGAACGCACCTAAGTAGTAGTAGTACTAGGTTATGTCTGGAAGTTTGGAGTGAATTGGGTATTGTAGGCAAGTTGTCGGCCACTATGGAGGCGGTATCAGAGGAGGAGGAGGAGGAGGATGCCTGCGCGGTCCCAAATTGAAACAGCAGGTAGCCACGGTATATACCCATGCCGAACATTAACATTGATAAGTAAGTCAACAGCGAACCAGCCTCACGGCCCGATTTCCCGAAGGCATCCAGGTCACCGGCTGAGTGATGGACATGCACAGCCCTTAGCCTGTTCATTGTCGACATGATAAGTACATTGATATGGGAAGAATTCACATACATGGCCACTGTAACAGCGCTGAAGGCATGCTGCGACTCGGAGGCGGCTGCCACGGTGTTGTCGGTTAGTATTTGCCGGCCTTTACCGAGGCTCATTAGCCAAAATTAACACTTGCCATTTCACAGTATCCTTTTCAGGACAAAGCTCCTTTCCCGGTGGGAGCCATGGACAACGGCGAAACCATGAAGAGAGCCCTTCAAAAATGACGATGTCGAGAAAAAAACACGATGCGGCGATATCAAGATCACTTCTGGAAGGCTGGAAGCTTCCTTGGAGCTTCCTGTTATTAACTTCAAGTGCTGTGCTCTGCTGTGAGCCTGGATGGCCCGGCGCCGCCTTGCATGACAATCATTCATTCATTTTGAACAAGCATGCTATGATACTCCTTTCTCGTTCTACCTAGTACCATGAACTTCTTCCCTCGCGATCCTTCGCAGACTGTCTGCCCGACCAGCACCGATGCTAACCCTGATATGCAAGGTTATGCAGTTCATTTGTCAGGTGAGACCGCACTTCAAACTCATCTTCATCTCTGATATCGCACAGGCTTCACAACTCAGCTTGGCATCGGTGAGAGTTCTGGTTTACGCGTTTTTTGGATATGGATCTCAATCTATGCAGCCATTCTTCTTGCCTGGTCAGACGAGCACACGCCGCGATTCTGTTACGCGATTTTATTCAGTCAGCTGCTGTTTCCTCTTTTTGGAACACTTTGGACGATCAAGCGGGACCAACTCAACGTGCAAGATGTCCAGTTTCTCATCGTACAACTACGGTCCCCGGTCTGCATCTACATCTTCCTTTTTGTTATTCCGCGACTCTTCTATCACAACTCCGCACTCCTGACACCCGCGTGAAAGCACAAGGATAGAAAGGCAGTGAGGAGCTCGCTATTCACCAAAATATTCACAAGAATACACAGACTTGACTGGGCGGTTCTGCGCGACAGATCATTTGCGACGCTAGCAGTGCTCCTCTTCGTCGTATTACGCCTCATAATTCATTTCGACGAATGTGCCTACGCGTCCAGTACATCTCCAGAGTATTCTGGCACCCAGTTCGCAACACAAGCCCTCGGCGCGCTCATTCTTTGTACTCTCGGGATATACGCCAGCGCATTTCGGCACCCAGAAGAGAGGCGATCTCTTACGCACACATTTGCACGTACGAGCCTTATTTTTTTGCCTATCGCCCAGCTTGGTGACATCCGATAGGTCGGGAAAAAAGGGGGTATTCCACTTTGCTCTGGTGCCGACGAGTTGTGTTAGTCATCTGATTCTTACGGTTGTAGGCAATGTTGCTGACTTTCTTACACAGGGCGGAATTCTGCACTACGTGGTACAGTGTTATTTCTGGGCCGCTATAGTTTGCTTATTCAGAATAGGGCTTTGGCGGTGCATATATATCCTTGGCTCCCCGTCATGTACGCTATCCTATTTGCCTGGTGGTCAGGTCAGATGAAGATATGGCTTGTCGAAGACGGGTATCAGTTTACCTATGGACAGGTAGTGTTTCCGTGCATACTCGTCGGTCACGAAATCTGATGTCACCACAGTTCTTGTCCATTGCTCCTGCTGTTGGTGTCCTCTTTGAATGCCTGAAGCTTCTGTGGAGACGACGACAGGATCTCGGTTCACTTCCTCGTCGCTTGGTTATAGACGTGGGGTGGTTGGTTCTCGGAAAAGGGAAACCGTGGGTGTATGTCGATGATCATGGTCTTCCTCGCGGACAGGTCCTCTCGGCGTTCAAGACAGCTTGGGATGTTATTTCGCATGATGCAGGTCGAAAAATTGATGCTCCACATCGTGTGAACACTCCTCTCCGACGAGAGCTGCACTCGCTTTGGTGCGGTGCCCGTCGTCGACGTCTTGCTGCCCGCCGTCGACGTGGTCCGACGCGTTATTGGCGCGCTGCCATCGAATTGCGACATACCAATTGGCATCGACATTTTGCAAACAACATCATGCTTGGCCGCCGTCTGCAAATTGAACGCCTTCTTCGGCTTGCTCGACAGCGACGGTGTTGAAGGCCACTTTTGTATACACATAACTGTGGTGATAACAAGGGCATTCGGAGTCATGTAACCATCTTTATAAATAGCTTCCTGCAGCTACTCTGACGCAGCTGTCTCTCACGAGCTTTACGCACCGCAAAAAACCACCATCGTTTTGAATGATTTTACTTTCACGCTGTGACGCACTGAATTTCTTCCAAAACGGAGCAAGTCAAAGCTGAGTGAGAGGGCCACGATTCCGGAGTCAATTCTGGATTCGCAAGAAATTGGCTTGAGGCAAAGGCATGTTTTTGGGACGTTCAGCGTCGAGGGGTTTCGGACACGGAGAGATTATGGAAACACGTCACGCCTCTGGGCAGAAGGCACTTTCCGGCGACTTCGAACCGTGAGAATAATAATTGGACCGGGGTGCATGCGGTATAAGGTCTGCATCGCCCTCGTTTTTTTCGCTAGAGTCCAATCCCAAAGTCCGCTCGCAACTTGGCCAAACAATCTGCGCCCGCGGACACGGCATTTTCCCATATCGTAAAAGCTCAGCAGTCCAAATTGATGTAGTGCTGTAGCAGGGGATAAAGAAGTCAAGGAAAAAGGCACAACAAAAGATAATGTTGAGCAGTTCAACGAGGAGAGAAGGCAGTTCAGCACAAGGAGAATAGTGTGACAAAATGGCGCACCCGAGAAGTATACGACCGGCCTTGGGAATAGATAGGGAAAGATGACGGGAAAGGGCCATGAGATACTGAACATCGAAGCCACAGAAAATGTTCTCAATAAGTGCGAGACAGTGGGCACGTCCAGCGGAGTACATAAATGGAATATAAAGGAATGATCCGGCGAAAAAAGAAGAGAACAGACACACATAACTTACCCTGTACGCGACCATCGACGGTGTAGTTATTCTTCCTGCTGTAACCCGCCCTGTGAGAAAGGCGCGCTAATGAGTCGGGGTGAAGAACGGTGGATGAGGTGGGAAAACGAACCGCACCGTGCGACTCCTTGCCGCTCAACCTGCACACGGCACGGCGTCAGCAACTTGTAGATGCGGTGAGCAAAAAGACGCGACGTACAAATGTGGCGACGGTGCTCTTGGGGAAAATGGCGGTGGGCTGTTTAGAAAAGAAGCGTGTCAGCAACGAGTACGGTCTGGAGGCCGCTGGCTGTGAACGGGTCAATAAGCCTAGAAGAGGGAAGCGGAACGGAAGATGGAGGTAGAAGTGAGTGAACAGAAGCGCCGGTTGCGTCCCAGCACGCGCGCGAACCAGGCAACAACGCCTTCGTGCGGGTAGGAGAGGGCACTGCCGGCGACAACGGTGACGACGCGTCCACACGACCGGACGACGCGTCAGCGACGCGCAAGAGTTATGTACAGCACGAACACACTGGCTGGGCATGATCGATAGTTGCATTCGTTTGGGGTGCGCGAGGAGGAAAATGAGCGAGATGGTGGGGAAGGGAAGAAAGAGGCGATGGGAGAGAATGGGAAAATGCCCCGACCTTTAAACGAATCCTGGCGATGACGTTGTTTGTTAAAAAGGTGGCGGGATGAGGTCACAGATGGAGGAAAGCGGTGGGAGGCGGTCATTAGTGCGGATGTGATCGAGCGGAACCGTGACACGAGAGCCGCATTTGGAGTATTTTGAAGGCCAGTGTGGTGGGCATAAACCTGATATGCGAAATTGACGTTGCAGAAGGGGAAGATGGGAAGGGACCACGGGACGCGCGAGACAGAGAGAGGTGCACAGGACAGATGATGACGAGACAACGAGAAAGAAAAAGAGTCGAGAGTCGCGAACGGGGTGTATGAGATCAGATGGCAACCCCCAAGAGCGTTCACGCGTGCAGAGAGGCGGCGGGCAGATGAGAATGCCGACGAGGTCTTGAGAGAGTTGACTTTGCTTTCAGGCAGTTCTCAGGCTCCGGGAATTGTCGAACGATGCCTTGCGCACACGTTGAGCACACGTTGAGCGTGGAACCGTGACGGGTGCCACGGCCGCCAAACGGTATCTCTGCGAGTCGGGCTACAGCTTTCCAAAGTAGCCAAAGGAAGCGGATCAGAGAAAGCAGCGAAATATTAGCGATATTCCCACACTGCGCAGTTTGCCGACGCGGCATTTTGGGTGCTTACTTTGCCTCTCACCGCGATGGCCTGGTGTACGTCTCCGAGCCTCACAACCCATTCAACCTAACTGTTAGTGCAGGCCACGCCTACTTCACAAACACACGCTTCAACCCCTACACCCCAAATTCCATCGGCCTGAATACGCTGCCCAACACAACAAAAACCACGTCCGCATTGGCAGTTGCTTTCCTTCCTGCGATGGTAGTTCAATCGTGGTCGTATCATTGCTCGAGCGACTTGGGTATGGCTGCGCGTCAATAAAATCCAGGTCAACAGAGCATACTTAACCGCCCGCAATGCATACCGATTGCAGAGGAATCTTAACTGTGAGGACTGAACCGTGGGAATAACGACTGAACTGTGGGAAGTCTGTCGGCACGCTGATCGAGTTGGCTGGGCAAGAGGTGTTGGTGCCGACACATGTTTGCTGAGCTGCGTTAGGCTAAGTTCAAGTAAGCCCTTATCTCGTCCTCCGAGTCGCTGCGTCCCCGGACCGAAAATGAGAAACAAAACACCACAATGTCAACACAATCCTCGACAGGGTGCCTCGCGACATCAAATGTTGGCGGAGCTGGCAGTAGAGGCCCCGGCTTTCCCGAGATACACATGCGCGAGAAATCGGGGAGATGTTGTGCATTCATGCTGGGCGGACCAGGCATCTCTCGGATGAGGACAGTGACAACAAAATCAATTCATATAAAGATTTATCAAATCTTGGGCAGTTTTGACTACGGTTTACTCCCCAGGCCCATCAGCTTGAAACTGAACCAGACTTTCAACAGCACTGGGCAAATAGGTCAGCTCTTGAGGGAAGAAGAGTGGAAGCGACAAAGCAGGCGGCACGCACCGCAACAGAGAACCCTATGGCGGCCGCGGTGGCCATGTCGGCCTCGTCGGGCGCCATCCCAACCTGATTGTGAGAATCATGGAGTAAGTGGGAGAATAAGGAAATGATCAATTGTTGAAGTACCGATTCGCCAGTGGCGCGCGAGCAAAGGCTCCGGACCAAATCTACGTGTTCTGACTGCAAAAAAAAAGACCGGTGAGAACTATCTGAACGACGCAGAGTTGATATATGTTATTAACGCACCCCGTAGACAGCTGATAATACCCATGTGTGAGATGAGCCGGACAATGACATTGGGATTAAGACAAACCGTAGCGGGACTCAACGTTCGAGTTGGCAATTGCGAGTCCGGAGACAGCTGTGACAGTGGAGAGGAGAGCAGAGAGGACAATGATGAACTGCATATCGGGGTCGACGAGAAGGCAGTAGTAATGTATGTAGCTCGCAATGGCACCGCGGCTTTTAAGCCATGGATATTGCTTCCGAGTCTGACTCTTAGGGTAAATATGTTTCATTGTGTAAACCCATTTATGCAACCCTTTCTCACTCATCCGTCGCTTACTTAGAAGGATTCAGTCTATTTCATGTCGCAAAAGACTTAGTCCTGTTGTTACTGATCGGGTCCGATTGGGCTAAAATCTTATTACCAAACAGGTTTATAGCATTAGCACCTCAGTGTTTCTGCCACGGAACGGTGCAGATCATCAATTTGCCTTACTGGCAAGACTTCTGCCTCTTCAGATTTTGCAGGAATCGAGGAGAAGTCTCGCTATTCAACATCAAAAACGGTCAATTTATGAAGATTTGCCAAGTGATTGGA
This sequence comes from Mycena crocata, assembly GCA_029281795.1. Classification (NCBI taxonomy): domain Eukaryota; kingdom Fungi; phylum Basidiomycota; class Agaricomycetes; order Agaricales; family Mycenaceae; genus Mycena; species Mycena crocata. The sequence continues at coordinate 359,151 of JARJCP010000059.1, forward strand.
GCAAATTAGGTCAGCACCCGCCAAAAGATTATGTAATAACTTTCTAGCCCGATCGGACCCCCGCGGTAAGCAACAGACTTCAACAAACCGAGGAACGAGGTAAGTAATTGTTGTAGCGTCTGTCTAGGAGAGACTACAAAAGACTCAGGATTATTGATATCTCCTATTTCATCTTGTAAACCCATTTAACCCTTCGCTTAGAAGGGTTCAGTCTATTTATAATTTCAATTTCAGGTATGGAACTTGTAATCTCGGCTCCAGATCTTTACGGGGTTCGGCGGACTCTGAAATTTGGGGTCCATCCATCAAAAAATCACCAGCAGCCATCACCCCGTAAAGATCTGGTGCAGTTTACCCGTGGAACATGCGCGAGGTCAAATCAGTCACATATGTAACACATCATAACGTCCATAACGCGCTTGTAACGTGCCCCTAATTACTACGCACATTCCATCGATATGGACGATGTCGAATTTTTCTTCGTCGATGAGCCGCCTCTTGAGCCCGACGACTCTGAAAACCACCTCGGCAATGTTCGACGCGTCGTCGCGTGCCTTCTGAAGGATTTGCACGAATTTGGCGGCCTCGCGGCGATGGCCATCAAGACGGGACATGACCGGCGCCATGGTGGGAAGATGGAGAAATGGGGGCGCGACAGAGAAGCAGAGAGAGCGCAACAGCAGGGAGCAGCGGGACGTTTGTTGACGCGACGTGAAAAGTCACGCTTCTGGGCGGTGTTACTGTTTTTGGGGTAGCGTTACCTCTAGCGCATGTTTTACGGGTAAACTGCACCAGACTAATCTCGGGTCCAGATGTTTAGGCGGTGTCCAACGTGAGAGATCAGGCAGAAAATGATGGGAAAACAGCAGCAGGATCACCGCCATAACATCTGGTGCATTTTGATTGCAAAGGGTGCGGTCGGTGACAAGAGTAACAGATGTCACATCCAGGCGCGTCAAGTAAACTTTGTCTGGTAGGCATTCTGGGCAGGAATAAAATGGTTTCAAGACTTCGAAAGGCGTATAATGTGCTGTGGATTGTAATGTGATTTTGACAAGGCACAGACCCGAATTATGACGCGTGCAGCATCATATTTCCCTCACGAACTCAGAAGAACTTCTGCCATGGAGGGCCTGAGATAGAATTTTGCCTCTTAAAAACTCCAATATGCTATTAACATGGCTATACAACTTATGCACCTTTTTTAAGGCGTAAAGTGCATGCTAAACGCGTCCAAAATAATGTCTTGACTGGCCCTCGATCGAAAAAAAGCCATTTCAAGGGACACACTTACGCTAGGATTCTTACTGATGGTTGAAGGACTTGCAAATAATGTCCCTGAGTGTAAGGGCAACCTCAAGGCCCAAGTATACTCAAGAGTCCTGACGAGGGGGATCCGAAGATAAATATCACAGAGTAGCTACAGATACAAATGGACAGACCTGACGAGGGGGATCCGAAGAGAAGAAAGACTAAGGATCACCCGCGTCAGATCCCGGTATATAAGTAACTACGGACGGGGGGCATGTGATAGCAACCGGAGTGATCGGCAGAGGTCCCGGGCGGAATCACAGGCCATGTGATATCGGGAGGAGCCGGAACGGGTCGGAACGGGACCGGAAGGTCCGGATGCGGAAGCGGAAGGGCCGGAAATAGGGGTTCCCCTGACACTGAGCCTTGGAAATTACCGCAAATGAGGTATTCTACGTACTGGGTGCATAAAATGGGTCCAGCATCAATTTGATTGTATTCTACTTTTAAGGCCCTTCAAAAATGAAATTACGCAACAGGCACCATTCGGGTCATGTTAAGAGCAGCCCACCGAATTTCCAAAGCAATCTGACAAGAGGTGACGGAGAACTGTAATTTTTTTGAAGCAGAGAACCGAAGCGTGACACGATTGCACCCTTTACGGTCAAAGTACACCAGACGTTCTAGGGCAGTGCTCCCCCATCTTTTTACCATCAAAATCCGACTAAGAATCATCTCAACAATTCAGCATTCATATCTCCGTACAGAGTTACAGCTGTATGCTACCTACTCTGTCTGAGCACGGCCCCTAGAACGGCTGGAAACGAGACTAGCACCAGACATTATAGGGCAGTGATCCCCCGCCCAATTTTCTTGTTTCAGCGCCTCGGCAACATTTGAACAATCCAACATTCATATCCCCGGTAAGATTTACATCCAATTGCTACTCAGGGTGTGAACTGCCCTATACGGCTGGTAACGAGACTATGGAACTTGGAAACCAAAGGAAATCAACCCATCCGTCGCTTAGACGGATGAGCGGAAACGTTCACAGGCTACGGATGAGCGGAAGCTGCTTTGTGAGTATCGCCTAGTTACGAGCTCTGACCCACTGAGTTGCCGAAGGAAGATTCTGACCGTTGATTTGCCGTTGATCATACGATCGCGAATCAATGAAATGTTGATGCGATCAAACAACGCCGAAACGACCAACCACAACATGGCAAGCACCAAACCATTACCTGGAACAACACTCACCTCTTCATCATGTACCAGCAGCTATCAGTGGAAGACAGCGACGAACCTAATTCCCAATATTCCACTGCTGCCCCGCCTTGACGAAGCTCGCGCACCATTCTTGCGCTCCTCCTCGTTATATTCTTAGAGACGACGATTTTGCTTGGCGGAGCCTTGCATCGTGAGCAAGACACTCCATCAAGTTGTTCTCATGAACGGGTCACTCCTGTTAAACTGTATAGTACGTCGCGGGCCACGGTCTTATTGTTTGCCTAATACTTGTCTGAAGCTCCCGTTCACGGGGTTCTGGAGGATGTCATTCAAGTTTTCCATGAAGACCCTGCGTTCTTCGGGGAACCGACTCCCGCTCTCGATAAGGCATGGGACGATCTTCAGAAATGTTCGTTTGAGCTTTTCTTCTGCTTCTTATTTGTCTTATTTCTGACGCTTTTCCACAGTCTCCCAGATACGATTGCCTCGCAGCGAAGCTATGCTACTTCCGAACAAGACTTCTGTCATCCCCGACGACCCTGCAGGCTACTACGCGGCTGACTTGGAAATATATCATCAATTACATTGCTTAGTTGAGTGGAATACTTCTCCTGTGGGTCGGTATTTAAAGGCCTACAGAATCAAATCCGTCAGGCACTCCGTCCAAATTATTACCCCAATTGTGGTATGCACTCAGTCAGTCCACGGCAGTATCACATCGACCACTGTGTCGAACGCATTCGACAAGGGCTGATGTGCAGCGCAGACACGAGTGTCCTCGTGTAAGTTTCTATTTGAATGCATGTCGCGATGTTTTTTTCTAATTTTTGCAATTCTTTCAAGATATCAATGGAATTCAACCTTTGAAGAGACGAGGGTGAGGCTCAGTGTCCCACATCAGTGCAAGAATTTCACCAAGATCCACGAATGGAACCGCAAGAACTTGATGATAACTAAGTTTAACCGGACCGTCAGTCTTCCAGATGATCTCCCCGAGCCCCCCGTCATATATTAATTGGATTCACTGACGTTGTCAATGATACACAAATGTGTGAATGAATATTTCTTCGCGAACGGAAAAGCCGAACTTGTCGAAATTTGCACTCACTGACATCAGCAAAATGTGATTTTCCGGTTAGCAGTTAGCTTCGTCTAATTGGGCAGGTAGTAGCTCTTTAGTCCCGGATATCCCCATAAAAAATCCTTACATTGTTACAAGTCCCCCTGTGACTGCGAAGAAATTCCAAGCGATTGATTTATGGAATCTAAAGTCCTTCAAGTTGACAGGAAAGGAAGGAAGGAAGAGTTTAACAGATGAACCGGGACGACCGTTGTGGTGCTACTTTGCCGTTTTATTTCACTTGACCAAGCATCATTTGTATTGGGACAGAATTCAAGGTCAAGAGTTTTGAGGCACGGAAGAGCAAGAGGCATGAAGAATGCCTTGATGTCGCCGATCTCGAGCGCAGAATCTCCTTCCAAATTCAAGCTCAATGTTTTGAGGAAAGGTAGAACCACACCCGAGCACTGCACCGCTCATGCTAGCAAATTTCCTAGAAACAAGGTCCCTTGACATACGGCCAGGCCAAATTTTTGAGGTTTTCTTACAATACAGAAGAATACAGGTGAACTATTCTGGAAAAATGTTTCGATCACGATGGGTCTTGAAATGGCTCGTCCGTACAAAACATCGAACAGGAATAATTTTAGAGCATCCGGGTGTACGTCTGCCTGCTCTCCGCAGTATTCAACCTGACTTTTGTTGCAGACCACGCCAAGCTCACAAGCAGACACTTCAATTGTATCATTGATCAATCCGTATGTACACTGCCACTGTGCCAAGCGTGCTCCCATCCCTTCCTCGTGTCTATACGCTAACCCGAACACAACGTTCTTCACCACCACTACGATGTCAACTCCTCTCGCGACAATGACATCGAACCCAGGCTCTGCCGCCCCACCGCCCGACGCAGGTTCTGCTGCCCTAGACTCGCGGGCCAGTCGACGTTCGCAGCGCTCACAGACAGAGATAGCAGAAAAGCGGATTAATAATAAGGAATTACTAAGAATAGACCCAGAGATCAGGATATCAGAACAAAAATGATGCATGTGAAAAGAAAGGGTGAGCTTGCGAACGGACTGGGCCGCCTCGTCGCCTGTTTTGGTGACAGGGATTTTCCCCGCCATTTGAAGGGTGGGGACTTAGAAAAAAACATTGAAATCTTCCAAAACTTAGCCCGGAATCAAAGTATTGTCCCATGGATAACTTTTGCTCCTCTATCTTTTACTTCCAAGCTCTTTAAACACCTCACAAAAACACCACTTGAAATCATTAAACCATCCAGAGTGAGGGGGTACACTGTGTGCACTGTATGAACTGAAAAAAAGCGTCTTTCCCGCCTTGAAACACGTCGAAATTAACAAAACATCTGGGACACGTCCAAATCCGGCCCAAAATGTGGCTGTGCTGAAGCAGCTGATGGCGTCTGGATTTGGACGGCTGCCTCTATTCTCGTTAATTTCAATGCGTTTACTGTAGTAAGTACGCGTTTTCAATGTGTCAAGCACTGAATATAGTCTGTCTCCTCCTTCTGCGCGGCTCAACCAGGTAAATACAGTCTTTTCCCATCCAAAAAAAGGGTTTAAAGTAAACGATAGAGCTCAAAAAGTTATCCATAGTAGAATATTTTGATTGAGGGGTAAATTTGGGGCATTTCAGCGTTTTTATTCTAAGTCCCCACCCTTCAAATGGCGGGGAAAATCTTCATCACCAAAACAGGCGACGAGGCGGCCCAGCCGGTATCCAGGATGTCTTATCCGAGCCTTGGCGAGTGATCCGTTTGTCTTTGTTTGACTGGATACCAGATGGGGACGAGCCTACTGCTGCCCCACACCCACAGTCCACCTCACCACGGATCCTTGCCGAGCCGGAACGGGGCAATGTCGTAAACACACTGCTGGGCCGCATTTTCAAGCGAAAGGACACCAAGAAGGACACCGATCCTCCAAACGCCCACAGCTCAGAAGCGGGGGATGTCACTTACCTGTCGTGCATGGGCAGTATTTTCAAGCGAAAGGGGACGAGGAAAACAGCTGTTGAGTCGGTTACTGATACATCCCCAACTCTGGTATGTCTTTCCATCGCGAAATATCTGGTCTGACCAACATTTGGTCTCAGAAAAATCCAGCTAGAGACAATTCCCACCGTCGCGAGACGGAGGGTCCCTCTACATCCCAGGTGGCGACGAGTGTGGGAAATTCTGAGGAAATTCTGAGTATTTTCAGGCGAACACCACACTTAGGTCTAATCAACTCTGGTGGTAGCAAAATCCGGCTGAAAATACTACACAGCACACCGACACAGAGCCTACATCTGAAGCGCCAGGTATCCACCTCCGCATTCCTGGGTGCGTTAATTGACGTCGTTCAAAGCAGAACCGACCACCAGTGTCAAGGATTCCATCGTGTGGAACCTAACGACTATTTTGAACGTCATACAGCAAGTCGGTAAGATACTTCAGTCGGTTCCTTTCGTTGAACCGGTTGGGACTATCCTCGCTGAAGCTGTCACTGTGTACAAAGTAAGTAGTCGGCGGGTCTAGGATAGCGATCCTTATATTTTTATAGGAAGTTGAGGATAACGGCGGGAAACAGGACACGCTTTCGAAGCAGGTCAATACTCTCAACCAGCACCTCGAAAAGGCCACGTCTAGGCTTGAAGACATCGACCCAGCCGAACCGGAGGGTAATGTTGGACTTGCTTCGGATGTAAATGCTTATATGAAGTACGTTGATCCTCTTTTGAACTGCAATCCGACATTGCTCATCGATTATTTGCAGCAAGCTGAAGGAGGTGAAACAACTTCTCACTCACTCTCCTGAGCGCGGCTGGTTTATGCAAACGGTTCAACGCGGTGATACGGTGGTCTTGGGGCAAGCGTGGGAAATGAGATGCGAAGGGATGCTATAGGGTGCCAGGTGCGAAAATGAGATAGAAGCTCTGACTGCAAGCGCTGAAAGCGAAAACAACCAAAACGAACTCAAAACCACACTCAACACTAAAGCGAAACCAACTACAACTCAACACAACCAACACTCTCTTAATGCCCTTATCAACCAACGTGCAAGTTCGGGGATTCCAAACACAGTATGTGCTTGTGGCAATCTGAATTTATTACACTTGTTGTGTGAAGCAAAAGCGAAAACAGGTTTGTTCAAACTCGCAAACTCAATCAATTGACTTCTAGGCACTCAATAAAGTGTCAAGAGACAAGTAGAACCGTAGTTTTTATAAAATGCGAATGGGGTTTGTGTGTTTTGTGACCCAGAACTAATGTTACTGGTATAGCCTTATAGCTGTTCCTAGCCTAACCTAATCCCAATATCCTTGCAAGCGAAATGGTGTGTTAAGCCAATGCTCCAAAGCGTTCAAATCCAAGCAATCCTTGTAACCGTGCAGCTAATCCAACCTAATCCAAACTAAAGGGTCCTAGACCCAAGCAAGCTAACGAGTCCTAGACTCAAAGCGTATAGCGGTATAGCAGCGCGACGACAATAGATTTCAAGCAAGTGTAGCTTTACAGCTTTATAGCAGTCAATCCAATTCCAACTTGAAGTTGTATAGCGGGACCAGAACAGGTTTGTCCAAACTGCTAAGGTCTTATAACTGGATTGTAGACTTCTTATAGCTCATGAAACCGAAGCCTTATAGCTTATAGCTCAATGCGACACAAGAAAAGTGCGATCCAACAACCAACAAAATCAGTTCAGCTCCCTCGTTGAGCCTCACAAACTAGACAAGGAAATTACTGACTCCTTAGCTGACCAGTAGTAAACCGGCTGCCTGGGAGGGTAAAATCCAGTACAGTAAAGCGAAATAAGCTACCCTATTTATACAAACTAGCAAGTCCAAAAGGGGAAGTAAACGAGTCATATAATTAAAACGGAACCCTGGGTTATAATGTAAGCAGTCCAAATTTGGAAGTGTCCATGCGGTTCTGAGGGTTTTGGGCATGCCCAATGTAGTATAGACCAGTCCAGACCGAACCAGACCCCTCTTGAGTCATCCAACCCTTGGCCCAAACATCCGGAACCTTCATAAATTCTCTCGGCAGCTTATATGAGCATCCGTGACCAGAGAATTCATTATGATGTCAATCAGTGGATGATCCCGGAAAGCTCCGATGATCCCTGAAGCACCCGAAGCATGTGATCGTTGATCACAGTGACAGAAATGTCACAAATGAACAAGATGCCGCCGAATCTGTTATAACAACTCTGTCGACTCCATTCGACCTGCAACCAATGCCTCTTGGTATCGCTCTTTGTCTAGATGGATATTAATATCACACCCTTGATAGGAACATGCCAGTAAACCCCAATTCGATGATAGAATGGTTTGGATAAACTGTTTAGCTAAACTCTGGTTCAATGCCCTGGGCTCTGACCCGTAAGGATCATTACTGCGGAACATCTTGGAGAGTCGCAGACACTTTAGCTCCTTAGCTAGCTGTCCGGGCATACACTAGCTCTCTAGAGATGTGCAATAGCATTGTGTAAATAGCACAAAAGCGTGAATATGTGTAGTTTTCACACCCTGGCCCAATACCATGCTTATCAGCGGAGCAATCGCTGCCGAGCTGGAGTCTCTCGATAAACATCTGAGGCTCTTCCGCGATATGTTCATGGTAATACTCTAGCCCATTGTGTATCCTAGATAACGTTACTAAATGTAGCATAGGAAGACCGGTTGATCAACATCGAGGAAAAGCTACACAAAATGGCGCGACACGTCGCAGAAACACATGCCGCAGTGTTCGTTCTTCTCACCTTCAACCCCTTCGTCGAGCTGAACTTCAACAATAAGATTGAAATCCATCACGGACGCCGAACGCAAGGAAATAATTGAATGGCTGTCGCCAATCAGTTTTTTCACCCGGCAAGCAGATATTTTGCGTCGCTGTCAGCCAGGAACAGGAGAATGGATTCTCGCAGTTGAAGAATTCAAGCGCTGGAAAACTGGATGTCCACGGATTTTATGGTGCCATGGAATTCATACGTCATTCGAAACTCGTACAATTTCTCAACTCATATGGAAACGACAGCTGGGGCTGGGAAGACCGTTGTTGCGTAAGTACCTCGTGTTGTATATGCTGGAACCTCGCTCATCCCTCACTGATAAATCCGTAGTTGTCAATCACCTCAGTAAATACGCCGAGAACAATAATATAGGCGTAGCCTGCATATATCTCAACCACAAAGAAACGGATGCACAAACTCCATTCAACCTTCTTGCCGCCGTCTGGCGACAACTCGTGTGGAGTAAACCGATAGCTCCTAACTCCAAAGTCCAGAGATTATTTCGGGCGTATTCCGAGAAGCGTACCAAACCGGACCTGACCGAAATTTACGAAATCCTCCGCTCGGTTGTTGCCCAGTGGAACAGGGTTTATATCGTTATCGACGCCTTGGACGAGACCCCGGACAACAATCGGCAAACTTTGCTCGATTACCTGGCCAACTTAGGTCCGACCGTCTGTCTCATGTTGACCTCGCGCCCCAATATCTCGCTCCCAAAGGTCGACACCGAGACTATCGAGATTCGCGTACCCGACGCCGATATTCAAACATACGTAAAAAAAAAAAAATCAGCAAATCCACGCGCCTCACTTCGGTCTTCGAGGGGAATTTGGAACTACGAGATGACATCGTCTCAAAAGTCCAAAGCAGAGCGGACAGGATGTAAGTGCTGGGATCCTTGTCACATTGTAACTTTTCTGAAGGAAGTACTTGCCAGGTTTTTGCTTGCCAGACTTCATGTCGAGTCTTTTGAGACTTGTTCTACCATTTCCGACATCCGGGATACATTGGATAATTTATCCGAAAACCTCGAGGCCGCATACGGGAAAGTCATGGCAAGGATCGGAACACAGTCTGAACGGGATAAAAAAACTCGGAAACTTGATTTTGATGTGGGTCTCAAATGCGAAGAGACCACTGTCGGTTGAAGAACTTCGAGAAGCTCTAGCTGTTGAGCGAGGGGCGAAAAGCCTGAATCCGGAGAAGCACCAGCCACTCGCCATCATCCTATCCGTCTGTGCCGGTCTAGTCATCGTAGACCAAGAAAGCACCACTGTCCGACTCGTCCATTTTACCACACATGATTATTTGGATGGCCGATTTCCCTATGCGCACACGCAAATTGCTCACACCCTGTTCACCTATATGGTGTTTGATAAAATCGAAAATCTTCTCAGCGATGTAGAAGATCCTGATGTAGAACTTGCCGATCTCGAGTCAAGAATGAAAGAGGCTGAAGCCCAGCATGCACTGTTGCCATATTGCTACTATTGCTTTGTGCATGCCATCGGAGAGCCGGAAGAAGAGCTCAGAGACATGATTCCGGACTCGCTCTCACGAGCTGTCGAATGGCGTGTCTTAAGCAATTGGTGTCGGTGGAAAGTCCCGGACCCATGGAATGATCACGGATGGCCCGAATCCCCCTCACCTCTATGGGTTGCTGCAGCGGCGAACCTGCACAGGACAGTCAAGTATCTGCTGGATCGCAAAACATCCCCAAACAATCTGTCACTAAAACTCGAAAATGGCTCCCCTCTATGTGCAGCTTCGGAATATAATCACATCCAGATAGTTGAATTACTGCTCAAAAGAGGTGCAGACATCAATGCCGGAGACGACGCCACATTGCAACGAGCGGCTGGGGCAGGCAATCTTGAGGTCGTGCACCTCCTCCTGGACAAGGGTGCTGGCATCCATGCTGGGGACAACACCACATTGCAGGCAGCGACTGAGAGCGGCAAGCTTGAGGTCATGCGGCTCCTCCTGGAGAAAGGTGCCGACATCCACGCCGGAGACGACACCACGTTGCAGGCAGCGGCTGACTGGGGCGAGCTTGACACTGTGCTATTCCTTTTAGTAAATGGGGCCGACATACATGCCAGAGACGACGCCGTGTTGCGGGAAGTGGCTCAGTGGGGCAAGGTTGAGCTTGTGCAGCTCCTCTTAGAGAAGGGCAGCAACATACATGCTGGAGATGACGCCGCGTTGCGGGGAGCGGTTCAGATGGACGAGCTTCGTGTCATGCAGCTTCTCCTGGAGAACGGCGCCAACATCCATGCCAAAGATGATGCTGCCTTGCAAAGGGCAGCTCGGAGGGGACAGCCTGAGATCGTGCAGCTCCTCTTGGAGAACGGTGCCTCTACCCACGCTGGAGAAGACGCTGCGTTGCAGGAAGCGGCTAGGAGGGGTTGGCTTGAGATCGTGCAGCTACTTCTGGAGAACAATGCTGACATCCATGCTGGAAATGACGAGGCCTTGCGGAAAGCGCACGAGGCAGGCCACAAAGAAGTTTTTCAACTCCTCCTTCCGCATGGTGCAGATCCCAACGCGCTCCAAATCCAGCCAGAGTGGCAGAACATCGAGACGGAGTCACAGACACCCTCATAGTAGTAGTCTTCAAGAAGTCCACATGCAGGACATTAATGATGCAATGGCTACTCATACTATATCAAGACGGACGACAAAATAGATCATTAGTATATGCATGTTCCACAACTTTCACATACTATGTGAACTAGAGTACTCAGTACAGCAAATTGCATCCTGCTCCAATTGAGCTTGTGCACTGTCTGCACAGAAAACAAGCACGTGGCCTGCACTCAACCGTGAGTCGGTGTCGGGGCACGTCGAGATTGGCAATGTTTCTTTTAGTGCCATTTGTCTGTGAGTGCATACGACCCACAGGTACGACAGGTCTGTGTCCACGACAGAGGAGTACACCGGTGGTAAGAGGGATGAGATCCCTTTGGGGTAGTAAATGAGAATTAATTTGGTGGTCAAACATCAAGAATTGAACCGTGGGAATGATGACTGAACCGTGGGAATGTCAATGATCAAAGGTGTGTCATGTAGGTTTCAATACCATCTTTAACCTGGACCCGCATGCAACTAAGCTGATGGACCTGTTATAGTCTTCACATGTTTCAATCTTGGTTGCTTGCATAATTTTATTCTGTGTCATGATCTGGGCTCCGAGTCCTTGGTTCCAGTGTCCCTCCGTGTCCTTGCACAATGTTTGAACTTGATATATAGACGATCCATCCACTGAGTCTCGTGAGCTCCTCTTATTAACCGGAACCTATATCTGGCCATGGGGAACAACACCCATTTGAAGTATGCCCGGACCATGAGCAGCACCAAACTCGAAATCTTCTGACAGTTGGCTTGGTAGATAGATATCCAAGACTATTTTTTCGATGTTCATATTATTGCATGATTCAAATCTTCAAGTTATACTGATTTAGATTCACCGATTGAAGCAGCGAGCGATTCTATCTTCACTTTTGAACAACTTGAAGAGGGGTTGTATCAGCTTAGTTCTAGTTTTAGTTTTTGGTTTCAGTGGGACAAGGCGAGTGCAATTGCAATTTAACACCAGAAGGGTTCAAGTGGAACTAGAGCCTGAGAGACAACAAAATAAAGGATACCTTATCAATATTATGACGTGGTGGGACAAATGCTGCTGAGGAAGTCGACCAAGTTATGTTGAGCAAGTCCTGGTTGCACAATGTTTGTGATGTACAAAAAATGGAACAGGCAATGTTGATAACCAACAAAATGGAACAACGAAAGTAAGAGAGCGGTCGACGCGGATCTGCCGAGGACAGTTGAGAGGATTTTTTTTTTAAAAAAAAAAACGTGAGTTGCATGCATGAAGCCCATCCGCTAGTCAGTCAACTAGGTCGTACTGTATGATAATAGCTTGGACATTCCTCATCCAAACCTAAAGACGTTCATGCAGTTCACGAGAGTCGTCATATATACAGTGCAGTTGTCCTGCCATTTCATTGGCCATGTATCAGTAGTACACACAAGGGAGGATGAAACTAAATGCCCGAACTTTGGAATTTTGCGGGTCTATCCGGTGATCCAGAGACTATCTATACCCATTAACCCAACTCGATGCCAGTCAATCGCTACATGTGTGGAAGATAAACACTCCAATTTACGTCCAAGAATGCCCCAGTGGGTACTGCTCGCAAGGCCACAAATCCCAGGATGATGAGAAGAAGCCGGGCAATAATGTAGACTGGAATCATAATTGACGTGGCTACTGTGAAGAACCAGTAGAAGCGGGTGTTGTTTTTCAATCCACAAAGGGGTGTAAAAGCCGCTATCATAACCGCAGGAGTTGCAGCAATTATCAACGAGCTGGCTCTCCACATCGACATTTCTTGAGTAGAGGGGAAGGCAATATTCCACGCTGCACAGTGAACGAGACCAAAAATGATGCCGACGATGCACTCGACGAGTAAAGTAGCAAAAAAAAGGCTATCGTTTCGGTCATCGGTTACAGATGACCAGAATGCGGGCACCGACAAGGATGATGTTGGATCATATGGGGAGTGGGTTCGGAGCTTTATTCCGGTACATGTCTGCCACCAACCTACTACCTGTCTAGGCAGATCCTGGCCCGGCGGAATTTCGAGTGCAGGCCCAACGACAATTGGTAGGCAGACATCGAGGGGTTTGCTCCACCAGAGCAACCATATAAAGACATTGACCATTGCGAAGCCCAGCGTTGCAACTTCTATTTCGGTTATAACCAGACCTTGATGAATCCGCGCCAGGTATTGGGCGACGAACCACAATGTCTGCACAAGTGCGATAGCTTTGGATAGTGTGTCCCCTTTACTTCTTCCCAGGATCTCCTGCACTTTCACAGCTTGTATAGCGGAACTGTACGCTGCGCCGACGAGGGGATGGTCGAGTTGTGTTTTCGTTGCGATGGGATGTCCGTCCGGTGACACAAATCCACCCATGGAGACAAAAAAACCGTGCATTTTTGAAACACCCAATTCTTAGCAGTGAGTCAGGAAGCGTGAACATGTATCTGAGTGTCAAAATAGTGCTCACTTTTTGAAAACCAACCTGCGGCAAAATACTGTCTGGCCGCGAAGCACGCCAGAACTTCCGGGGCGATGGCAGCAATCAACATGATCCGGAGCTTGTGCCAAAAAAGTGCTAGCCAGCTCTGATCCGGAGGAGGTACGTTAGGATGTACCGAGATCCAGATACACGCGAACACTGTGGCAAGGCAGCTCCACACAATATCAAAAAGCTGCCGATGGCTGCTTAAATCATCGCAAGAACCAGAAAGCGTTCGGAGATTCTGGGGATGGTCTCGCACAGCGCGTCCCTGGGCGCACAGCAGATGAGCGACAAGCAGTAGGACGACCATTGGTAGTGGGGGGCAGGGAAGGACCTGTTCTGGGCTTCTATAGCTTGTTTATAGCTATTGAGAAGTTAACAGCTGTGAGTAAGTTTCACAGCCAATTGTTTCCAAGACAGTCCATTGTGTGGTGTTTAATTTGAGCGCAGGCAGCGCCTCAGAAGACGGCTCCAATGATTCACACAATAACGCGGGGAATAGGCGGGGCACCGCAGATATTTCGACGGGGGGAATCGATGCTACGAAGAGAAAACCATCCCCTGTTCCCTTGGCGCCAAGATTCGAATACGGAACAAAGACTTTAAAAAACATTCATTTACACAATCGTTGATTCTTCTCTTCATTTGAGGATAATGAGTCGGAAAATGACAGGTGAAGACAAGATCAAAATTACAAGCGCCTGAAAGTTGTTCAAAATCACGAACGGTAGAGGAGGTGAGAAGACGAACCGCAGCGTGCGACTCCTTCCCGCCCCACCAAGCGTGTTGCGAACCTGCTAACCAACTTGAAGAGGCGGGCGGGATGCGGTCACCAGTGCGGATATGATCGGGCGGATTGTGCGGAGGATCTTGCGGAGGTAATTCACCCAAAGTAGAGGCGCTGAGATCACGAGCAGGGAGACAGATGTCAGAGAGAGAGTAGAGCGCCCATACATACGCGCAGGACGGATGACAACAGAGGGAGAAGTCAAGAGACGCAAACGCGAAGGAGATCGGGTCCTCGGTGTGGCATGGGATGGAAACCTCAAAAGCTTTCAGAGCGTGCGCGACTTGGAGTTCTGCTGAGGTCTTGAGTTACTTTTCAGGCTTTTCAGGCTCCGAGACTCATCATCGAACGATGTCTTGCGCACACGTTGACTGGTTCACGAAAGAGCACAGCCTGGCCGTCGGGTAGTATCTTAGGTCGTCGGGTGCTCCATAGCATTTGTTTCCTCAAGGCTGGCAGTGAGTCAAGCGAAATATTGGCGATATTCCCACGCTGCGTAGTTTGCCGACGCGGCTACTTGTCTCTCACCGCGATGGCCTGGTGAACGTCTCTGAGCTGTCGACCACGCCCAGTTCACAAGCAGACGCTTCAACCCCTACACCCCAAACCCCGTGACTGCAACCACCTGCACGTTGCGCAGGTCCTGTTTTCTTTCCTTCGCGGCGATTCCCTCCGCTATGTGGCATCTTCTCGTGCACCCACTGCGCCGGGCGCCATTTCTTCGCTGTGTCCCGCTGCTGACAGTCCTCCATCTGTGCCTGCGGCGATTCTGCTTGCATTGCATCGCAGGCTTTGTTTTGCGCCTAAGGCGATTCGCCGTCCTGTATCGCGTCGCAGGTCTCGGATGTATTACGCCGCAGGTTCGACGTATATCGCTGTATGCCCGCAGCTACTTCCTGTCTGCGTCTGCAGGCTGTCCTTCCCCTTTGCGCTGCCGTTTATTCCCTCCTGCATCGCGCCGCAGATGCGCCGCCGCCCGTGGCGGCCTTTCTTTGTATCGCGCGGGCGTGTATCTGCATGATGCATGCCTTCCTGTCTCGTGAGATAGGATCGTTTCTGCTGCGGCGGCAAGCTCTTCCGTGTTGCCATTGCACCCGCGGCGCGAGAGGCGAACGCTTGCTGCCCGCTGTATCGGGGGATGTCTCTGGGGATGCCTGCGGCAGTTTCCGGTCCGATGTGCCGGCAGTGATTTTTCTTCATGCTCGTGCCCACCGCCCATCACGTTGCCGCAGGCTGTTTCCAGCGCCTGCGGCGCGTCGTTTCTACTATGGCTTGTTCATGCGCCTGCGGCCGTTTGTTCCTGTGTCGGGCCGCAGGCAGTTTCCAGTGTCCGGCCGCAGGCGCATCCATGATTTCCTGCGTCAGACCGCGGTGTTTTGATGCTCCGGCGGCGATTTTCCCCTGCATCGCTGCCGGCTTGCGGCGATTTCTTCTGGAAGGGTGTTTCTCCTCGGATGCGCCGCAGGACGTCCCCGGGGCGTTTTGAGGCGTTTGACACAGTTTCTGCTGTATCGCGGCCCAAACTCTCCGTTCCGCCTGTGAGTTTGGATGCGTTGCGGAATGTTAGATTATCCCAGCCGCCTCGAGAGGCATGCAGCGCGCCCGATGCATTGCCTGCATGGCGAGGCTGACTTACTGCAGCGGCCGACGTTTGGGTATACCGCAGGCGTATTGGATTGTCGGACGAGATGCGCCGCTGCAGACGCGTTGAGATGCCTGCGGCGCGATACAGCTTGGCATGCCACAGGCGCGTTGGGGCCGTTCGCTTTTCTTCCCCTTGGAAATAAGGAGGCTTAAGCGATACCTCAGGTAGATCGCTGCAGGCGCGTTGAGATGCCTGTGGCGCGATTCAGCTTGGACTACAGGCGCGTTGGAGGAGATGCATTACCGGAAGCGCGGACACAACGCAGGCGCTCGGAGCTGCTGTCTACGTAGGTGCATGAAAACGCCTGCGGCGTGATGCAGGGATGGATCGCCGCGGGCGCTCTGGCGCTTCGCGCCGAACTCGCTCACTCCTCCCGTCGGGCGCTTGTATATGTCGCAGGCGCACGCTGATTGCCTGCGGCGCTGAGCAGGCGCATAAGGGCCCGCCGCAAGCGCGATGATCTTGCAGGGGCCAGTGCCTTAAGTGATGGGTTTCGTATCCTCAGTCCACCACACACGTCTCTAACTTATCCCCCCCATGATTTACTCATGTACTACTGAAATATAATGCACGCAAGTCTAGTAGTAATACACATCCTTTAAACCGTCGCCGGTTGAATTATTTTGGGAGGCAACTTCCGGAGTCCATTCTCCATGAACGTGCTCAGGAAGCTGGCCAGTGAAGGCAGAACAAGGAGCATCAGCAGAACCTATACCAATGGACGGTTAGCGCACTCCTCGACCGGGCGACATAACTTCTATCATACCTGTCCAAACTGCCACGGAGAATGGTTTTCGTCGGATTCCATGAAATGATTCCACCGTATGAGTAGCTCGGTATTCATCACTGCCAAACTCCACAGGATCAGCCCCACGATGATTTTCCCCACCAAATTCCAGTCAATTTGGAGATCGTAGGATTGGTCCTCCTATGTTGAAAATTTGAGTCAACACCTGAGCAAATCATAAACGGCCAATGGACGCACCCATTTCCGCTTCGGATAATTTTTTTTTGGGGGAGCTGTGGGAGGCTGGTTGGAGGGCGCGGTCGCAGGTGTATTCAGGGTTGGATGCGGCTCAACCGGGGCTGGGATGGCAGGGTCATTGTCGATGTCAGGTATCTTCTCTGAAACACGCCTCCGGACACGGGCCCATTGCTTCGCGACCGGAGTTTTAAGGTCCTTGACGATTAAGGCTATGTGTATGACGCTGGCGAGTGTGGTCATCACCAAGAACAAGATGCGGCCGATCTTGAGCGCAGAAAAAGGCCGAAATATCAGCGTTAGGATTGCACTCGGGGTTGCTGCCGAAGATTCTCGCTGTGGTGAGCATTGCGAATGCGAATGCGAAAACGATGCAGCTTTAAATGATCCAGCACAAGTGCACCACCACGAGGTTGCCGGGGAATCTTGTGTTGGAAGGCAGGAAGATAAACACGGTGATCCATGAGATGTAGAGGAGATAAAAGACCGCCAAAGCGCTGGTAAGTGCGTCAGCTTCTGGAGAAGCGATTCTGGAACCAAAACAAAACTCACTCGTGGAAACTTATTTCTGGCATCGACTTGAAGCCCAAAATCAGCGCGGTCACAGACATCGATGCATCCCGGTGTTTGTGGCCAGTAAGGTGTAGAAAGCGCCTGTGACTTCATCAAGCGATGTCGATCGCAGAGACAAGCAACCTGGGGCGATATCCATGAACTACTCCAGGCATAACTGAGTATTTACCGAGGAACAGAGTTTGCAAGTAGAACGACAGACGGGCCCCGATGCCACTGATATCCGTGTTTAGAGGAGGCCCTCCTCCATTGATGCATGACATGCATGGTTCAGCTGGTATTCAGTGAAAAAGCAAAGAGAGAGAGAGACGGTGCGTAAGCCATGTGGTGTGGCGTATGTTCGGTGCATGTATAGTGCGAAAGGAAAGATGCAAATATTATAATTTTGACAGTGGCAGATAAGATAGTGTCGGATCAAATGCCTGTGAAATCCATGATGGCCGGAATTTATGAACGCCGCGAAGTCATTACGTTTTTGCTCAATCCTCACGTACACGGCTATCCCGCCAGACCTTTGAGTTCTACGGGTTTGATGGCCGTCGGATATCAACGATCTCCCATTTGAATCCAATGGTTATGAAGATTCTCGGAATCCAATGGTTAGACCTTAGGCGGCCCGAACCTGTCCATTGAACCAAATAATGGGCTAAAATACGGCCGAAATTGAAGCAAAAGGTAGGATCGAACCAAAGACCTTCCGCCGAACAACAAACAGGAAACGTGTCTAATGTAACCATTGTACCAAACAGTTGATAAAGGGCAGGTCGTTCGTTTAACTATGGGCGTACCCACACTTTATCGGGTGACCTTGTGGTCAAAGTACTTCATGATGTTTCTCAATTGTAGGATGTACGGAGGAGGATCAGACTTATTCTGATCTGGAGAAAGATTGATGGCACCTGCATCAATTCAAAAGGCATGAGGGCCACCTAAGACATCTTGCAGAATCACCTTGTGGTGAACCAATCATTGAGAGAGTGGTGTTGAAGGGAAT
This sequence comes from Mycena crocata, assembly GCA_029281795.1. Lineage (NCBI taxonomy): Eukaryota > Fungi > Basidiomycota > Agaricomycetes > Agaricales > Mycenaceae > Mycena > Mycena crocata. The sequence goes on from JARJCP010000059.1 coordinate 377,560, forward strand.
GACTTTCCCAAAACCAAGAGGAAAACAGGAGGAAGTCAGCTAAGAAGGGAGAATATCATTAACACATATTCCACTGCAGTTTAAAGTGGGCATAACTAAAAGGTGAGCAGGACACCTTGAGGTCAAATGATGGCTTGTGTAAGAGACTTTAGAATTCCAAGCAATGTAAAAGCAAGTCTATGGGCAGATGATGGATATCTGATGGGTGGATCATTGGATTCCGAAAATCTTCCTGGCCATCGGATACCGTAATCATATTTTCAAACGGCTACGGAAAAATCATTGGATTTCGAAGATCCATCAATCCTATCAAATTCCAAGGTTTGGCGGGATAGCCGTGTAGGGCAGCTCTGAGCTCAACGACTTTGACAATACGATTGTCTCACGTCGGATTCTCGAAAACCGTCGGAGTCATTAAGCCTCTCCTGCTATTAATGTATGCTGCCTCGTGGAACCCTCACGCCGCAGGCGCCTCTCTTGCCCTTAATCTGGATTCTGAGCTACATCTCCGAGCTTTGCATTCGAGTTCTCGCGGGCAACGCTCTACAAGCCAGTGACCAAACATGCCAACTTTCAGCGCCGCAATTATAGTACCCACCACCGCTCCTGCCACAGGCGTTCCAGAAGATACCCCAGCCGCGGAAAATCCGAATACTGGCAGGGCTCTTTTTCGTGGCATCTTTGCATCAGCTGGAGCCCTTTTCCGTCGCTCTTCCTCGTCGGGCGCTATAGGCAGAACCATGGAAAGTATCTTCCGTGGTGTGGACGAATTAATGAACGAGCCAGCGAATCATCTCGCTCACAAGTTCGGCTATGGTCCCAATGCTGTCGCCGAGAAGATAATTTCTTCATTTGGTCAAGGCGAACAACGCATCTCGAATTTGATTGCAGTACATGCGGAATGCAAAGTCCCGAACCCAGATAACGTCAAAATTCCACCGAAGCTCAAGAATTGTTGTTCCAAACTGATGCAATACACTCTCCAGTGAGAACGTTGCTATCATTCAAATCCATCCTAATATGAATCCCTTTCGCAGCAAAGAAGGGCTGAAGAACCAGCGTCAAGCCTTTCAGAGAATTGTCCAACTCAGTGCTCTCTTCCCTGGCCTCCGCTTATTTTTTCTCGGGTCGGATTGCATTCAATCGTGCACATCGACACAGCTTAAGGACACCATTTCCACGCTCTGGGATCACTCTGGCAACTCACCGGATAGTGAATGGAAATTTTGGCGCTCTTTTGGCGAGCTGTGCTTGGTGGAAACTGTGATTTCTGGTGTTTTGGAAAATACTCACGTTACCCATCTAACAAAATGTCACGCCGAGGAACAAGAGGTTTGTGTCATCGAGGAACTGTTGAAAACTCATGAAATTTGCGAGTAAGATCCTTCTCTTATGCACCGGTTCAAATTATATTTTTTCACAGAAACCCCATGGATGTTTTGCGTGCCCTCTGCATCCGATATTTGGGCGGAATCGTTGCTTTGGCAGGATTCTGGGATCAACTTTAAACAAACGATTCCGACTCCGAACTTCCGGCTCCTCACACCACGTTACAAAAGCTGTGTTCCATTATTGTCCGAACTCTGCAAGATATTGATCCAACAGGCACGGGCATAGAGACCTTGCCCTTCGATTACAGAGGTGTCGACTTCCTCGCCTACAACGTTCTGGCAGGAGTATCAGATCGATTGGAAAAGATCGAAACCACTGATTGGCGTGTTCAACTTTGGTATCCCGATTTTCGCGCCGTCGTCCAACTGCTTCGCCGGTGAGCTACTTCATGCACTGACATACAACCCCTGAAACCTCTCGCAGTTCATGGTGTGAAAAATCTTTACCTGACTCATTTAAGAGCGCATCCAGCGATTTTTTCAACACCCACATATCGGTTGCCTAGAAGGACACTCAGATATCTGAGACAGTGCTGTTTGTGCTAAAAAAACTACTACTCAAGCTCTATTGCTCATTGAATTGAATAAGAAGCTCCATAGAGGATCCCGCTGTGGATGTGCAAGGACAAAACGGTGTCGCGGAGGGTCGAGCCCCTTCAGTTCTGAATAGCACACGAAGCTCCGAAGTCAGGGACTTGGATGACACAGTCGTCGCTATGCCGGCAGGCAGCGTGGAGAACCTGGTAACATCCGGTGCGGATTGGTTTCTTTTTGGTTTCTTTCATGTACCTCTATTTACTTAGTTTTAACGCAGAAACCGCTTTCGATGAGCCGCTTGTTCCGGATGAAGACCGTGGCCTGATTCTCGACTGGATATCGCCAATCAACGATTTTGCCAAACATTTAGATCTTTTGTGTGCCCGTCAGGCTGGAACTGGTGATTGGCTCTTGAGAACAACGACATTCGATTCCTGGCTCGACGGAAGCGGTAAAGCACTTTGGCTATCCGGAATACCCGGAGCAGGGAAGACGGTCCTCGCTTCCATGATCATCGAACATTTGAGCAATATTCAGCAGCCTACGCGTATCGGACTCGCATGGGTTTACTTCGACTACAAGGAGGAGTCGACACAAACTCCCCATGCCATTTTTCTGAGCATTACGCGGCAGTTGGCTGATTCCTCCCCCGAGCTTTATAACCATTTCAGATCTGTGGACCACCAAAATCCTCATAGTCGTCCATCGCCAGACGACCTACTTTCGGATGATATCTTGATGCGAGGGTTCGAACAGGCTTTTGTCGTCGTTGATGCATTAGATGAATGTGCCGAGGCCAACCGCGATATTTTCCTCGAAATGATGGCCCGTCTGCAGGCATCTGGTGCCAACATCCTCATTACCTCGCGGGAACACGTTTACGACCACATCACCACCTCCGCCCTCAACGACGTCGAACGGGTCGACATCCGTGCCGACCCGGAGGATCTTGCCAAGTATGTCGCAGGTTGCATGCAAAAACAAACACGCCTGGCGAATATTGTTTCGCCATCACTGCGACAGGACATAGTGACCACAATTACAGACTCTTGTGAGGGAATGTACGTGACTTTGATAAACATGGATATTGCAATATGTGAACAACCCTACAGGTTTCTCATGGCGAGATTGCAGATTGAATCCCTGCGAAAGCATACCACTGCTGCATCCGAGTCCATTCGTACCGCTCTTCAGATACTGCCGACAACAATTCACGGTATCTATGATGAGGCCATACATCGCATCGAAACCAACGACCGGTCGGAGGATGCGCTCAGTGTCGTGTCATGTCTCATCCACGCTCGGAGACCTCTCAAAGTGGAAGAGGTCCAGCATTTTCTCGCCATTCGACCAGGTGTTGAAGACCATATTACGGACCGCGACGCGCTCATATCTATGTGTGCGGGCCTCGTCATAGTTGATGACAAGGATATAATTCGTCTGGTGCATTTTACCGCCCAGGAATATTTCGAGCAACGTCACCAGGCGCTATTCCCCCGGGGCGACGAGGAGATGGGACGCAAATGTCTCGCTTATCTTTCCCTCGACGCATTGAGAGACTCCAAATCGTTCGGCACAAACAACGCGCATTTTTCGCTGGATTATATTGTGGAAAACTGGCATTTCCGTGTTTTGCCACACCAAAACGCTCTTCGAGAACTCTTGTTGGGTAATCCTAACTTTGATGTGGAAGACTCCAACGGCAAAACCCCCCTGATGTGCGCCTCAGAAAGAGGTTATGAATCGGCGGTGAAGTTCCTCCTTGACCATGGCTCGGACGTCAATGGACCAGGCGGAAGGAGTACTGCATTGATTTTAGCATCGAAAACGGTCATGCCGCGGTCGTCGAACTTCTTCTTGGACACGGCGCTGATGTTGAAGCGCAAGATGAAGATGGGCTGACAGCTTTGTCGTAGACACATTTCGATGGACAATTCGTGGCAGCCCGGCTAGGGAGGAAGTTGCTGGATCGTTTTTATGGGCGGGTGGCTGGCGACGGTGTACATATATTAAGAAGAAAAAATCGACGGCGCGTTGAGCCACGGCCCAGGGTATTGACAAGGTTGAACGTCGTTGAGTCCAGCGAATTAGCGCAACGCCCAACGGAAATGGAGACAACGCCAAAAGGAACAATTACAATGCCCAAAGGAACAATTGGGCAGCTTGTCTAAAAATTGGGACAGTTTAACTAAGTAGTCTCAACCATGGATCACATTCGTTCTGGTAATATAAGACACGAGTTTGACAATACCAGACAGGAATAGACGCCAATACTGTACCAGAAGACATTCAAGGTCCAGCCCATACGATCAGGCCATAGCTCTAAACATGTTCCCTCTTTGACGGGAACAATGGAAACTGTCACTGAGGCTGAGGTTATCAAACTCCTGCAGAGACAGGCTAGACTATGTTAATGAAACCGCCAATACTGTGCGATGGCCTCGGGTGGGGGGGGTTGTATTATACTTATCAGGTCCACAACATGAACGACGAGTTTACGGAAAGAATACATGTAGTACTGTACGGGTGGTTATCCTTACAGAAATCTACAAGATTCCAACCGAACACAAACCGATTCCAGGGGTGGTATTTCTGCGAATCGCGTGCGGTGTTTACACATCGGATGTTGATTGCTCTCCGAAAGTCAATGGATCAGACAAAGTAGCCAATTATTAGCGAGAAAGCGGTACTTATTTCGCAGCATTGTCTGAACTTCAATTTATGGAGATCGGGGCAAAAGCGCCTGCCACATGAACTCGTGGTGGTTGAATTTTGTAAAAATTGAACCGTGGGAATAATGATCGGAACCATCTCGTAACAGTTGTCGCAGGGATCTTTTCAATTTGTAACTCGTCTTCCCATCCTTTTAAATCAACTCGTACGTATAATGTTCCTCATATATGGATACACCTACCTTCCATGTTATGTGGTGAAGTTCTTTTATTTTTAAAAGGAATGCAGCAGGGATCAGCCACGTACCGGCGTAATCCATCGCCCTGCAATAATCCTAGTGACAAAGGTCGGGTGACTGGTGGGGTGTGCTCGGTGTGGCATACGCTGGGATGGCCAGACTTTCTCGCGATGCAGAGAAGTAGGACAGCGACGCTACGACGGTTGGCGATGAGTGGTAGTGATCATGCACGAAGAATGTATCTGAGCTTCATTTTGGAGATCGGAGCAGAAGCGCCCGCCACATGTGGTGGTTGAATTTTGAAAAATTGAACTGTGGGAATAATGATCGGGGCCGGTTGTCGCAGGGATCTTTTGTAAACTCGTCTTCACATCCTTTAAAATCAGCTCATATAGTATTCCGCATATAGGTATACACCTACTACCTACCATGTGGTGTGGTGAAGTTTTTTTAATTAAAGGGATGCAGCATGGATCAGACATGCACCGGCGTAATGCATCGCACTACAAGAATCCTACTGACCAAGGGCGGCGTGAGATGTGAACAAAGGTACGGCTTTTTGTTTCTAGGAATTGAATATGGCCTGAACGCGGTCGCTGATAGCGTCGGCGGAATCCATCGCCTGCAAAGAACCTACTAAAAAGGCCGGCGTGACAAGATTAACGAGAGAAGACGAACCTCAGCGTGCTCCTGCTCAGATGCCGCGCCGATCAGATTATGGATCTGCAACGCGAGATGCAGATACAGCGGATGAGACGTGCGGAATCAGAGACGGTGGCCTTGACGCTGTGGAATTGGGAGGTGGTCTGGCAAAAACGAAGCGTGTGAGCGGGGATAGGAAGGGTGTATGTATGGCAGGTGTATTGGTCTGGGCGGATGAAGAGGCAAAATTGATCGTCGAGTCGAGTCTTGAGTGAGTCGCGCGCCGGGAAGATTTCAGGGAGAAGACTTCAAAGCGCAAGCTGCTCGACACGACAAGCGGCTGGCGGGGCACGAACCACTACAAAATTAATTGGCGATCGGCCTCCGCTGGCTGTTCTGAAAAGCAACAAAACAGCGTCGGAAAGAATTAAAAATGTAACTAACAATGAGGACGTACCTGGTACATAGCTAAAGCACTCGCGGGAGCACAAATACGTAGTGCTTTCGGTAGCGCCGCCGGGCTTTGCGGGGAATTCAACACGAAAATGTGCGGGAGGTTGACGGCGCATCACAAGTCTAGCGCCGCGTTGGTCTCCGTCGACCTTTTTCTGGAAAAGCTGCGTCAAAATGTGTTCAAAATGCAACTGAAAACGAGGACGTACCTAACATGTGAGCCCGCTCGGGGAATCACGCTATGTCGTGTCTTCTCTTCGGAGTCCCAGCTCGTGCATTAAACGTGCAGCACGGTCTTGGTTTGCTGGATATAGGGCGTTGACGTTGGCCTCCGGCGGTTTTTCCCTGAAAATAAACGCGTTAGAGCGATGTTGAAATATAAATGAAAACGAGAACATACCTGGAATTCAAACTGGCTCGCGGGACGGCGATACGTCGTGTGTTCGATGTTCCTGAAGTGGGCCGAAACCCTCGAAATTCAACCACAACCTCCCGAGATCCAACCACAAAGTGATGCTATACTGGTGTCAATGCCGGTGAACCACTTCAAGTAGAATTCGACCTACATTTACTTGGGGGATAAGAACTTAGAACAGAAGATAGTCAACCACCGTACTCTCGAGTTAAAACGGACTTGCGTGCATACCCTCGACTTCGGTTCACTGCATTACTTGTGTCGAAGAGTCCCGATTAAAAAATTGTGGGACTCGAAGGTTGAAGCTGAAGTTTATCGAGACTGTGTAATGTAGTTCTGTCAGCCAAATATTCGACGCCACCATGCAGCGGCGGCTCGGCGGGAAAGTACAGAAGCGGGAGATCAAAAACGGCGCGGCAGGCGTTGGCCTCCGGCGGTTTTTCCCTAAAAATAACGCGTTAGAGCGATGTTGGAATGCAAATGAAAACGAAGACATACCTGGAATTCAATCTCGCTCACGGAACGGCGATATGTCGTGTATTCGATGTCCCCGCGATAGGCCGAGATGCCCGAATGCTGGCGAGATCCAACCAGAGAATTTGAAAAAGGATGGCGTTGACGTGGATAGTAGTCTTCAATGCATCCTTCCACGCAAAGATAAGATATGTTGGAGCTTTGGGTGAGGAGAAGGGTTGGCATGTTCAGCACTGGAACGATCAGTGGAACCTAAAGTAGAGGTTAATTCGAGTTGAAATGGACTTTGAACAGATATGAACGTACCTGAAGGGACTTGAATAGTCGAGAGTGATCTATCACCCAGACAAATTGACGAAGAACTAACAGTGAAAGGTCAACATTTGAGGAGTGCAAAAATATCGTGGCTCACCTGTACGGCGTTCAATGTACAACCCTGCCTTTTAATTCCTTAGGTTCGCGATGAAGCCTTGAGAAGATAGTAATTGAAGTGAAGATTTAGCATATAACGCAGTTTTAGATCAGCGAAATTGAAAACGAACAAGAATCGAGACGACGTACGTGAATTTAAAGTTATCTGGACAGAGTTTCGGCGTTGATGGAGGTAGTTGCGGGTGGGTCAAAGTCTTCATATGTTCAACGCTTCAATAAGTGCTTGAAATTGAAACTTGAACCCAGGTAAGTTGGACGTGAGCTCGAATTGAAGTATGCATACATACATACCTCGAAGGTTCAAAGACCCAACGCGATGCGATGAACTGATATTCGAGGATCAATAGTCGAAAAAATAGCACGATAAGATCGTTACTTGCCTGATGTACGTTGAAGTAGAGATGCTCGCATCTGAGTTGAATAGACTGCCAAGTTGGAGGTGAAGACTTCATCGTCGACATGGTACTTGATGGATGTTGGAGCGAGAATATAATGAGCCTATGTAACAGAGTTTTAAGTCAGTCAAAGGAGCATGAACAAATTTACGACGACAGACCTGGAGCTCTTGCAACAATAGTTTCGGTGTTCGGTGTTCGGGGATTTGTTTCGATATCCCGAATCTTTCGACATCGGGGGATTTGAAACAATATTTTGAACCTAACGAAGGAATAGAGTCAGCGAACAATACAAGAATGTTAACGAAGGAGGTATACCTGGGAATATTGACATATATCTGTAGCCGCAACGAAATCGAATCGAGCTAACTCCAACAATATCAAGTGGAAGTAACGGTAAACTAACATTGAAGAGTCAATAACTGACAAGACATGTAAGTAAGCGAACGACTTACTTGAGGTACGATACACTTCAAAGCTGAGTACTGAGTCCTCGTTCGAAGGATGGGATTCAACCCCCGCTGATATTAAAATTGAACCATCTTGAAAGGGAATTAAGATCCAAGTTCACCCAGTGAATGAACGAATCAACATGAGAGTACGCACTACTATGGACCAGTGGCCATAATTTCGGCGTTCGGAGTCTGGCGAGTTTGAAACGTAGTCTTGACTGAATAGATTATTCTTGACCTGAACCTGAAGAATGAACTTAAAAAAGGTAAGGATGCATTGAGGAAGAGAACGTACCTTGGGTTCAACTTGGAGCAGCCAATAAGTTCAACCTAGCAAGGATTGAAAGGTGAGTAATGACTCGGGTCACTTGCTGAATTGAGAGTAAGTCGTACCGTTGTTTAGCTGGATTGGCTATGGGATTGAACTATACTAAGGACATTGTATCTATAATGAACCAATCGTCAGCCGATAACTTGTTGAATTAATGGTGAAAAGAACGTACCTGTGTACAGCACCACACCGGATTTGAACCATCTTGAGTCAATCGAAGCGGGAGCAGCATTTTCTTGAAAGCTGTTCATCATGGTCGATCTAAGATAAGCAGGTCAGTAAGAGCAAGGATGTATTGGAAAAGTGAACGCACCCCGAGTTCAAACTTAAGTTGCCTTGCATGAATCCAACGTCGACGATAGCTACAGCCTTGCAAGAAATTCAAAGGTCGAGGTCGCAGCTTGCATTCAAACTTGAACTGTCCAGCGGCTTGTAGCGAAGCGATGGTCGCATCTTGAAGGCAGCGTAAGGCAACCTAATGGTAAAGTCAGTACAGCTGTGGTTCAAAAGCGAGACAGACATACCTTGACCCGATGGTGAACAGTGAGTGATAGTCCCCTCGTTCCATTCCAACAACGCCGGGAAAGCCTTCAGATTACTAAACCTAGTCAGTAAAATAGCTATTGAATGGTCACTGGATTGGACATACCTGCGTTTCAACCAAATAGAACCCGTTCTTCCAACTTGAACTGGATACGAAGTGAAGTCATCCTCAAAAAATTGACTCGAATGCGACCAGATAGCGAAGGAGGAAAGTCATTAGAATCTGCGGGGCAAGTCAGTCAATCCTATGGCAATGAATAGACAAAGATGTATACGTTCGGCGCGAAGACACTATAGTCTCGGCTTGAATGCGGAAATCGAGGGCTTGGGTGTCGTGGCGTACGGCAATGTTGACAGTTTGCGGTCTGGCGGCGGGTTTGTGAACGAGGTCGACGGCCACGGCGCTCCGGAATGCGCAACATCTGGAGCAAACGTGGGTCAGCATAACCACATTCGTCGAGAATAAAGGGGAAATCACGTTGAACATCAAAACCAAGTCGATCCAAGGCCAATGAGAGTGTTCCGCGCTCCCCACACGGAACTTGAGGTGTAAAAAAGGCCGAAATTGGGCGGATGTTGAAGTAGAGGTTGGTGAGCGATTCGGAGTTGTTGCGGGTTGGAAGAGGCTCGAAACGGCCTGGAATGGGAAGAAAAGTCAGTCGAGGGCCTATTGTAAGCAGCAAACGAGCATACGGCCGGTGTGCAAAGGCGGTGGTCGTGGTTGATGTGCAGAAAGCAAGCGTGGGAATCGCGGTCATCGGCGTGATGGCGGCGGCGATGAAGTTGAAGTTCAAGTCGGAGTCGAGGCCGAGTTGACGCGAAGCGGATTGAATGGCCATAGTACCGGGGTGACGGTCCGTAGCTCTCCCGTGGTCCAAAAGGGTGAGAGAGGCTGTGAGAGATGAAGTGGGAGAAAAAAGAGGGAAATTAGAACCCGTCGTAAAAAGAGGGGACTCGAGCTCCGTACTTATAGCTTGAGCGCGGGCCGGTGGGTAGGATGATATGACAACTTATCCGTTCATCCGTCGGGCTCTGCGGGAAAATCATGAGTCAGTTTACTGAAAAGCCGGAAATAAGTGTCAGGCGGAAACTTACCGTATGGCCGTCGTGAGAGCCCGCAGCAACACAGAAAGCAATGATATGGTTCCTGAGGTAAATCTGGGGCCACGTTAAACCGAGATCTTGAAGATCTCGGTTACCAATTTGGGATTGATGTACAAGTTTTGTTTTTCAGTTTGAGGCCTTTAAATTGGGCCGTTGAGTGCTTCGTACGTGCCCCAAAATCTGGTTTAGAATGAATGTACTCAACTTGGTAAAAGCAATTTAGAGGGACGGTACAGGGGATGTGCGGGGAAGGGTCGCGGCGGAGTCAGCAATCGGAAGATATTCATAAGTACGTGAAATCGTGCGAGCAAAAGCCACGCACCGCATCCTGTGTGAAAGATATTATTTTCATCAGATTTATGTCATAATCCAAACCCGAAGTCCGCCGGTGTCTGTCGTATGCGCGATTCACGCCGTTTCACATAATCGTGAATTCGAGCGTACGCAGCGACCCTTGCGCTTTGAAACTCTGTGGGTGCAAAGATAAAATAGATTGTGATTTTTCCAAATGCTAAGATTGAGCCAGGGCAAGCAGGGGACAGAGAGATAACCGAGACAAGGCGAAAACGTACCAAGTGGTTTCCAAACGCATCTCCGCACGGATCGCTCCAGAACTTGCCGCAGGGGCTGTTCGTTACCAATGCAACAGATCTCCATCATATTGCGTGATGCGACGTCGGCAAGATGCTTCTGGACCCCAATTTTCGGAAAATGCGTGCAAAGGCATTTGCCGGGGCTCCGTCGTCCCTGCGCCCTTGATACGCGCCCAATAGGTCCGCCCAGGTCCCAACTTGCGCTGGGTAGGTTTCCAGAGTCATAGAGGCAAAGGGAGAGGAAGGAGAGAAAGCGGAAGATGAAGATCAGGAGCAAAATGTTGGCCTTCCTAATACGGCTGGATGGACGCATGAGTTTGCCTCTGTTTGAAAAACACGTCATCAAGGCTTTCTTCCTGATTTTCACGCCAAAAATGAAAATCTGCGGCCGTGTCCGCTTTTGCCGAGGTCCCGACCAATCCGAAGTGCCCCGATAGCACCTGGAACCCAATCCCACTGCTCTCACACGTTATTTCGCGGCCGGCGCTGCCGCCCATTTGCCCGGCGGAATATTTCGGAAAGGATTGCAAACTCTGTCGAAATGTAGCAAATGCAAAATTCTGTGCTGACTCTGACCTCAATATGCGCTTTTTATCTCAGTCTGCACTCTCTGGCCTGCCAACGCTCGCATGTTGTATCAATTCCTTGCGGCCCGAACGGGATCTCGGCGACTTAGATACCTCCGAACTTTTTCGCAGGAATTTTCACTACTTATTTTGCTCACGGCCTACGTTATATTATCCAACTCTATTCATCCCGTCGCAACCCTTCCTGGCGGCTTATTCATTTTGACTCTCCACTCAAGAAAAGTCAACCAATTTTCTTTTCTTTCTGATACAAAGTTCGTTCTGCCGGAAATTCTATGTGCCTCGCGAAGAATCCGTATTCTACCCAGAGAGCTCTTGCTGGAGCAGTCCTATGTATTCGGCACTTGACATTCTCTCCGGCAAAAGGCTATTTCGGCAAGATAAGTGATATCTTTTGATCCGCTTTTGCCAACTAAGCGACCTTCCCCGGTTTTTTTTCCGGGCCTTTCCGCGTGCACCATCTCAACAACGCAACAAGTGCGCTCTCGACCCGGCAGGACCCGGCTCAACGTCTTGTCAACATTGATATCACCGGATTTCCACTGGATTAACCACGTTCCGGACGTTTGCCGCAGCGCACAAGTCACGCAATTCGGTATTCTGCATACAGAGAGGTTTGTATTTTGTTCAGCGCTGGTAGCAGAGTTTCTACAGAGCTGTACTTCAGGCCCAGACTACGGTAAGCTGATTGCATCTCGCTACATATGTTTTATCTTCTCTCTTTCACATATCACATCAAGCGAGTCCGGAGATATTCAGCGGCCCTTTCACGTTAACATAGCGACACAATAACTTGTGCCTGAATACTCAGCTCCCTCAACGTCTTTCAGGGAGTTCTAACAGCTTGAGATTATTGTGCCATGCTCACCATTGTCTGGCAACTTGAACTGCAAAAAGCTGCATCGAGATCTCATTCCGCACACTTCCGCTCCGCAAAACACACCGGATGACCGCAAATCAGAATCTCTACTCTGTGCATGACAGATCATTTCTGCAAGCGATTTATTTACTCCCTATGCTTTTCTTTTGTGTCTGCTCAATTCATCGATTTGTTTGTAGGCTTTGAAGCCAGCTCGCAATTCACCAAAATATACACCGCCAGAAAGCACAAGTTGCGGTTTGTAGCCATCAGTAGGCGTAAGTATGTAATATTTCTCATCCCTGAAACCTCCCGTAATTATTGTATGATGTTCAGATTTACGTATGGACCACAATCAGTCCTGAGCGGCCGTCCGGGTCCCCAGAACCGGTCGCCGTTCCTTCCATACCCACCACTTTCACCCTCAAAATGCAATTCCACCATATACCGCGTTCCGCCAAGCGGCCTAAAAAATCAAGTCAGTCTTCGTTTTAATCACCATTCTGCTCATATTTTGACGCCTTTTTTGCCGGAAAAAAAGCCGCCGGCAGGCACGTACCACCCACAAGTGGAATGGGACGTGTACGCAAACATGCCTTGACATTCTGAGCCTTCTCCGAGCCGCCGGGGCGCCGCGCAGCGGCGCCAATATCGATTACACCATATATCATGTTCCGCCGAGTGGCCTAAAAACCCAGGTTAGTCTTCATTTTAATTCGCATTTGCTCATATTTTGATGTCTTTTTTCAGAAAAGTAAGCCACTGGCAGGCCAACAAACGCCAGCTGAAAGTGCAATATGGCATGTCCACCAGAAAGGCTGCATACTTTGCGCTTTCTCCGGCACATGCGGCGCCAACATCGATTACTATATGTATCGCCTTCCCGCGAGCGGCGTAAACACGCGGGTGAGCTCTCGTTTTTGATACACATTTGATTGCATTTCGACATTCAATTCAGCTTTTTTTTTCGGGGAGCAAGCTGCCGGCAGGCAAACTCCGCCATGAAGTTACCACGGGGTGTGTTCAAGAGAAATACAGTACCATCCTGCGGAACCAAAATTCATTTTTGGAGGTCCCGCGGACTCGATCAAAGTTCTCCGTCAGTTCGAGCACTTGATTTTGCCTTCTTGCTCTGAATTTCCTGACTATCAGAAGCCTGTTTTACCACCTCCCCTCGAACCAAAATTCGATTTTTGACCGTCCGGCGAGCAAGATTGTTCACCTATGTACCAAAATTCGATTTTTCGAGGTCCCGCGGAAGCGATCAGAGTTCTCTGTGAGTTCCAGCACCTGTTTCTTTCGTCCATGGTCTAAATCTCCTCACTAGCGGCTCATTGCCCAGCGTTGATTCCTCGGCGACGCCCCCGAATCAAAAATCGATTTTTTAGCCGTCCGGCAAGCATGATTTTCCGCCAGCCCAGTTCAAGTTACCGCTACCTTCGAGCTGGAATTTATCCTCACGGGGGTTATCCGTAATGTGCGTTGCAATATCTACTTGTTCCAGCCTCCTTCCTGACGCAATTCCAGTTCTCGGCGATGCCGTCGAATCAACATTGCATTGTTGGAAGTCCGGCGAGCAAGATTTTCAACTGCCAAGTTCCGGTACCTTCGAGCTGGAATTCGTCCTCACGGGGTTAAATTGCGATGTGCGTTAGAATATCTATTCCGTTCTAGCCTTTCACTGACGCAATTCCCATCCAGAATCTCATTCAATACCTGTCACCCTACGACGCGTTTTTCGCCCTGCCGACGCGTTTTCAACTTTGAAACCTTCAAAGCCGTCTCCCAGGGTGCATACAATACTTTCGACGCGTCGGCATCAACAATTTCAACCGGTATGTGTCAACTTGCCTCCAAAAACAACGATATTACTTTGTTCAGGTTTAACTATCCCAAAGGCTGCCCCGGTTGTATTACCAGGTGGATGCTAATCTTACCAGAATTACCTACAACTGATCATGACCTCCAAGATTCGTAGTCAGTAAAGTACTTAGCTTACTTCGTACTAGTCAGTAGCATAGTTCACCTTACGCCGCTTTTCAATGAGAATAAAACTCCTGCGGGGCGCAGCCATTATTTTGGCCACGTCTCGTGGGAGTTTTTTTTTGTTGAACCTGCGGCGCCAACTCTAAGTGGGGAGACGCAAGGCGCGAAAGCGACTTGGCGCGAAACGACTTAGCGTGGAAATGAGTTAGAAAGGAAACTGCGCTGAACGGGTTCCAGACGTGCTATCGCTCTGAAATTTGGGCAGCTCGTTCTTCATATCTCTTCTCGCGTCCTCTCAAAAATTCAGACCGAACGAGGGAGGGAACATCGAGAACGAGCGTGTCGTCGGTGGCGTGTCAGTCGATTCTGCTCAATTCTCAGCTAACATTCATTCAAAGACAATATATTCATGGAAGTACTACGAATGTAATACTGTACAACACTATGTATATCCATCGCTCACTTGGGATGGTCAAGGTAGGTGTATGGCGTGGGGCGGAAGGAAGCGCCAACTTGAAAAGGCGGGCGGGATGGGGTCACTAGTGCGGATGGTACCGGTGCGGTGACGTAGTGCGTTGGTCTGGATCTCATATGGGAAGTCAAGGATGCGAAAGAGGAAGCGAAAGACCACGGGGCGCGGGGCACAAAGGCAGAAGGGCGCGCGTACTAAGCTTTGACGCGATGCAGAGAGGCGGAAGGCAGTCTTAGTACTCAGTGAGGGTCTTTCTTTTCAGCCTCCGTGCGTCATCGAAGGAGGTGTAGCGTTGACTGGTCCTCGCAAGGTCGTCGCTCGAGAGCAGCGAAATAATCGCGACATTCCCACACTCCGCAGTTTACCGACACGGCTATTTAACCGTGAGTCTGCTTACTCTGCCTCTCACCGCGATGGCCTGGTGTACGTCTGTGAGCCTCACAACCCATTCAACCTGACTTTGTTGCAGACCACGCCCAATTCACCAGCAGACGCTTCAACCCGTACACCCCAAACCCTGTCGGTCTCACAACCCTCCCCAACCTCGACGCAGCCAAGAAGACCACCGCACCCGACTCCCTCTTTGGCCCCAACATCGGCCCAGTCCAGCCCGGCCCCGCATGGACATCCCACACGCAGCCTAAGCGTTTGGTCGACGCCGACGAGCTCACAACCGACACCGTCCGCGCCTGGATCGAAAAGAGCAAGATTCCCACCACTGCAACCACCACCCTCCAAGCCCAGGTAAACCTCCGACGGCCCACCCTCCGTCTTTCGCCCTTGGCTCCCGGTGCAGGCGTCAACGTGCGCGATGCCCCGCACCTCATCGAGTTCCAGTTCGACTGTGCGGCGCCCAAGTGCGGCGTGCACGTGAACGTCCTGCTCCCCCCGAGCCACCCCGACGCACCGGCACACGGCGGCGCATTGCAGGTATTCGAGGCCGTTGTTCCGGGTGGGTTCGCGCAGGCGCTCGGGCCGAGCGATGCTGCCGTCATCGAGCTCGCGCGCTTCGAGCGGCTGCCGGTGGTGGCGGCGTCGTCTTCCCCTGCGACGTCTGCTGCTGCGCCAACCACTCCGGCAGCGGCTCCGGAGCGCAAACGTTTCACGCCGTTTCACTTTCGGCGTCGGAATGCGACTGCTTCCACAACCAGCGCCACACCCGCGACCCCCGCGACCGCGCGTGGATCGAAAAGAGCAAGATTCCCACCACCGCAACCACCACCCTCCAAGCACAGGTAAACCTCCGCCGCCCCACCCTCCGTCTTTCACCCTTGGCTCCCGGTGCAGGCGTCAACGTGCGCGATGCCCCGCACCTCATCGAGTTCCAGTTCGACTGTGCGGCGCCCAAGTGCGGCGTGCACGTGAACGTCCTGCTCCCCCCGAGCCACCCCGACGCACCGGCACACGGCGGCGCATTGCAGGTATTCGAGGCAGTTGTCCCGGGTGGGTTCGCGCAGGCGCTCGGGCCGAGCGATGCTGCCGTCATCGAGCTCGCGCGCTTCGAGCGGCTGCCGGTGGTGGCGGCGTCGTCTTCCCCTGCGACGTCTGCTGCTGCTGCTGCGCCAACCACTCCGGCAGCGGCTCCGGAGCGCAAACGTTTCACGCCGTTTCACTTTCGGCGTCGGAATGCGACTGCTTCCACAACCAGCGCCACACCCGCGACCCCCGCGACGCCCCTCCCCGGTACCGCCCTCGCCGTCGTCGAGGAAAAGAAGGACGAGAGCGATAACGATGACCCTGCTGGTGTGCGCGTAACGATCCGCCTCGTGGCCCTCGACGAGGCCGGGCGGGAGCTCGACGCGCCGAACGAGCAGACAGTGTATCTTGTCGTGGGGAGGCTTGGGGCGGCGCATTCTGTCGCCGATGTTACTCCGGCCGCTGCTGCTGCGTCGACTACTACTCCAGCCGAAGAGAAGGATGTCTCCGACGCGGATAAAGACGCCCCCGCGGACAAGGATAAAGATGCAGACGCAAAAGAGGAGAAAGAAGCACACGCCGACAAAGAAGCACACGCAGACGCAGACGCGGACCCCCGCCCGTGGCTCGTCCGCGTCGTCAAGCGCGAGGCCACCATCGGCCCGCATACGTTCCACCTCCACGAGATTTATGGGCTGAGTAGCGGTGAGTGTTGTTGCTGTTTCTGCTGTTTCTATCATTTTTTTCCTCTCCCCTTCTCCTTCTTCTCCTCAAACGATACTAACCCCTCCCTCCCAGCCGCTGCCCCCGCCCCCACCCCCGCCGCTACCGCGTCCGCGCCCGCGACGTACCCGCCGCAACGTGAGTGGTTTTTGTTTAGTATTCGGTATCTTGAGGGGAGGAGGAGTGAGGGAAGGAACGGAACATATTTCCGTACCCGCGTACCCACCGGTCGTCCGTCGTCCGTCGTCCGTCGTTCGTTGTCCCTTGACGCCCCGATTCTTGCCTGGGGGTTTCTGCCTCCCCTTTCCTTCTTTTTCCCTCCTCGCATCCTTCCTTTTTAACGCATCCCTCCTTTTTAACGCACGCATACTAACGCATACGAACTCGCAGCCCCCGCGGACGACCCGCCCGAGCGCGAGTGCCTGCTGTGTTTGAGTGCACCGAGGGAGGTGCGTGGCTTTGCGTTTATCCTTTTGGTTATTTGGGGGGGAGGAGGGAATGGGAGTTCGGTTTCGAAATCCACGAGCACGAGCACGAGGGAGAGCAGAGACACGACGTCCTTTGACGTCGACGCTCATTGCGGTCGCGTTCCCCATGCTTGTGTCACTCTCATTCCCTCTCCCACTCCACCCCACCCTCCCCTCCCTCACTTCCTCTTCTTCCTATTTCCCCAACCCTTAAAACAAATACTAACAACACACGCAGGTCGTCCTCCTCCCCTGCCGCCACCTCGTCGCGTGCCGCCCCTGCGCGGTGAACATGTTCGAGTTTGGCGCGGGCGGCGCGATTGTCTCTGAGCCTGCCCTGGCTGCTACTTCGGTGGCTCCCGCCCCGACGACTGCCGCCAGCCGCGCACGCCTAGTGGCCGCGAATTCGCGCCCTGCCTGTCGTGTGCGGCTGGGAACGTCGGTCCTCACTACCCGCACCAAGCCGAGTGCGAGAGCGAGCATTCGCGACTACACGTGCACACTACCGCACCACAAAAGTGCGTGCCGCTTCCCTCCACGCATCCCTCTCACTAACACTAACCCTCTCCAGCTCGTCGCCGCAGCTCGTCGCCGCGCGCGCGCACTTGAAGTACACCGACGCGAAACACGGCGCGAGCGGACGGAGCACCGGCTCCAGCAGCGCGAATACGGCACCACCGAGTCGAATGGGCCGTGCACCGAGTCCGTCCGAGCAGCCGCGTCACCTGCGGTGCGCCCAACCCAAACCCACCGGCTCCCCACCAAGCGCGGGCCGACGAGTTGGCACGAAATTCTCCGCCAACGGCCCCGCGCTCTCGCGTGAATCCTAGCAGGACTCCGTCAGTCCCGGCACACCCACGCCCATTCGGCTGAAGGCGGGGGCAAGCCGTGCATGTCGAGCGCCGCGGCGGAGACGGTGCGAGTCGCCGCGTCTGTGTCGACGCGGCCAAGTTCGTCGCGGCTGCGCTTGTCCGCGCCGGGACTGATTCTCTGCATGCAGAGGTTGAGTCGATCCCAGTGGACACCGACTCGAGCGCGTCGTTTACACCCACGGCAACTGCACTGCGGCGCAGAGAGATCCGCGCGCGCTGCGCGGAGTAATCGCGCCTGTCCTGAGACGAGAAAGCGGCAGCGACGTGCTCGCTCCGAGTCGAGAAAGCTGCCGCAGGGAGACTTGAAATGTCCGCCGCGCGAGGTCGATTGCTAAGTACTAGCATTTGTCAGTAGTAGCTCATGAATTAAACGGAATTGACGCACCTTTCGAATCGTCGAGTGAGTCGCGCGCCGGGAAGATTTCAGGGAGAAGACTTCAAAGTGCAAGCTACTCGACACGACAAGCAGCTGGCGGAGCACGAACAACTGCAAGGTTAGTTGGCGATCGGCCTCCGGCGGCTGTTCTGAAAAGCAACAAAACAGCGTCGGAATGAATTCAAAATGTAACTAACAATGAGGACGTACCTGGTACATAGCTAAAGCACTCGCGGGAGCACAGTACGTAGTGCTTTCGGTAGCGCCGCCGGGCTTTGCGGGGAATTCAACACGAAAATGTGCGGGAGGTTGACGGCGCATCACAAGTCTAGCGCCGCGTTGGTCTCCGTCGACCTTTTTCTGGAAAAGCTGCGTCAAAATGTGTTCAAAATGCAACTGAAAACGAGGACGTACCTAACATGTGAGCCCGCTCGGGGAATCACGCTATGTCGTGTCTTCTCTTCGGAGTCCCAGCTCGTGCATTAAACGTGCAGCACGGTCTTGGTTTGCTGGATACAGGGCGTTGACGTTGGCCTCCGGCGGGTTTTCCCTGAAAATAAACGCGTTAGAGCGATGTTGAAATATAAATGAAAACGAGAACATACCTGGAATTCAAACTGGCTCGCGGGACGGCGATACGTCGTGTGTTCGATGTTCCTGAAGTGGGCCGAAACCCTCGAAATTCAACCACAACCTCCCGAGATCCAACCACAAAGTGATGCTATACTGGTGTCAATGCCGGTGAACCACTTCAAGTAGAATTCGACCTACATTTACTTGGGGGATAAGAACTTAGAACAGAAGATAGTCAACCACCGTACTCTCGAGTTAAAACGGACTTGCGTGCATACCCTCGACTTCGGTTCACTGCATTACTTGTGTCGAAGAGTCCCGATTAAAAAATTGTGGGACTCGAAGGTTGAAGCTGAAGTTTATCGAGACTGTGTAATGTAGTTCTGTCAGCCAAATATTCGACGCCACCATGCAGCGGCGGCTCGGCGGGAAAGTACAGAAGCGGGAGATCAAAAACGGCGCGGCAGGCGTTGGCCTCCGGCGGTTTTTCCCTAAAATAACGCGTTAGAGCGATGTTGGAATGCAAATGAAAACGAAGACATACCTGGAATTCAACCTCGCTCACGGAACGGCGATATGTCGTGTATTCGATGTCCCCGCGATAGGCCGAGATGCCCGAATGCTGGCGAGATCCAACCAGAGAATTTGAAAAAGGATGGCGTTGACGTGGATAGTAGTCTTCAATGCATCCTTCCACGCAAATATAAGATATGTTGGAGCTTTGGGTGAGGAGAAGGGTTGGCATGTTCAGCACTGGAACGATCAGTGGAACCTAAAGTAGAGGTTAATTCGAGTTGAAATGGACTTTGAACAGATATGAACGTACCTGAAGGGACTTGAATAGTCGAGAGTGATCTATCACCCAGACAAATTGACGAAGAACTAACAGTGAAAGGTCAACATTTGAGAAGTGCAAGAATATCGTACATGTGTTGAATTCAAGACAAAAGTGGACATACCTCAGATACAAAACGTTCCATCAACCTTGAACTGAACGGGATGGTTGAAATATGAAGGATGCTGCTGTATTGGACTGGGTGTATGCTCAAGTCGAGTTGGGCTTGGTAGTATGCACGTCGAAGGTATGGAACCTATTCAAAGACAAGTCAGATAAGAAGTATAAGAATTGAACAATACGGGGCATACCTGCGACCCGAGTCAATACAGTCATAATTCCGGCGTTCAGAGTCCCACGAGCTTGAAGCGTGATCTTAACCGAATAGATTATTCTCAACCTATAAGAATGAACTCGGTAAAGGCAAGGATGTGCTGAGGACAAGAACATACCTTGGGTTCAACTCGACGCGGTCAAAAGGTTCAACCTACACAGCAAGGGATGAAGGTGAGTTGATGGTTAGCTGGATCGAGAATAACGAATAACTCGAACATACCGTTGTGTACTTGGATTAGCTATGAGATCCAACTACGCCGAGTACAATGCAACTATACTGAACAAATCGTCAGCAAAACTTGTTGAATTAACGGTGAAGAGGACGTACCTGTGTTATGCCCCACACCGAGCTGAACCGCTGTGAAGTCAATCCAAACGGGGGTGTTGATCGTCATGTTCGATCTAAGATAAATAGGTCAGTAGAAGCAACCATGTGTTGAGAAAATGAACGTACCTTCGTTTCACTTGACTTGGATTAAACTGACGCAGACAATAGCTTCGCCCGTGCAAGCAATCCAAGATGAAGCAATCGGCCAAAGTCGAAGCTTGAATTCAAATTTACAGTGTCGAGCGGTTTGTAATGAAGTGAAGTAATGAACACAGATTTGAAAGGATGGTGATGCAGGGCGATCTATTGAAAAAAAGTCAGTACAGATGTGGCGTAAAAAGAAGGCAGACATACCTTGACCCGAAGGCAAACAGCAATAGTTCCCTCGTTCCAGGTCAACAACGCCCTGAACGCATTCAATCCACTAAACCTAGTCAGTAAAATAGCGATTGAATGGACATTAACTCTGACATACCTGCGTTGGGGTCAACCCCAAGTTGAATCCATTCTGCAAACTTGACACGACGTGAAACAAACTGGAGTTGAATGGGGCCAAATAGGGGGGGGGAAATCCGTTAGAATCTGCGGGGCGAGTCAATGAATATTATAAGATTATAAGCAATGAATAAACGACGATGCATACTTTCGGCGTGAAGGCACTATAGTCTGGGTTTGAACGCGGGACCGGAGGGACTGAATATCACGGCGTATGGCGGTGTTAACGTTTTGCGGCGTGTGGAGGCGCATTTGTGAATGAGGCCGACGGCCACGGCGCTCCGGAATGTGCAACATCTGGAGCAAACGTGGGTCAGCATAACCACATTCAACGAGAATAAAGGGGGAAATCACGTTGAAGACCGAAATCAAGTCGATTTAAGGCCAACTGAAGCGTTCCGTGGTGATGGCAGGAGATTTGAGGTGTGAAAACTAAAAAGGCCAAAATTGACCGGATGTTGAAGTAGAGGTTGATGAGCGATTCGGCGTTGGTGCGGGTTGGAAGAGGCTCGAAAAGGCCTGGAATGGGAAGAAAAGTCAGTCGAGGACCTGTTGTAAGCAGTGAGCGAGCATACGGCCGGTGTTTGAAGGCGGTGGTCGTGGTTGATGTGCAAAAAGTTGGCGTGGGAATCGCGGTCAAATCGGCTTGATGGCGGCGGTGGTGAGGTTGAAGTTTAAGGCGGAGGGGAGGCCGGGTTGGCGGGAAGCGAATTGAATCGCCATAGTTCCGGGATGAATAGTCTAGTTCTCCCGTGATACAGGAATAGGAGACAGGTTCTGAGAGGGAAGTGAGGGGAAAGAGGGGGAAATAAAAACCCGTTGCAAAAGGGCGGATTTGAGCTCCGTACTTATAGGTTGAGCGCAGGGCCGGTGGGTAAGGTGATATGACAGCTTATCCGTTCATCCGTCGGCCTCTGCGGGCAAAGCATAAGTCAGTTTACCGAAAACGCGGACATAAGTGTCAGGCGGAAAATTACCGTATGGCCGTCGTGAGAGCCCGCAGAAACCCAGGAAGCAATGAGATGGTTCCTGAGGTAAATGTGGGGCCACGTTAAACCGAGATCTTGAAGATCTCGGTTACCAATTTCGGATTGATGTTCGAGTTTTGTTTTTCAGTTTGGGGCGTTTAAATTGGGCCGTTGAGAGCTTCGTACGCGCCCCAAAATTTTGTTTCAAATGAATGTGCTCACCTGGGTAAAAATAGTTTAGAGGGAGAGTACAGGGGACGTGCGGTGAAGAGTCGCGATGGACTGAGTAATCGGAAAATATTCGTAAGTGCGCGAAATCGTGCGAGTAAAAGCCACGCACCGCATCTTATGTCAAACATATTGCTTCCATCAAATATATGTCATCATCCCAGCCCGAAGTCCGCCGGTGCCTGTCGTAGGCACAATTCGCGCTGTTTCCGACAATCGTGAATTCGAGAGTACTCAGCGCCAATTGCGCTCCAGAAATCTGTCAGCACAAAGATTAAATAAATCCAAAACTTTTCGGGTGCCAAGTTTGGAACGGGGCGAGCAAGGGACAGAGAAATCGCCGAGACAACGGGGAAACGTACAAAGTCGTTTCCAAACGTATTTCCGCACGGATCGCTCCAGAATTTGCCGCAGGGGCTGTTCGTTTCCAATGCAACAGATCTCCATCATATTGCGTGATGCGACGTCGGCAAGATGCTTCTGGACCCCAGTTTTCGGAAACTGCGTGCAAACACATTTGCCGGGGCTCCGTCGTCCCTGCGCCCTTGATACGCGCCCAATAGGTCCGCCCAAGTCCCGACTTGCGCTGGGTAGGTTTCCAGAGTCGTAGAGGCAAAGGGAGAGGAAGGAGAGAAAGCGGAAGATGACGATCAGGAGCAAAGTGTTGGCCTTCCTAATACGGCTGGATGGACGCATGAGTTTGCGTCTGTTTGAAAAACACGTCATCACGGCTTTCTTCCTGATTTTCATGCCAAAAAATGAAAATATGCGGCCGTGTCCGCTTGTGCCGGGGCCGCGGCGGCTATCCGGTGCCCGATAGCACCTGGAACCCAATCCCACTGCTCACACACGTTATTTCGCTTCCGGCGCTGCCGCCCATTTGCCCGGCGAAATATTTCGGAAAGGATTGCAACCTCTGTCGAAATGAATTGATGCAAAATTCTATGCTGACTCTGACCTCAATATGCGCCTTTTATCTCAGTCTGCACTCTCTGGCCTGCCAACGCTCGCATGTTGGATCAATTCCTTGCGGCCCGAACGGGATCTCGGTGATTTAAATACCTCCGAACTTTTCGCAGGGACTTATATTGCTCACGGCCCACGTTATATTATCCAACTCTATTCATCCCGTCGCAACCCTTCCTGGCGGCTTATTCATTTTTGACTCTCTACTCAAGAAAAGTCAACCAATTTTCTTTTCTTTCTGATACAAAGCTCATTCTGCGAGAAATTCTATGTGCCTCGCGAAGAAGCCGTATTCTACCCAGAGATCTCTCCCTGGGGCAGTCCTATGTACTCGGCAGTTGACGTTCTCTCCGGCAAAAGGCTATCTCGGCCAGATAAGTGATATCTTTTGATCCGCTTTTGCCAACTAAGCGACCTGTTCCTCGGTTTTTTTAGGTTTTCTTCCGGGCCTTTCCGCGTGCACCAACTCAACAAGGCGACAAGTCCTCTCTTGACCCGGCTCAACTCGGCGTAAACGTTGATATCTCCGGATTTTAACTGGATCAACCTCGTTCCGGAGCTTTGATGCAGCGCACAATTCACACAATCCGGTCCTTTTGCTTCACAGAGGATGGATTTTGCCCAAAGCTCGTAGAAGCGGAGCGAGAGCTTTTGCGGACCAGGTCCAGACTATGGTAAGGGGGTTTCCGGCTCTCACACCATAAAATTTATCATCACTCTTTCACATCGCATCAAAAGAGGCTAAGCCCGGATATATTCAGCGACCCGCTTGCGTTCACCATAGCGACGCCACAGCTTGTGCGTGCATACCCGGGCCTCCTTTTGCTGCTCAGCAAATTTTAGCAGCTTCGTCCTGTTGTGCGGTGCTCACCGTTGGTTGTCTAAAAAGGGGAAGTCCAACTTTTTCATGCTGGAGAAGAAAAGATGCCGCGAGTCGGAATTACGAGTTCTGATGCATCAGTTTAACACGCGAATGTGAGGTGATTTTCTTTCCCCGGAAGCTTTCCTCCCGGTTAGTTATTCTGTGTCCCTGCTTTGGATTTTTCTCAACAGGTAGGTCAGTTTAAACTTGCCAGAATACTCATGAATCTACAGCTTGCAGCCCGATGTGCTTGTTCATTCAAGACCGTTCGAACTGAGGGAGGTAAGCACATGCCATCCCATCCCTGAAATCTTGCGTAACAATTTTTCTGATGTTTAGATGTTTACCGCAATCAGTCCTGGGCGGCCGCTCTGGTCCCTGGTAACCCAGGCTTACGTCTATACCACCACCCACGCCAGTCCTCTCTGCCCTTTTTGCCCTCCAAAATGCGAAAACACCATATATCGCGTTCCGCCGAGCGGCCTAAAAAACCAAGTCAGTCTTCGTTTTAATCGCCATTCTGCTCATATTTTGACGCCTTTTTTGCCGGAAAAAAAGCCGCCGGCAGGCACATACCGCCTACAAGCACAATGGGACGTGTCTGGGAGACATTTTGAACTGTCCCCGA
Organism: Mycena crocata; assembly: GCA_029281795.1. NCBI lineage: Eukaryota > Fungi > Basidiomycota > Agaricomycetes > Agaricales > Mycenaceae > Mycena > Mycena crocata. The sequence goes on from JARJCP010000059.1 coordinate 402,210, forward strand.
GCCGCCGGGGCGCCGCGCAGCGGCGCCAACATCGATTACACCATATATCATGTTCCGCCGAGTGGCCTAAAAACCCAGGTTAGTCTTCATTTTAATTCGCATTTTGCTCATATTTTGATGTCTTTTTTCAGAAAAGTAAGCCACTGGCAGGCCAACAAACGCCAGCTGAAAGTGCAATATGCCATGTCCAACAGAAAGGCTGCATACTTTGCGCTTTCTCCGGCACATGCGGCGCCAACATCGATTACTATATGTATTGCCTTCCCGCGAGCGGCGTAAACACGCGGGTGAGCTCTCGTTTTTGATACACATTTCGACATTCAACCCAGCTTTTTTGTCGGGGAGTAAGCTGCCGGCCGGCAAACTCCGCCGTGAAGTTACCACAGGGTGTGTTCAAGAGAAATACAGTACCATCCAGCGGAACCAAAAATCATTTTTGGAGGTCCCGCGGACTTGATCAAAGTTCTCCGTCAGTTCCAGCACTTGATTTTGCCTTCTTGCTCTGAATTTCCTTACTATCAGAAGCCTGTTTTACCACCTCCCCTCGAACCAAAATACGATTTTTGACCCTCCGGCGAGCAAGATTGTTCACCTATGTACCAAAATGCGATTTTTCGACGTCCCGCGGAAGGGATCAGAGTTCTCTGTGAGTTACAGCCGTCCATGGTCTAAATCTCCTCACTAGCGGCTCATTGCTCAGCGTTAATTCCTCGGCGACGCCCCCGAATCAAAATTCGATTTTTAGCCGTCCGGCAAGCATGATTTTCCGCCAGCCAGGTTCAAGTTACCGCTACCTTCGAGCTGGAATTTATCCTCACGGGGGTTATCCGTAATGTGCGTTGCAATATTCACTTGTTCCAGCCTCCTTACTCCGAGCTCACGCAATTCCAGTTCTGGGCGATGCTGTCGAATCAACATTTCATTTTTGGAAGTCCGGCGAAAAAGATTTTGAATTTCCGCCTGAGTCCAAGGTTCCGCTGCCTTTGTGAATTGGAGTCTTTCCTCAAGAGCGGTTAACCGCAATGTGTGTTTCAATCCCTCCTTCATTCTATCTTTTTACTGACACACTTCCCTTCCGAATCCGCATTTTCAACTTTTTCTGATATCCTCGTACGTGCTATCCCGCGACGCGTTTTCCGCCCGCAACGACGCGTTTTTGCACTTGAACCCTTCGAAACCCCCTTCAACAGTCTAAGGCTATACTCTAGAATAGCTTCGACGCGTCAGCATCAACAAGTTCAAGCGGTATGTGTCAACTTACCTCAAACACCAACACAATTCACCATCCTCACTTCTTTCCCTAGGCCGTATTACCAGGTGAATTCTAACCTTACCAGAATTACCTACAACTGATCATTACCTCCAAGATTCGTAGTCAGTAAAGTACTTAGCTTACTTCGTACTAGTCAGTAGCATAGTTCACCTTACGCCGCTTTCAATGAATTAAAAGAACTCCTGCGGGGCGTGGCCATATGCATTATTTTGGCCACGTCTCGTGGGAGTTTTTTTTTTGTTGAACCTGCGGCGCCAACTCTAACTGGGGAGACGCAAGGCGCGAAAGCGACTTGGCGCGAAACGACTTAGCGTGGAAACGAGTTAGAAGGAAACTGCGCTGAGTTAGCTGCTGCTCTGGAATCTGGGCAGCTCGTTCTTCATATCTCCTCTCGCGTCCTCTCAAAAATTCAGACCGAACGAGGGAGGGAACATCGAGAACGGCGAGGTCGCCGTTCACAGCCACAGACGCGTCGCACTCGATTTACTCAATTCTCAGCTAACATTCGTTCAAAGGCACTGGTATATGTTCATGGAAGTACTACTGTAATACTGTACAACACTATATGTATGTATATCCATCGGTATGCACGAGCATACTCACTCGGGATGGTCAAGGTAGGTGTATGCCGTGGGGCGGAAGGAAGCGCCAACTTGAAAAGGTGGGCGGGATGGGGTCAGTAGTGCGGATGGCACCGGTGCGGTGACGCAGTGCGTTGGTCTGGATCTCATATGGGAAGTCAAGGATGCGAAAGAGGAAGCGAAAGACAACGGGGCGCGGGGCACAAAGGCAGAAGGGAGCGCGTACTAAGCTTTGACGCGATGCAGAGAATGTCCGTACTCAGTGAGGGACTTTGTGTTCAGCCTCCGTGCGTCATCGAACGAGGTGTAGCGTTTGAGTGGTCCTTGCAAGGTCGTCGCTCGTTGAAAGCAGCGAAATAATCGCGACATTCCCACACTCCGCAGTTTACCGACCCGGCTATTTAACCGTGTGTCTGCTTACTCTGCCTCTCACCGCGATGGCCTGGTGTACGTCTGCCAGATCTCTGCGGTCTTCAACCTGACTTTTATTGCAGACCACGCCCAATTCACCAGCAGACGCTTCAACCCGTACACCCCAAACCCCGTCGGCCTTACAACCCTCCCCAACCTCGACGCAGCCAAGAAGACCACCGCACCCGACTCGCTCTTTGGCCCCAACATCGGCCCAGTCCAGCCCGGCCCCGCATGGACATCCCAGACGCAGCCTAAGCGTCTGGTCGACGCCGACGAGCTCACAACCGACACCGTCCGCGCCTGGATCGAAAAGAGCAAGATTCCCACCACCGCAACCACCACCCTCCAAGCCCAGGTAAACCTCCGACGCCCAACCCTCCGTCTTTCGCCCTTGGCTCCCGGTGCAGGCGTCAACGTGCGCGATGCCCCGCACCTCATCGAGTTCCAATTCGACTGTGCGGCCCCCAAGTGCGGCGTGCACGTGAACGTCCTGCTCCCCCCGAGCCACCCCGACGCACCGGCACACGGCGGCGCGCTGCAGGTATTCGAGGCCGTTGTTCCGGGTGGGTTCGCCCAGGCGCTCGGGCCGAGCGATGCTGCCGTCATCGAGCTCGCGCGCTTCGAGCGGCTGCCGGTGGTGGCGGCGTCGTCTTCCCCTGCGACGTCTGCTGCTGCTGCGCCAACCACCCCGGCAGCGGCTCCGGAGCGCAAACGGTTCACGCCGTTCCACTTTCGGCGTCGGAATGCGACTGCGTCCACGACCAGCGCCACACCCGCGACCCCCGCGACGCCCCTCCCCGGTGCCGCCCTCGCCGTCGTCGATGAAAAGAAGGACGAGAGCGATAACGATGACCCTGCCGGTGTGCGCGTCACCATCCGTCTGGTGGCCCTCGACGACGCCGGGCGGGAGTTGGACGCCCCTAACGAGCAGACGGTGTATCTTGTCGTGGGGAGGCTTGGGGCGGCGCATTCTGTCGCCGATGTCACTCCGGCTGCTGCTACGTCGACTACTACTCCAGCGGAAGAGAAGGAGGTCTCCGACGCGGATAAAGACGCCTCAGAAGATGCAGACGCAAAAGAGGAGAAAGACGAAGCACACGCAGACGCAGACGCGGACCCCCGTCCGTGGCTCGTCCGCGTCGTCAAGCGCGAGGCTACCATCGGCCCGCATACGTTCCACTTGCATGAGATTTATGGGCTGAGTAGCGGTGAGTGGAGCTGCTGTTGCTGTTTCTATTCTTGTTCTGTTGTTTCTATCATTTTTGCTGCTTTTCTATTCTTCTCCTTCTTCTCCTCACACACGATACTGACGCCTTCATCCCCAGCCGCTGCCCCCGCCCCCACCCCCGCCGCTACCGCGTCCGCGCCCGCGACGTACCCGCCGCAACGTGAGTGGTTTTTTGCGTTTCAATATCGTCGTCATTCGTTTCCGTACCCGCGTACCCACCCGTCCTCCCCCCTCACCCTTATCCTCCTCTTACCCTCCTTCCCCCAACCCTCCCTCCCTCCTTCTTACCCTCCCTCCTCCCACTCTTTTCCATTCTCTTCATCGTATACTGATCGACTGACAACACCACCACACAGCTCCCGCCGACGACCCGCCCGAGCGCGAGTGCCTGCTGTGTTTGAGTGCGCCGAGGGAGGTGAGTGGCTTTGGGTTTATCTTTCTGGTTATTTGGCGGGGAGGAGGGAATGGGAGTTTGCTTTCGAAATCCACGAGCACGAGCACGAGGGAGAGCAGAGACACGACGTCCTTTGACGTCGACGCTCATTGCGGTCGCGTTCCCCATGCTTGTGTCACTCTCATTCCCTCTCCCACTCCACCCCACCCTCCCCTCCCTCACTTCCTCTTCTTCCTATTTCCCCAACCCTCAAAACAAATACTAACAACACGTCCAGGTCGTCCTCCTCCCCTGCCGCCACCTCGTCGCGTGCCGCCCCTGCGCGGTCAACATGGTCGAGTTTGGCGCGGGCGGCGCGATCGTGGCTGCTACTTCGGTGGCTCCCGCCTCGACGACTGCCGCCAGCCGCGCACGCCTAGTGGCCGCGAATTCGCGTCCTGCCTGTCGTGTGCGGCTGGGAACGCCCTCTCCAGCTCGTCGCCGCGCGCCCGCACCTGAAGTACACCGACGCGAAGCACGGCACGAGCGGACAGAGCACCGGCTCCAGCAGCGCGAATACGGCACCACCGAGTCGAATGGGCCGTACACCGAGTCGGTCCTAGCAGCCGCGTCACCTGCGGTGCGCCCAACACCGTGTCTCCGCTTTTGAACACCGGGAGTCCTGCCCGCCGTGCCGCGCACTCGCTGAATCCCGTACAAGTCCACTCCCCGCGCAAGCTCCCCCTGGCGCGACGAGGCGGGGACGCACGCCGTATTGTTGTCGTACGATCCCGATACCTCGCGCGCGCGCGGATTTCCGCAGGATGTCGCTCTCCCGAGCGGTCGGTCGCGGGGAGCCCAACGCAAGCCCAACGCTTCTCGTTCACGTGGCGAGCTAGTCGACGCGTCGAAACCACCGCGTTCAAGTCGAAGTGACCGCGAGGCGCTGGTGGGCGAGTCCGCCCAGTCTGAAAGTACTTCGGGCTTGGAACGCCTCGGACTGGATCGGGCATACCAGAAAATCGAATATGCCCGGCGAATGGGAATGCGCGGGAGGTGTTAGTAATCCGAAGCTGTAGTGTTGCATTGTTAGCGTTCGAATAAACAGGTTTTTCGATTCAATTTACCTGGCGGGTGCAGGATTTGGCATGGTGGAGGTGGGGGGAAGTAAAATCTTGGCCGTTGCGCGTAGGACAGATGTTCGGGCACAAATTGTCGCAAGCCGAGTGGGGTGTTTGCCTCCGGCGGGTTTTTCCTGACAAAGTTGCATCGGGATGTATTCAAAATGCCAACAAAATGAGGACGTACCTAGTAGGCCCCTCGCGGGAACACGATACGTCGTGTCTTCGATGTCTTGGCTGCTTCGGAATCGGCAATTGAACACGGTAGATTGTAAGTGAGGTGGGCGGGGGCGTTCGCCTCTGGCGGCTTTTATTGAAAAGGAAAAGAAGAGCCGTACTGAAGAGGAAAAGGAGAGCCGTCAGAATACTGTCAAAATGCAAGTAGGAATTGAACGTACTTGAACATATCACCATGCTCGCGGGACGGTGATACATAGCATATTTGACACAGAGGTGGGAGGTTAAAAACGGCGTGGTGCAAGGAAGGAGGGGGTGTCGGCCTCCGGAGGGTTTTCCTGGAAATAAAACGCGTCAGGATGATGTTGAAAATGAAAATGAAACGAGACATACCTGGAATTCAACCCCGCTCACGGGACGTCGATATGTCGTGTGTTCAATGTTCCTCAAGTGGGCCGAGATGCCCGAATGCTGGCGAGATCCAACCAGAGAAGTCGAAGGAGGGCTGGTAGGTTGTTAGCGGTGGTGGAACTCTGTCATGCGACAATTAGTAGCTGTCTTGTCTCAAAGACAAGTCAGTCAATCAACTTTTACAAACATCCAAACATGTGACATACATACCGGCTGTAATTCCAACGTTTCGAAGCACAAGGAGGGTCTCGACCTACCAAGAATCAACTTGGTAAGTATATTGCATTCAAGACAGTTTTGGGAAGTGAGCATACCTCAGTGGGTTGAACTCGAGGGTACATAACACGATTGGAACTCAGGTTGTGGTTGAACCTAACGACGACGAGTCAATACTCGGAGACCACGATACAACTGTAACTCACTCAAAGCCCGACGTCTATACAACCGACTGAAAACAACGCAAGGTCAGTCAAAGTCAAGGATGATAGTGATGCCATACCTGGGTAAAATACATGCCTAATCTCGGCGTCCATCCCAACCGTTCCGCCGAGGAACCATAGAGCCGGCGGGCGAACCAACCACACACTCTCCGCCGAAACACACGAGGACTTGACTCAAGGTACCTCAGAAGAGAGTTGAAGATGAAGAAGCTCATAAAAAACACACCTTGTTAGATCGGCAATGGAACTAAGTTCAAGTGCACTGAAAATGAGTTACACTGAAGTAACAACGACCTAAATCAAAGAAATCAATACTTGAAGCAACATGAACTGAAGGCGACTGACCTGGGACCGGACTTAGAGAGCAAAGTTGAATGAGCATCAATCATCCATTGTACATCGTATATGCGACCTATAGAGGAAGGTCAGTGAAAGACAAATACAATAAAATCAACACGTACCTGTGGCCGACACTATCCAACCATATTCTCGGTGTTGACGCAGACAGTACTCGTAGTTATAGCAAGTCCGATCTACGAAAGGAACATAAAATAGCGATTGAACCGGCACAAAATTGTACGCACCTGAGTTGTATGCCCTCAATAATACCATCCTTCTTTCAACAGTCCACCATTCTTCAAAGTTGAACCACACTCTTGAATTGAACGTCGTCTTGAACTGGGTTTGAGACGCGAGCGAAGTCAAGACCTAGTTGAACCAAGTCAGTAAGACATTTATTGAAATGTGGGTTTGAAGGAAAGAGACGTACCTCGCTGCGAGTGCGCATAGATGGTAATCCCACACTGCAATGTTTTGAAGCCCAGCTTGAAGTTGAATCGACTATTGTCAAAGCATTGTCAAAGCGTCGCAGGTCGAGACACCTCCAACTTAAACAACAATCAGTCAGTTGAAGTGTCGATACGCAAATGGACACACCTTAGACTGGTGGCTATACTTCCGGTCATGACGAAGGTTAGATGAATGAAGGACCATCTTTGAGCGAAGTGAAATGTAAGTCGACTCAACTGATAGTCAAGGAACTATAAGCAATGGCACGCAACGTAGACTAGACAGCTGTAGCGCATAGTCATCTCCTTCGAAAATCGAACGTAGCAACGTTAACCTTAAATTGAACGAGTCAGTAATTGCCAAATGAAAGCGCAAGCGGTGTACCGTAGCCCGAAACTCGTATACGACCCTCATCTTAACTTCAACCGAATCCAAAGGGTAATTTCGTTCGAAAAAGAGAACAGCGCACAGCTGAAGGTATCAATGACGATGTGTAGCATCGTATCGATATTTGAACAAAGCCCGGTAAACTTTGGTTGGATTACCAATGGGATCCGAGTACGCTATGTAGTATGCAAGTACATGGAGTGTATATATACTGGACAGGTCGTCAGCCAAAAGGTTGCAGAACTAACTTCGGTGAAGTGAACGTACCTAGGTTATGCACAGTGGGGTTGAACCACTTTAAAGTCAATCGACCACGGAGCGGTGTTTCTCTTGAAGGTTCGTCGTCCGTGGGACCCAACCTAAGATAAGTTGGTCACTAGAAGTAAAGACGTGTTGAGAAGAAAGTAAACGTACCTCAAGTCGAACAATAGCTTCGCCATTGTAGTGAATCCAAAGTGAGGCAATAGGACGAAGTCGTAGCTTGCATTCAAACTTGAAGTGTCGAGCGGCTTGTAACAAAGTGATGAACATAGTTTCGAGTGTAGCGCGACGCGACCTATTGAAAAAGGTCAGTACAGTTGTGGTACAGAAACATGCGGATATACCTCAACCCGAAATTATACTGCGATAGTTTGCTCCTTCTGAATCAACGGAAGATTTAAGTTGACTACTAAAATTAGTCAGTAAAATAGTTATCAAATTAACTTGGCCATACCTGTGTTGCGTGCAATCACAGATTGAAGCCATCCTCCAAACTTGAACCGAATGCGACGCGAAGAAGCTACCTTCAAGCTTGAATTGAATGCGGCGAGATAGAAACAGAGAAATTCTAATGCAAGTCAGTCAATGAATATCATGGGCAATAAACAAGGATACATACCTTCGGCGCGAAGGCACTATAGTCTGGGTTTGAACACGGACCTGGAGGGACTGAATATCACGGCGGATGGCGAAGTTAACGTTTTGCGGTGTGGCGGCGTGTTTGTGAACGAGGTCGACGGCCACGGCGCTCCGGAATGCGCAACATCTGGAGCAAAAGTGGGTCAGCATAACCACATTCGTCGAGAATAAAGGGGAAATCACGTTGAAGACCGAAATCAAGTCGATACAAGGCCAACAGAAGCGTTCCGTGGTGATGGCAGGAGATTTGAGGTGTAAAAACTAAAAAGGCCAAAAGTGACCGGATGTTGAAGTAGAGGTTTGTGAGCGATTCGGCGTTGGTGCGGGTTGGAAGAGGCTCGAAAAGGCCTGGAATGGGAAGTAAAGTGAGACGAGGGCCTATTGTAAGCAGTAAACGAGCATACGGACGGTGTGCAAAGGCGGTGGTCGTGGTTGATGTGCAAAAGTCAAGCGTGGGAATCGCGGTCAATCGGCGTGATGGCGGCGGCGATGATGAAGTTCAAGTCGAGACCGGGTTGGCGCGGAGCAAATTGAATGGCCATGGTACCGTGGTGACGGTCCGTAGTTCTCCGGTGGTCCAAAGGGGTGAGGGAGGCTGTGAGAGGGGAAGTGGGGGATAAAGAGGGGGAAATAAAAACCCGTTGCAAAAGGGCGGATTTGAGCTCCGTACTTATAGGTTGAGCGCAGGGCCGGTTGGTAAGAGGTTATGACGACTTATCCGTTCATCCGTCGGGCTCTGCGGGCAAAGTATGAGTCAGTTTACTGAAAGCCCGGAAATAAGTGTCAGGCGGAAACTTACCGTATGGCCGTCGTGAGAGGCCCGCAGGAACCCAGAAAGCAATTATAGGGTTCCTGAGGTAAATCTGGGGCCACGTTCAACCGAGATCTTGAAGATCTCGGTTACCGTTTTGGCTTGTTGATGGTCGAGTTTTGTTTCGTTTTGGGGAACTTGAATTGGGCCGTTGAGAGCCCGTTACGCAGACTAAAATTAGTTTGAAAATGAATGTAATCACCTGGCTGAAAATGGTTTAGAGGGAGGGTACAGGGGACGTGCGGCGAAGGGTTGCGGCGGGGTAAGCAATCGGAAAATATTCGTAAGTGCGCGAGATCGTGCGAGCGGAAGCCACGCACCGCATTGTATGTAAATAACATCGTTTCCATCAAATATATGTCATAATCCAAGCCCGAAGGCCGCCGGTGCCGGTCGTAGGCACCATTCGCGCCGTTTCCGACAATCGTGAATTCGAGGGTACTCAGCTCCTATTGCGCTCCATAACTCTGTCAGCACAAAGATAAAATGAATCCAAAGTTTTTCGGGTGCCAAGTTTGGGACGGAGCGCGCAAGGGACAGAGAAATAGCCGAGACAACGGGGAAACATACCAAGTCGTTTCTAACCGCATCTCCCCACGGATCGCTCCAGAATTTGCCGCAGGGGCTGTTCGTTTCCAATGAAACAGATCTCCATCATACGGCGTGATGCGGCCTCGGCAATGGGCTTCTGGACCCCAGTTTTCGGAAAATGCGTGCAAACGCATTTGCCGGGGCTCCGTCGTCCCTGCGGCCTTGATACGCGCCAAATGGGTCCGCCCAAGTCCCGACTTGCGCTGGGTAGGTTTTCAGAGGAGTGGAGGCAAAGGGAGAGGAAGGAGAGAAAGCGGAAGATGACGATCAGGAGCAAAGTGTTGGCCTTCCTAATACGGCTGGATGGACGCGTGAGTTTGCCTCTGTTTGAGAAATACGTCATCAACTCTTTCTTCCCGCTTTTCATGCCGAAAATGAAAACCAGCGGCCGTGTCCGCTTTTGCCGAGGCCGCGGCGGTTATCTAGTGTCCTTGGATCAATCCCGTCACCCAATCTCATTGCTTTCATTCCCTATTCCATCGCCCCGGCCGATTTGCCGCCGAAATCTTTTCAAAATATTTCAAGCTCTCTCTGAATCAATATAAATTCTACGATTCTGTACAGAATGAATGTGACCTCACTACTCCTACATTTTGTCGGTCTGTATTCCATGGCGTGGACGATCTTGCTTTTCTGAAGCAAGATTTGATGCCGTTATCAGCTCTTTCTCGCACCAACAAGTTCAACGATGGAAATCTGGCGTTGCCGCGGCCTTAGCCGAGTGTCTGACGGCACACGGCCGACGTTCCTCTTGGTGTTGATTCCATTCGTCCCGCGCAACCTTTCCCTGGCCGCTTTTCGAGTTTTTAATCCAAGAAAGTCAAGTTGGTCAGGCTGAATCTTCAACTTTACAAAGCGTGAAGTGTAGATCCTCATCTGCCCTCTCTACGGCGTGTTCTACTGGAATCTAGACCTCAGGCCACATACCAGTCACTTGTTCGCCAACACTTTATCTCGGCATGATAAGATATATCTCTCCGGTCTGCAAATCTGTCGAATGTGTCAGCTTTTGCCAAGTGCTTCGGGCTCTTCCGGGCTTCTTTTTCCGTGTGCACCATCTCAACAACGCACCAAGTGCGCTCTCCACCCGGCTCAACTCCTCTCAACTCCTCGCTACTCCTCGCCAACATTGATATCTCCGGATTTTACCTGGATGAACCTCGTTCCGGAGGTTTGCCGCGGCGCACCACTCCCACAATTCGGTCCTTTGCATGGAGAGAGGTACGTGCTTTGCTCAAAGCTCGTAGCAGCGGAGCCAGAGCTTTTACGGAAGAAGTTCAGATTATGGTAAGCGGATTTCAGATCTTACAGCATATGTTTTATCCTCACTCTTTCACAAGCTTTCACATATCACATCAAACCGGATTTATGCAGTGACCCGCTTGCGTTAACATAGCGACGCAGCAGCTTGTGCCTCAATACTCGGGAGTCTTTCTCACCTGCTAGGGGAGTTTTAGCAGCTTCAATAATGTTGTGCAGTGCTCACCTCTCATTGTCTGAAAAAGTGGAAGTTCAAATTTCATGCCGCAGAAGAAAAAAAAATGCTGCGAGTCAGAGTTACTGGTTGCCGATGTATCCATTTAACACGCGAAGGTGAGGGAATTTTTCTTTCTCCGGGTCATTATTTTGTGTTCGTGTTTTTGAATTTCTCTCAACAGGTAGATCAGTTTCAACTTGCCGGAATACTCATGAATCTACAGCTTGAGCCCGATGTGCTTGTTCATTCAAGGCCATTCGAACTGAGGGAGGTTAGTAAGCACATGCCATCCCATCCCTGAAATCTTGCGTAATAATTTGTTTGACATTCAGATGTTTGCCGCATCAGTCCTGGGCGGCCGCTCTCGTCCCTAGATACCGGCCATACTTCCGTCTATACCACCACCACCCACGCCAGTCCTCTCTGCCCTTTTTTCCTCTTAAAATGCGAAAACACCATATATCGTCTTCCGCCGAGCGACCTAAAAACTCAGGTGTGTCTTCATTCCAATCCGCTTTTTTGCGCATATTTTGACACCTTTTTTCAGAAAAAATGCCGCCAGGCACCTGCCTACAAGTGGAATGGGATGTGTACGCAAACATGCCTTGACATTCTGAGCCTTCCCCGAGCCGCCGGGGCGCCGCCAACATCGATTACACCATATATCGTGTTCCGCCGAGTGGCCTAAAAACCCAGGTTCGTCCTCATTCCAATCCGCTTTTGTGCTCATATTTTGATGTCTTTTTTCAGAAAAAAAAGCCACTGGCAGGCTAACGAACACCAGCTGAAAGTGCAATATGGCATGTCCACCAGAAAGGCTGCATACTTTGCGCTTTCTCCGGCACATGCGGCACCAACATCGATTACTATATGTATCGCCTTCCCGCGAGCGGCGTAAACACGCGGGTGAGCTCTCGTTTTTGATACACATTTGATTGCATTTCGACATTCAACCCAGCTTTTCTTTTGGGGAGCAAGCCGCCGGCAGGAAACTCCGCCGTGAAGTTACCACGGGGTGTGTTCCAGAGAAATACCATCCTGCGGAACCAAAATTCATTTTTGGAGGTCCCGCGGACTCGATCAAAGTTCTCCGTCAGTTCGAGCACTTGATTTTGCCTTCTTGCCCTGAATTTCCTTACTATCAGAAGTCTGTTTTACCACCTCCCCTCGAACCAAAATACGATTTTTGACCGTCCGGCGAGCAAGATTTTTCACCTATGTACCAAAATTCGATTTTTCGAGGTCCCGCGGAAGCGATCAAAATTCTCTGTGAGTTCCAGCACTTGTTTCTTTCGTCCATGGTCTAAATCTCCTCACTAGCGGCTCATTGCCCAGCGTTGATTCCTCGGCGACGCCCCCGAATCAAAATTCGATTTTTAGCCGTCCGGCAAGCATGATTTTCCGCCAGTTACCGCTACCTTCGAGCTGGAATTTATCCTCACGGGGGTTATCCGTAATGTGCGTTGCAATATCTACTTGTTCCAGCCTCCTTACTCACGCAATTCCAGTTCTCGGCGATGCCGTCGAATCAACATTCCATTGTTGGAAGTCCGGCGAGCAAGATTTTCAACTACCAAGTTCAGTTCAAGGTTTCGGTACCTTCGAGCTGGAATTTGTCCTCGCAGCGTTAAATTGCGATGTGCGTTACAATATCCGTTCTAGCCTTTCACTGACGCAATTCCCATCCAGAATCTCATTCAATACCTGTCACCCTACGACGCGTTTTTCGCCCTGCCGACGCGTTTTCAACTTTGAAACCTTCAAAGCCGTCTCCCAGGGTGCATACAATACTTTCGACGCGTCGGCATCAACAAGTTCAACCGGTATGTGTCAACTTGCCTCCAAAAACAACCCACTGAATCTATGAACGCTCAGCAATTCAAGGCCGTTTGGAAGGTACATATATGCTACTTGACCATCCTACACAATGTGTGTTTCCGCTGATTATTTACAATACAATACGTAGTCAGTAAATTACTTACCTAGTTCAACTCCCACTAGTCAGTAATGTACTTAGCTTTCCGCCGCCTTTCAATAAAAACGGAACTCCTACGGGGCGCGGCCATTATTTTGGCCACGTCTCGTGGGAGTTTTTTTTTGTTGAACCTGCGGCGCCAACTCTAACTGGGGAGACGCAAGGCGCGAAAGCGACTTGGCGCGAAACGACTTAGCGTGGAAACGAGTTAGAAGGAAACTGCGCTGAGTTAGCTGCTGCTCTGTAACGCGACCAACAATCTCTTCTCATCTTGTTCTTTCTCGTCCCAAAAAACCAGCTCGAACGGGCTGCACAACGTCGAGAACGAGCGTGTCGTCGGTGGCTGTACTGGCGCGTCGCAGTCGCTTTCACTCAATTCTCAGCTAACATTCATTCAAAGGCAATATAGATATCTTCATGGAAGTACTACGAATGTAATACTGTACAACACTATGTATATCCATCGGTATGCACGAGCATACTCACTTCGGATGGTCAAGGTAGGTGTATGTCGTGAGGCGGAAGGGAGCGTCAACTTGAAAAGGCGGGGTCACTAGCACTAGTGCGGATGGTACCGGTGCGGTGACGTAGAGGCCAGTGGATGGATCTCATATGGGAAGTCAAGAGGATGCGAAAGAGGAAGCGAAAGACAACGGGGCGCGGGGCACAAAGGCAGAAGGGAGCGCGCACTAAGCTTTCACGCGAGATGCAGAGAGGCGGAGTGAAGGACTTTGTGTTCAGACTCCGTGCGTCATCGAAGGAGGTGTAGCGTTGACTGGTCCTTGCAAAGTCGTCGCTCGAAAGCAGCGAAATATTAGCGTGACATTCCCACACTCCGCAGTTTACCGACACGGCTATTTAACCGTGTGTCTGCTTACTCTGCCTCTCACCGCGATGGCCTGGTGTACGTCCGCCAGCTCTCTGCGGTGTTCAACCTGACTTTTATTGCAGACCACGCCCAATTCACAAGCAGACGCTTCAACCCCTACACCCCAAACCCCGTCGGTCTCACCACCCTCCCCAACGCCGACGCAGCCAAGAAGACCACCGCACCCGACTCGCTCTTTGGCCCCAACATCGGCCCAGTCCAGCCCGGCCCCGCATGGACATCCCAGACGCAGCCTAAGCGTTTGGTCGACGCCGACGAGCTCACAACCGACACCGTCCGCGCTTGGATCGAAAAGAGCAAGATTCCCACCACTGCAACCACCACCCTCCAAGCCCAGGTAAACCTCCGCCGCCCCACCCTCCGTCTTTCGCCCTTGGCTCCCGGTGCAGGCGTCAACGTGCGCGATGCCCCGCACCTCATCGAGTTCCAGTTCGATTGTGCGGCGCCCAAGTGCGGCGTGCACGTGAACGTCCTGCTGCCCCCGAGCCACCCCGACGCACCGGCACACGGCGGCGCGCTGCAGGTATTCGAGGCCGTTGTCCCGGGTGGGTTCGCGCAGGCGCTCGGGCCGAGCGATGCTGCCGTCATCGAGCTCGCGCGCTTCGAGCGGCTGCCGGTGGTGGCGGCGTCGTCTTCCCCTGCGACGTCTGCTGCTGCTGCGCCAACCACCCCGGCAGCGGCTCCGGAGCGCAAACGGTTCACGCCGTTCCACTTTCGGCGTCGGAATGCGACTGCGTCCACGACCAGCGCCACACCCGCGACCCCCGCGACGCCCCTCCCCGGTGCCGCCCTCGCCGTCGTCGATGAAAAGAAGGACGAGAGCGATAACGATGACCCTGCCGGTGTGCGCGTCACCATCCGTCTGGTGGCCCTCGACGACGCCGGGCGGGAGTTGGACGCCCCTAACGAGCAGACGGTGTATCTTGTCGTGGGGAGGCTTGGGGCGGCGCATTCTGTCGCCGATGTCACTCCGGCTGCTGCTACGTCGACTACTACTCCAGCGGAAGAGAAGGAGGTCTCCGACGCGGATAAAGACGCCTCAGAAGATGCAGACGCAAAAGAGGAGAAAGACGAAGCACACGCAGACGCAGACGCGGACCCCCGTCCGTGGCTCGTCCGCGTCGTCAAGCGCGAGGCTACCATCGGCCCGCATACGTTCCACTTGCATGAGATTTATGGGCTGAGTAGCGGTGAGTGGAGCTGCTGTTGCTGTTTCTATTCTTGTTCTGTTGTTTCTATCATTTTTGCTGCTTTTCTATTCTTCTCCTTCTTCTCCTCACACACGATACTGACGCCTTCATCCCCAGCCGCTGCCCCCGCCCCCACCCCCGCCGCTACCGCGTCCGCGCCCGCGACGTACCCGCCGCAACGTGAGTGGTTTTTTGCGTTTCAATATCGTCGTCATTCGTTTCCGTACCCGCGTACCCACCCGTCCTCCCCCCTCACCCTTATCCTCCTCTTACCCTCCTTCCCCCAACCCTCCCTCCCTCCTTCTTACCCTCCCTCCTCCCACTCTTTTCCATTCTCTTCATCGTATACTGATCGACTGACAACACCACCACACAGCTCCCGCCGACGACCCGCCCGAGCGCGAGTGCCTGCTGTGTTTGAGTGCGCCGAGGGAGGTGAGTGGCTTTGGGTTTATCTTTCTGGTTATTTGGCGGGGAGGAGGGAATGGGAGTTTGCTTTCGAAATCCACGAGCACGAGCACGAGGGAGAGCAGAGACACGACGTCCTTTGACGTCGACGCTCATTGCGGTCGCGTTCCCCATGCTTGTGTCACTCTCATTCCCTCTCCCACTCCACCCCACCCTCCCCTCCCTCACTTCCTCTTCTTCCTATTTCCCCAACCCTCAAAACAAATACTAACAACACGTCCAGGTCGTCCTCCTCCCCTGCCGCCACCTCGTCGCGTGCCGCCCCTGCGCGGTCAACATGGTCGAGTTTGGCGCGGGCGGCGCGATCGTGGCTGCTACTTCGGTGGCTCCCGCCTCGACGACTGCCGCCAGCCGCGCACGCCTAGTGGCCGCGAATTCGCGTCCTGCCTGTCGTGTGCGGCTGGGAACGCCCTCTCCAGCTCGTCGCCGCGCGCCCGCACCTGAAGTACACCGACGCGAAGCACGGCACGAGCGGACAGAGCACCGGCTCCAGCAGCGCGAATACGGCACCACCGAGTCGAATGGGCCGTACACCGAGTCGGTCCTAGCAGCCGCGTCACCTGCGGTGCGCCCAACACCGTGTCTCCGCTTTTGAACACCGGGAGTCCTGCCCGCCGTGCCGCGCACTCGCTGAATCCCGTACAAGTCCACTCCCCGCGCAAGCTCCCCCTGGCGCGACGAGGCGGGGACGCACGCCGTATTGTTGTCGTACGATCCCGATACCTCGCGCGCGCGCGGATTTCCGCAGGATGTCGCTCTCCCGAGCGGTCGGTCGCGGGGAGCCCAACGCAAGCCCAACGCTTCTCGTTCACGTGGCGAGCTAGTCGACGCGTCGAAACCACCGCGTTCAAGTCGAAGTGACCGCGAGGCGCTGGTGGGCGAGTCCGCCCAGTCTGAAAGTACTTCGGGCTTGGAACGCCTCGGACTGGATCGGGCATACCAGAAAATCGAATATGCCCGGCGAATGGGAATGCGCGGGAGGTGTTAGTAATCCGAAGCTGTAGTGTTGCATTGTTAGCGTTCGAATAAACAGGTTTTTCGATTCAATTTACCTGGCGGGTGCAGGATTTGGCATGGTGGAGGTGGGGGGAAGTAAAATCTTGGCCGTTGCGCGTAGGACAGATGTTCGGGCACAAATTGTCGCAAGCCGAGTGGGGTGTTTGCCTCCGGCGGGTTTTTCCTGACAAAGTTGCATCGGGATGTATTCAAAATGCCAACAAAATGAGGACGTACCTAGTAGGCCCCTCGCGGGAACACGATACGTCGTGTCTTCGATGTCTTGGCTGCTTCGGAATCGGCAATTGAACACGGTAGATTGTAAGTGAGGTGGGCGGGGGCGTTCGCCTCTGGCGGCTTTTATTGAAAAGGAAAAGAAGAGCCGTACTGAAGAGGAAAAGGAGAGCCGTCAGAATACTGTCAAAATGCAAGTAGGAATTGAACGTACTTGAACATATCACCATGCTCGCGGGACGGTGATACATAGCATATTTGACACAGAGGTGGGAGGTTAAAAACGGCGTGGTGCAAGGAAGGAGGGGGTGTCGGCCTCCGGAGGGTTTTCCTGGAAATAAAACGCGTCAGGATGATGTTGAAAATGAAAATGAAACGAGACATACCTGGAATTCAACCCCGCTCACGGGACGTCGATATGTCGTGTGTTCAATGTTCCTCAAGTGGGCCGAGATGCCCGAATGCTGGCGAGATCCAACCAGAGAAGTCGAAGGAGGGCTGGTAGGTTGTTAGCGGTGGTGGAACTCTGTCATGCGACAATTAGTAGCTGTCTTGTCTCAAAGACAAGTCAGTCAATCAACTTTTACAAACATCCAAACATGTGACATACATACCGGCTGTAATTCCAACGTTTCGAAGCACAAGGAGGGTCTCGACCTACCAAGAATCAACTTGGTAAGTATATTGCATTCAAGACAGTTTTGGGAAGTGAGCATACCTCAGTGGGTTGAACTCGAGGGTACATAACACGATTGGAACTCAGGTTGTGGTTGAACCTAACGACGACGAGTCAATACTCGGAGACCACGATACAACTGTAACTCACTCAAAGCCCGACGTCTATACAACCGACTGAAAACAACGCAAGGTCAGTCAAAGTCAAGGATGATAGTGATGCCATACCTGGGTAAAATACATGCCTAATCTCGGCGTCCATCCCAACCGTTCCGCCGAGGAACCATAGAGCCGGCGGGCGAACCAACCACACACTCTCCGCCGAAACACACGAGGACTTGACTCAAGGTACCTCAGAAGAGAGTTGAAGATGAAGAAGCTCATAAAAAACACACCTTGTTAGATCGGCAATGGAACTAAGTTCAAGTGCACTGAAAATGAGTTACACTGAAGTAACAACGACCTAAATCAAAGAAATCAATACTTGAAGCAACATGAACTGAAGGCGACTGACCTGGGACCGGACTTAGAGAGCAAAGTTGAATGAGCATCAATCATCCATTGTACATCGTATATGCGACCTATAGAGGAAGGTCAGTGAAAGACAAATACAATAAAATCAACACGTACCTGTGGCCGACACTATCCAACCATATTCTCGGTGTTGACGCAGACAGTACTCGTAGTTATAGCAAGTCCGATCTACGAAAGGAACATAAAATAGCGATTGAACCGGCACAAAATTGTACGCACCTGAGTTGTATGCCCTCAATAATACCATCCTTCTTTCAACAGTCCACCATTCTTCAAAGTTGAACCACACTCTTGAATTGAACGTCGTCTTGAACTGGGTTTGAGACGCGAGCGAAGTCAAGACCTAGTTGAACCAAGTCAGTAAGACATTTATTGAAATGTGGGTTTGAAGGAAAGAGACGTACCTCGCTGCGAGTGCGCATAGATGGTAATCCCACACTGCAATGTTTTGAAGCCCAGCTTGAAGTTGAATCGACTATTGTCAAAGCATTGTCAAAGCGTCGCAGGTCGAGACACCTCCAACTTAAACAACAATCAGTCAGTTGAAGTGTCGATACGCAAATGGACACACCTTAGACTGGTGGCTATACTTCCGGTCATGACGAAGGTTAGATGAATGAAGGACCATCTTTGAGCGAAGTGAAATGTAAGTCGACTCAACTGATAGTCAAGGAACTATAAGCAATGGCACGCAACGTAGACTAGACAGCTGTAGCGCATAGTCATCTCCTTCGAAAATCGAACGTAGCAACGTTAACCTTAAATTGAACGAGTCAGTAATTGCCAAATGAAAGCGCAAGCGGTGTACCGTAGCCCGAAACTCGTATACGACCCTCATCTTAACTTCAACCGAATCCAAAGGGTAATTTCGTTCGAAAAAGAGAACAGCGCACAGCTGAAGGTATCAATGACGATGTGTAGCATCGTATCGATATTTGAACAAAGCCCGGTAAACTTTGGTTGGATTACCAATGGGATCCGAGTACGCTATGTAGTATGCAAGTACATGGAGTGTATATATACTGGACAGGTCGTCAGCCAAAAGGTTGCAGAACTAACTTCGGTGAAGTGAACGTACCTAGGTTATGCACAGTGGGGTTGAACCACTTTAAAGTCAATCGACCACGGAGCGGTGTTTCTCTTGAAGGTTCGTCGTCCGTGGGACCCAACCTAAGATAAGTTGGTCACTAGAAGTAAAGACGTGTTGAGAAGAAAGTAAACGTACCTCAAGTCGAACAATAGCTTCGCCATTGTAGTGAATCCAAAGTGAGGCAATAGGACGAAGTCGTAGCTTGCATTCAAACTTGAAGTGTCGAGCGGCTTGTAACAAAGTGATGAACATAGTTTCGAGTGTAGCGCGACGCGACCTATTGAAAAAGGTCAGTACAGTTGTGGTACAGAAACATGCGGATATACCTCAACCCGAAATTATACTGCGATAGTTTGCTCCTTCTGAATCAACGGAAGATTTAAGTTGACTACTAAAATTAGTCAGTAAAATAGTTATCAAATTAACTTGGCCATACCTGTGTTGCGTGCAATCACAGATTGAAGCCATCCTCCAAACTTGAACCGAATGCGACGCGAAGAAGCTACCTTCAAGCTTGAATTGAATGCGGCGAGATAGAAACAGAGAAATTCTAATGCAAGTCAGTCAATGAATATCATGGGCAATAAACAAGGATACATACCTTCGGCGCGAAGGCACTATAGTCTGGGTTTGAACACGGACCTGGAGGGACTGAATATCACGGCGGATGGCGAAGTTAACGTTTTGCGGTGTGGCGGCGTGTTTGTGAACGAGGTCGACGGCCACGGCGCTCCGGAATGCGCAACATCTGGAGCAAAAGTGGGTCAGCATAACCACATTCGTCGAGAATAAAGGGGAAATCACGTTGAAGACCGAAATCAAGTCGATACAAGGCCAACAGAAGCGTTCCGTGGTGATGGCAGGAGATTTGAGGTGTAAAAACTAAAAAGGCCAAAAGTGACCGGATGTTGAAGTAGAGGTTTGTGAGCGATTCGGCGTTGGTGCGGGTTGGAAGAGGCTCGAAAAGGCCTGGAATGGGAAGTAAAGTGAGACGAGGGCCTATTGTAAGCAGTAAACGAGCATACGGACGGTGTGCAAAGGCGGTGGTCGTGGTTGATGTGCAAAAGTCAAGCGTGGGAATCGCGGTCAATCGGCGTGATGGCGGCGGCGATGATGAAGTTCAAGTCGAGACCGGGTTGGCGCGGAGCAAATTGAATGGCCATGGTACCGTGGTGACGGTCCGTAGTTCTCCGGTGGTCCAAAGGGGTGAGGGAGGCTGTGAGAGGGGAAGTGGGGGATAAAGAGGGGGAAATAAAAACCCGTTGCAAAAGGGCGGATTTGAGCTCCGTACTTATAGGTTGAGCGCAGGGCCGGTTGGTAAGAGGTTATGACGACTTATCCGTTCATCCGTCGGGCTCTGCGGGCAAAGTATGAGTCAGTTTACTGAAAGCCCGGAAATAAGTGTCAGGCGGAAACTTACCGTATGGCCGTCGTGAGAGGCCCGCAGGAACCCAGAAAGCAATTATAGGGTTCCTGAGGTAAATCTGGGGCCACGTTCAACCGAGATCTTGAAGATCTCGGTTACCGTTTTGGCTTGTTGATGGTCGAGTTTTGTTTCGTTTTGGGGAACTTGAATTGGGCCGTTGAGAGCCCGTTACGCAGACTAAAATTAGTTTGAAAATGAATGTAATCACCTGGCTGAAAATGGTTTAGAGGGAGGGTACAGGGGACGTGCGGCGAAGGGTTGCGGCGGGGTAAGCAATCGGAAAATATTCGTAAGTGCGCGAGATCGTGCGAGCGGAAGCCACGCACCGCATTGTATGTAAATAACATCGTTTCCATCAAATATATGTCATAATCCAAGCCCGAAGGCCGCCGGTGCCGGTCGTAGGCACCATTCGCGCCGTTTCCGACAATCGTGAATTCGAGGGTACTCAGCTCCTATTGCGCTCCATAACTCTGTCAGCACAAAGATAAAATGAATCCAAAGTTTTTCGGGTGCCAAGTTTGGGACGGAGCGCGCAAGGGACAGAGAAATAGCCGAGACAACGGGGAAACATACCAAGTCGTTTCTAACCGCATCTCCCCACGGATCGCTCCAGAATTTGCCGCAGGGGCTGTTCGTTTCCAATGAAACAGATCTCCATCATACGGCGTGATGCGGCCTCGGCAATGGGCTTCTGGACCCCAGTTTTCGGAAAATGCGTGCAAACGCATTTGCCGGGGCTCCGTCGTCCCTGCGGCCTTGATACGCGCCAAATGGGTCCGCCAAGTCCCGACTTGCGCTGGGTAGGTTTTCAGAGGAGTGGAGGCAAAGGGAGAGGAAGGAGAGAAAGCGGAAGATGACGATCAGGAGCAAAGTGTTGGCCTTCCTAATACGGCTGGATGGACGCGTGAGTTTGCCTCTGTTTGAGAAATACGTCATCAACTCTTTCTTCCCGCTTTTCATGCCGAAAATGAAAACCAGCGGCCGTGTCCGCTTTTGCCGAGGCCGCGGCGGTTATCTAGTGTCCTTGGATCAATCCCGTCACCCAATCTCATTGCTTTCATTCCCTATTCCATCGCCCCGGCCGATTTGCCGCCGAAATCTTTTCAAAATATTTCAAGCTCTCTCTGAATCAATATAAATTCTACGATTCTGTACAGAATGAATGTGACCTCACTACTCCTACATTTTGTCGGTCTGTATTCCATGGCGTGGACGATCTTGCTTTTCTGAAGCAAGATTTGATGCCGTTATCAGCTCTTTCTCGCACCAACAAGTTCAACGATGGAAATCTGGCGTTGCCGCGGCCTTAGCCGAGTGTCTGACGGCACACGGCCGACGTTCCTCTTGGTGTTGATTCCATTCGTCCCGCGCAACCTTTCCCTGGCCGCTTTTCGAGTTTTTAATCCAAGAAAGTCAAGTTGGTCAGGCTGAATCTTCAACTTTACAAAGCGTGAAGTGTAGATCCTCATCTGCCCTCTCTACGGCGTGTTCTACTGGAATCTAGACCTCAGGCCACATACCAGTCACTTGTTCGCCAACACTTTATCTCGGCATGATAAGATATATCTCTCCGGTCTGCAAATCTGTCGAATGTGTCAGCTTTTGCCAAGTGCTTCGGGCTCTTCCGGGCTTCTTTTTCCGTGTGCACCATCTCAACAACGCACCAAGTGCGCTCTCCACCCGGCTCAACTCCTCTCAACTCCTCGCTACTCCTCGCCAACATTGATATCTCCGGATTTTACCTGGATGAACCTCGTTCCGGAGGTTTGCCGCGGCGCACCACTCCCACAATTCGGTCCTTTGCATGGAGAGAGGTACGTGCTTTGCTCAAAGCTCGTAGCAGCGGAGCCAGAGCTTTTACGGAAGAAGTTCAGATTATGGTAAGCGGATTTCAGATCTTACAGCATATGTTTTATCCTCACTCTTTCACAAGCTTTCACATATCACATCAAACCGGATTTATGCAGTGACCCGCTTGCGTTAACATAGCGACGCAGCAGCTTGTGCCTCAATACTCGGGAGTCTTTCTCACCTGCTAGGGGAGTTTTAGCAGCTTCAATAATGTTGTGCAGTGCTCACCTCTCATTGTCTGAAAAAGTGGAAGTTCAAATTTCATGCCGCAGAAGAAAAAAAATGCTGCGAGTCAGAGTTACTGGTTGCCGATGTATCCATTTAACACGCGAAGGTGAGGGAATTTTTCTTTCTCCGGGTCATTATTTTGTGTTCGTGTTTTTGAATTTCTCTCAACAGGTAGATCAGTTTCAACTTGCCGGAATACTCATGAATCTACAGCTTGAGCCCGATGTGCTTGTTCATTCAAGGCCATTCGAACTGAGGGAGGTTAGTAAGCACATGCCATCCCATCCCTGAAATCTTGCGTAATAATTTGTTTGACATTCAGATGTTTGCCGCATCAGTCCTGGGCGGCCGCTCTCGTCCCTAGATACCGGCCATACTTCCGTCTATACCACCACCACCCACGCCAGTCCTCTCTGCCCTTTTTTCCTCTTAAAATGCGAAAACACCATATATCGTCTTCCGCCGAGCGACCTAAAAACTCAGGTGTGTCTTCATTCCAATCCGCTTTTTTGCGCATATTTTGACACCTTTTTTCAGAAAAAATGCCGCCAGGCACCTGCCTACAAGTGGAATGGGATGTGTACGCAAACATGCCTTGACATTCTGAGCCTTCCCCGAGCCGCCGGGGCGCCGCCAACATCGATTACACCATATATCGTGTTCCGCCGAGTGGCCTAAAAACCCAGGTTCGTCCTCATTCCAATCCGCTTTTGTGCTCATATTTTGATGTCTTTTTTCAGAAAAAAAAGCCACTGGCAGGCTAACGAACACCAGCTGAAAGTGCAATATGGCATGTCCACCAGAAAGGCTGCATACTTTGCGCTTTCTCCGGCACATGCGGCACCAACATCGATTACTATATGTATCGCCTTCCCGCGAGCGGCGTAAACACGCGGGTGAGCTCTCGTTTTTGATACACATTTGATTGCATTTCGACATTCAACCCAGCTTTTCTTTTGGGGAGCAAGCCGCCGGCAGGAAACTCCGCCGTGAAGTTACCACGGGGTGTGTTCCAGAGAAATACCATCCTGCGGAACCAAAATTCATTTTTGGAGGTCCCGCGGACTCGATCAAAGTTCTCCGTCAGTTCGAGCACTTGATTTTGCCTTCTTGCCCTGAATTTCCTTACTATCAGAAGTCTGTTTTACCACCTCCCCTCGAACCAAAATACGATTTTTGACCGTCCGGCGAGCAAGATTTTTCACCTATGTACCAAAATTCGATTTTTCGAGGTCCCGCGGAAGCGATCAAAATTCTCTGTGAGTTCCAGCACTTGTTTCTTTCGTCCATGGTCTAAATCTCCTCACTAGCGGCTCATTGCCCAGCGTTGATTCCTCGGCGACGCCCCCGAATCAAAATTCGATTTTTAGGCGTCCGGCAAGCATGATTTTCCGCCAGCCAAGTTCAAGTTACCGCTACCTTCGAGCTGGAATTTATCCTCACGGGGGTTATCCGTAATGTGCGTTGCAATATTCACTTGTTCCAGCCTCCTTACTCACGCAATTCCAGTTCTCGGCGATGCCGTCGAATCAACATTCCATTTTTGGGAGTCCGGCGAAAAAGATTTTGAATTTCCGCCTGAGTCCAAGGTTCCGCTGCCTTTGTGAATTGGAGTCCTTCCTCAAGAGCGGTTAACCGCAATGTGTATTTCAATACCTCCTTCATTCTATCTTTTTTTACTGACGCACTTCCCTTCCGAATCCGCATTTTCAACTTTTTCTGATATCCTCGTACGTGCTATCCCGCGACGCGTTTTCCGCCCGCAACGACGCGTTTTTGCACTTGAACCCTTCGAAACCCCCTTCAACAGTCTAAGGCTATACTCTAGAATAGCTTCGACGCGTCAGCATCAACAAGTTCAAGCGGTATGTGTCAAACACCAACACAATTCACCATCCTCACTTCTTTCCCTAGGCCGTATTACCAGGTAAATTCTAACCTTACCAGAATTCCCCACGACTAATAATTACCTCCAAGACTCGTAGTCAGTAGTCAGTAAAGTTCTTAGTTTTACCAGTAGTCAGTAGCATAGTTCACCTTACGCCGTCTTTCAATGAAACAAAAAACTCCTGCGGGGCGCAGCCATTATTCGGTTGCGCTCCGTGGGAGTTTTTTTTTGCTGAAATCGCGGCGCCAACTCTAACGGGGGAGACACAAGGCGCGAAAGCGACTTGGCGCGAAACGACTTAGCGTGGAAACGAGTTAGAAGGAAACTGCGCTGTTGCTGCTATCGGTCTGTGACGCGACCAGACTGCTCTTTATATCCTTCCTAGCATTCTCTCAAAGATTCAGGTCGAACGGGCTGCAGAACATGGAGAACGAGCGTGTCGTCGGTGGCTGTACTGGCGCGTCGCAGTCGCTTTCACTCAATTCTCAGCTCACATTCGTTCAAAGGCACTGGTATATATTCATGGAAGTACTACTGTAATGTACAACACTATACGTATATCCATTGGTATGCACGAGCATAGTACTCACCTGGGATGGTCAAGGTAGGTGTATACTGTGAGGCGGAAGGAAGCGTCAACTTGAAAAGGCGGGCGGGATGGGGTCACTAGTGCGGATGGTACCGGTGCGGTGACGTAGAGGCCAGTGGATGGATCTCATATGGGAAGTCGAGGATGCGAAAGAGGAAGCCAGGAAAGACCAGGGGCGCGGGGCACAAAGGCAGAAGGGAGCGCGTACTAAGCTTTGACGCGATGCAGAGAGGCGGAAGGCGGTCTCTGTACTCAGGGAGGGACTTTGTGTTCAGGCTCCGTGCGTCATCGAACGAAGTCGAGCGTGCTCTACAGCTTTTCTTTCCACAAGGGAGCGGATGAGAGAAAGGCAGCGAAATTAGCGCGACATTCCCACACTCCGCAGTTTACCGACACGGCTATTTAACCGTGTGTCTGCTTACTTTGCCTCTCACCGCGATGGCCTGGTGTACGTCTGCGAGCCTCACAACCCATTCAACCTGACTTTGTTGCAGACCACGCCCAATTCACAAGCAGACGCTTCAACCCGTACACCCCAAACCCCGTCGGTCTTACAACCCTCCCCAACCTCGACGCAGCCAAGAAGACCACTGCACCCGACTCCCTCTTTGGCCCCAACATCGGCCCAGTCCAGCCCGGCCCCGCATGGACATCCCACACGCAGCCTAAGCGTTTGGTCGACGCCGACGAGCTCACAACCGACACCGTCCGCGCTTGGATCGAAAAGAGCAAGATTCCCACCACCGCAACCACCACCCTCCAAGCACAGGTAAACCTCCGCCGTCCCACCCTCCGTCTTTCACCCTTGGCTCCCGGTGCAGGCGTCAACGTGCGCGATGCCCCGCACCTCATCGAGTTCCAATTCGATTGTGCAGCCCCCAAGTGCGGTGTGCACGTGAACGTCCTGCTCCCCCCGAGCCACCCCGACGCACCGGCACACGGCGGCGCATTGCAGGTCTTCGAGGCCGTTGTCCCGGGTGGGTTCGCGCAGGCGCTCGGGCCGAGCGATGCTGCCGTCATCGAGCTCGCGCGCTTCGAGCGGCTGCCGGCGGTGGCGGCGTCGTCTTCCCCTGCGACGTCTGCTGCTGTGCCGACCACTCCGGCAGCGGCCCCGGAGCGCAAACGTTTCACGCCGTTCCACTTTCGGCGTCGGAATGCGACGGCTTCTACAACCAGCGCCACACCCGCGACCCCCGCGACGCCCCTCCCCGGTGCCGCCCTCGCCGTCGTCGAGGAAAAGAAAGACGAGAGCGATAACGACGACCCTGCCGGTGTGCGCGTCACCATCCGTCTTGTGGCGCTCGACGAGGCCGGGCGGGAGTTGGACGCGCCGAATGAGCAGACGGTGTATCTCGTGGTGGGAAGGCTTGGGGCGGCGCATTCTGTCGCCGATGTTACTCCGGCTGCTGCTGCTGCGTCGACTACTACTCCGGCTGCTGCTGCTTCATCTACTACTACTCCAGCGGAAGAGAAGGAGGTGTCCGACGCGGATAAAGACGCCTCAGCGGACAAGGATAAAGATGCCAACGCAAAAGAAGAGAAAGAAGCACACGCCGAAAAAGACGCAGCCGCAGACGCAGACGCAGACCCCCGCCCGTGGCTCGTCCGCGTCGTCAAGCGCGAGGCTACCATCGGCCCGCATACGTTCCACTTGCATGAGATTTATGGGCTCAGTAGCGGTGAGTGTTGCTGCTGTTTCTGTTTCTATTCTTGTTCTGTTGTTTCTATCATTTTCTCCTCTCCCCTTCTCCTCACACACAATACTGACGCCTTCATCCCCAGCCGCTGCCCCCGCCCCCACCCCCGCCGCTACCGCGTCCGCGCCCGCGACGTACCCGCCGCAACGTGAGTGCTTTCTCTCCTCACATCATTTTTCACTGCTACGGAAACACATCTTGACTGATGATATGAAAACACACACATCTGATGATACGAAAACATACACTAACACCGTCTTTTCGCAGCCCCCGCCGACGACCCGCCTGAGCGCGAGTGCCTGCTGTGTTTGAGTGCGCCGAGGGAGGTGGGTGTTTCGTCCGCTTCTTTATTTGGGGGGTTTCTTTTTCTTTTTCTTTTTGGGAGAGTGGGTGGAGGAGCGGGGGGAGAGCATTTCGCTTTCGGAATACACGAGCATCAGCACGAGGGAGAGCGGCTCTCCCTGCGCGATAACCAGTTCGCTGCAGGCGCGCGTCGCTGCACGAATGCTGACGTCGTACATTACTGTCGCGTTCTCCCATTCTACTCGCCCATCCCACCCACCCACCCTCTCCTTTCTCCTTTCTCCTTCTTGACGCTCACGACGCTCCCTAATATCTATTGCCGAATACTTCTTTACCCTCCACTCTCCTTCCCACCCATACTACATACTAACACCACCCCCAGGTCGTCCTCCTCCCTTGCCGCCACCCTCGTCGCGTGCCGCCCGTGCGCGGTCAACATGGTCGAGTTTGGCGCGGGCGGCGCGATCGTCGCTGAGGAGGCCTCTGAGCCCGCCCCCGTTGTGGCTCCCGTGCCCGCGACCACGACGACGCCTGCTTCTCCTGCTCCCACTACTACGGCTCCTGCTCCTACTACTACGGCTCCTGCTGCTGCTGGTGCTGGAGCCGAGGCCGCTGAGGGAGCCCCAGCGGAAGGTGGTGAGGGTGCGGCAGGAGCAGCAGCGGACGCAGGAGGAGTAGCTCCGTCGGATGGAGTACCAGCAGCGGAAGGAGCGCAAGCGCAAGCACCGGCGGTGGTTACGCCCGCTCCAGTACCGACACCGGCACCGACGGCGGCGAGGAGAAAGCGCAAGGCAAAGGGGTGGTTCTGTCCCGTTTGTCGGCAGCGTGAGTTGGTTGCTTTGGATTTTGTTTTGTTTTTGTTTTTCGTCTTGATGTTTTTCGACTTCCTTGTCATTATACTTCCCCCTCCCCCCCTCCCCTTCTTCCATTATTTCTTAAATACTAACCTTCCATTCATTTCTCAATTCGACACCGACCTTCCATTCGTTTCTTCAATCCTCTCTTGTCGTCCGTTCCTCCTCCTCTCCTCTCATTGTCGTCCATCCTCCCTCCTCTCCGCTCATTGTCGTCCATCCTCCCTCCTCTCCTCTCATTGTCAATACCGCACCGTACCAACGCCTTGGCCCTTTTGTTCCGATACGATTCTCCTTTCGAATCCGTGCAAGCGCGTTTTTGCTACGATACGATACGATTCACCTTCCTTGCTGTGTTCGCCTTCCGTCTTCTCTGCCTTTCTTCCTTCCTCTCTCCCCTCCCCTCCTTCGCATTATTGTTTTCCCTTGTCTCATTCATTCATCTATTCGTCATTTTCACACGATACTCACGCTCTTCACAGCATACACCTCGCTGCTGCGCATCACTACCGCGCCGCCGCCTGTGGACGCCGTTGCGCCCATGCCCAACTCGCCGACTTCGCCCGGGGGGAATAATGAGGGTGCGGCGACGGGCACGAATGAGGGTGGGAATGGGGAGGAGGGTGAGTGGGTTTTTCACCGATTTTCTCAGTGTGAGGGGACGTTGCGAGGGCAGACGCAAGCGGAGGACGGGGGTAGAGGACGTGAAGGAGGAAGGAGGAAGGAGGAAGGAAGAACGAGCACTCGACGGGCTTGTGCAGGCCGTTAAATTCTCTTTCGCTTTCACTTTCACACATCTTTCTTTCGTCCCACGAAACGAAACTAACCGTCGTTTTCTTTTTCTCGCACAGGCGGCGGCATCCTTGGCGGGCTGAGCGGGCTGCGGCCGGCGTTTTTGCGCGGGCTGTCGATCCGCGACCGGGCGCGGCCGGCGGATGTGGAGGCGCAGTAGGACTGGTCGTGGGTGCTGTTTATCTGTTACATGTCTGCGTAGGCAGTCAAGGGGGCGACTCGGAGGGCGGTGAATGGCGTGAGGGCGACAAGGAAAGGAAAGGAGCAGGAGAAGGTAAGGCGGTGGCGGTGGCGGTGGTGGGTTTATTCAAGAGTGAAGACTCGGACGATGGGGTGTATGTGGTGGAAGGTGTGAGGAGGAAGGAGGAAGGAGGAATGATGCAAGGGAAGAGGAGGGGACTGTACGATACGATACGATATGATACGATAGACGATACTATGATACGATGTGCTAGGATATGGGATACTGACTGTATGTACTGTGTGCAGAATTTGATTTCAAATTGTGGGGAGGCAGATGCTGAGGTATGCAGGACAACGTGCTCAGCTGTACGCTGAGACGCATCGTTAAGTAGCAGAGTTGGCAAGCTGCGGCACAGTGTCCGAATATTTCTCTGAATCAGCGGATCGAGGCGGTGATTCGGGAAGCCAAAGGGCTTAGAAACAAACATGGCCAAGCTCTCTCTCGAGTCGTTCTCAGCTCAGTGTTGGCCCGAAGGCCGAAGCCTTCAAAAAATTGGAGGCCTCCAAAGGCATTCAGGAAGGTCTCCAAGATTTTCGGCAGGCTTTTGGAGCCCTTCAATTAGCACGTGTGCGTCAAGGAACGATCTGGTTTTTTTTTTCTCGCTCGCTCGTTTCCACTCATCGTCTTGCACTGTACCGATCCCATGGCCACCACTGGTATTTGACCCCATTTCTACAGTTGGGAGATAGAATGGAAAACAGGGGAACATATTGCATCGGCTGTGTCAAGCATCACCTGGACGACACCGGTATCTACCAGCGACTCTCTACCAAATCCAATGAAGGATGAATAAGCAAGTTGGCACAATGTTTGAAGTAACAAATCGGGTGGGGGTATACCGTGGGAAAATTAATCGGAGGCCTCCAAACAGCAATCAATTGAAGCCTTCGGCATTCGGAAGGCCTCCAAAATTCTTGGGACCCGGATGGAGGCCTCCACGGCCAACACTGTCTCAGCTCGCTTGGCTCCGAGTCTTTGTTGGCTCTCTTAAGTTTGTAACTGCAGCGCAACACATTTGCCCTCTGAATATTCCCGACGACTGACGGTGCACTCAAGGCTCTCGAAGGAACTCCCGTTTGTTCTTCTTTTTCTCTCTTCACGGATGTATATCAGGTGAGGCACGAGCAAATGTTGATACTACAGCGTATGTCTTAGAGAGACTAGACCAAATATTCATTCTTCCATATCCTCTTGCTTACAATGCCATGGTCGACCGATTTTTCTATAGGGGCATGATACTTCGCAAATCTACAAGAGGAACCAGGGAGCTTTCAAAAAGGGATCCACACGCTCTCTGATTCGGCGCTACGCCAAGTCAAATGTTCAACCAATGTTCAACACATAAGACCCAGATACTTTTAGTATGCAGGCACTACTCGGTACAGGGAGGCACAAAGAACAGGGAAACTAGTACATATCAAACGAAAGAAGATTGCATGCATATATCCCCCTCTTGAGCTCCACCCAAGCCGTACAAGATCCCCACTAGGGCTCAAACTTACTTCACTTGCCCTGGCCTCCTTCGGCATCCAAACACCAGCATGGGCAAAGCAAACGGCACAAATATTTCTGTGTTGCAATTCACTTGCAATTCCCTAATGCCACAAGGCGTCGAACTGGTAATTTCTTTATCAGAATGTGGGGATTGGGTCAGCAAGTTACCGGGTACATACTTGGATGTATCAAGTTAAAGTTCTTCGTGCCACTGCCGAAGAAGGCAATAGGCGACATATGGGATGGAGAACACCAACAAACTAAATACCATCACAGTGGGTAACACATAGAATGGTTTTGGATCTTAGACAAATATGAATAGTTAATGATCGTGTCTTCGACTCGTTCACCGACTCACCGCTGGAGCTAGTCAGCATTGCTATAGATGCCGCAAAGAAGATTGATCCGAGAACGAACAGGAACCATTGCCTCCTCAGGTTCACATCCCAGTTTACTCGATAAAAAAAGTTGAGAAGATATTCAAAGTTGAGAAGAGATCCGAGAATGTAGCGGAGAGGGAAGCGGCGGAGAAAGATTTGGCAGATGCGAATCAAGATCCTTGTGACCAGGATGAAAATTGCGACTACGATGAGTATGACGATGGAAACAATGCTGCCGAGAGCGAATTCATCGAGGCGGGTATTCTTTTTTAGAAGCCATTCTTCTGCTCGAGGAAACGAATACACCACCTGGGTGGATCTTTAGTATCAATGCCTTCATGCGGAGATTGCCATTTACTGTACTATTTCGACCAAGTATTCGCGGGGTGTGACCTGTGACCCCAAGTCTTCATTTTTCAAGTATTCATCACCAGCTGGGACCTGTGACTTGAATTTTCAAGTATTCATTTGTTGAAATGTTGAATTTTGATTACGGCCCGGCCACCGAATTGCAGACGAATCAGCAACATCCGATTCGCTATCATTCGGCTTAATTTGAGCCCGATAACGCCAAGTACACACCTTTTGGGATTACTTTAGCGACGATGCCAAGCCAGCGTGAAAATTTCCACCGTCTGCCATGGCCACATTCGACAAAAACGACTGGATCTCACAGGGCAAGACATGGTCGAAGAATATCCCGCCGCATGTCAAACGGTTCTGCACAGCCGACTTCGCAATCCCCACCGCAATCGCGGAAAAAATCCTACCTGATGCAGGGATTTCAATCCGGGCGCTTCTGGATTTTACTCTCCCGCGCCCTGCCTTGAATCCTGCGAGTGCAACCCAAAACACAGCTATTTCTTTCACCAAGAACACCCCTACTCGTGTCGACGCATCAGCTATTCTACGCCTATGTCATCTTGACATGCCTGCGATTCCTGTGATCCGCAAACTTGTCAATGCTGGGAAGCAGGCGTGGCTAGATGGCTTTACCGCGGTCAAATACGCACACATCACCGGCGACACGGTCTCCAACTTCCCTTTGTGGATCATTACTTACTGGAACGCGGTCATCGATATCAGGCTACACGTTCGAAGCCCGTGGACTGATGCTATAGACTGGGTCGGCACGCAAATGCAGCAGAAGAAGCGCCCAGAACTTCGGCAGGTTGCGACAGAAACTAACCGACTACTGGGTGTTCTTCCTTGGAATGCGCCGAAGCGCGGGCTCTCTGATGCAGCACCAATCCATACTCTTTTTCGTTGGCTCGGCTTCAATTGGTTGAGCAGCACAGACGAGGATGACGCGCTCGAGATGTTGCGGGAAAAGGTGGCTGGTGATCCAGATCTTGTTGGAGTACGCGTGGAGTCAGTCTATTTCACGGAACGACTTGCGCAGGCATTCAAGGAGCGCGAGTCTGACACGTACGGAACATCGCAAGCCACGCGGTGGTTGCACTCCTTGGGGGACGATATCTTTCGCCTCGGGGACCGGCTGATCACCATTGTGCACCTCGGGGTTCATAACAAAGAAAAGCACTGGATTGCCATCGACGTTGATGGCCCAAAGCATGTACTGAATTACGGCGACTCCTTCGGGAAGAAGATCCCTTCGGCCCTTCGTGAAGCATTCGAGTGGTGGGCAGCACAGCATGTCGGCACGCCGCTCGAGTTTGGGACTATGGCTATCTCGGTGCAAACAGACGGTCATTCGTGCGGTGTATTAGCACCGATTGCCGCTGCACACGCTGTATATCCGACACAAACTCCATTAATCCATCAGGACGATGTACGTTTCGAGCGCCTGACTGTGTTTAATCGCATTGCGAATCGAATTCTCGATAGGGTACGTGATTTAAAACCTACCCAGCCCTCCAAGTCACTGAACTTGAATTTGTACAGATTGCAGATGCGCAAGCAGAAGAGTTGGCCGTGCCGGCTGACTCGCCGGAACACGGCATCGAGATCTTCTCACCGCCGCCCTCTTTTGTAAAGCTCGCACGTTCCGCAGCGTTCACATTTTCAGTCCCAAAACACACGGATTCACCCAGTTCAACCTTGAAACGCCCCAAAGGACATTCCAATGCGCCGACACCTAATGCGAGCCCCCAGAAAAAACGTGTTCGCGACGCTGTTCGCGACCGTAGCCCTCCACCTGTGCTCCGGTTCGAAGTGCCTATTGCCTCGCCACCTCAAACTCCTTCCGTTGCATCCACAACTGATGTATTTGGTGCGATTTCGGACCGGTTCGAGGTGCCCGTCGGTACAGCGGTGCAGGATTCGACTACGTCCACTCTGGATGGGTTTCAGTCCGTTTCGCCCGCTCGTTCCATTTCCCCTGCTCGCTCCGTTTCCCCCGCCCGCTCCGTTTCCCCCACCCGTTCCGTTTCCCCCGCAAAATCCCAGTCAAAAATCAAATCATTCTTCACAAAACCCACCCAGGTTGCCCAATCACGCATCAAGGCATTTTTCAAGCCGGCTACGAAACAGGAAAAGGAGGCGCAGTTGGCGCGAGAGGCCGAGAGGAGAAAGAACACGCGAGAGATTCGAGAGGCCGAGGAGGCGCATGCGAAACACGCTGCATTGTTGAAAGGAAGGGAAGATGCGAAGGAAAGAAAACGGGCAAGCCGAGCGAGAATGGTTGTAGCGAGGATGGCGGCTGAGCCCGATTGGAAACCTGGCCATGCCGGCCGGAAACGGGTATGCTATGCTTTTCTCCGAAGAGATTGCATTGTTGATTTTCGCGTTCATAGAAAACCCTCGAACTCGAAGACTTGGATCGAGGCCCGGACGGGAAGTTTGCCAAGCTCGCGGAGGATTCACGTCCGCGACGTCAATTTAAAGAAGACGGAAAGCTGACTAACAAACCCAGCGGACGTAAGCAAAAACCCGAGAATGCGAAGACCGACGCAAAGCAGGTCAACTGGGTGAATCCCCTCATATGGTCCCAGATTCAAACAGCGCGGCTCAAGGCCGCAAGTTGGAAACCAAGTGAGATCTGTCGTGCAGCGAAGCACATGGCGCCGCAAACATTTCATCGACTGACGCCTCAAGTTGTTGGTACATGGATTGAACGTGAGGCGGGTGAATCGCGATGGAAGGCGAGTGTTCTCGAGCGAGTTAAAACTGGTTCTGCGCCTGGAGGACAATCCACTCGATGCGGTATTCTCGTACGTCGTTTTATTCGTCCGACTCGTTTCCGTGGTCTGAATGAGTACAGGCTTCCTACCCTGAGCTCTGCACCAAGATACGCCGTCATCTCGAGTCCCTGCGTGCGGTGGGCGTCGCACTCACCCTCGTTACAATCCGAGGAATTATGGTCGCATTAATCAAGAAGGAGCAGCCGCATATTTTTAGCCGCGAAGCGATTGACGGGAGTCACTTCCGTTGCTCGGATTCGTTTGTCCGCAAATTCCTGCGGGACACCATGGGGTGGAGCCAACGAACTGCGACGCGGGCAGCGCAAAAGATCCCACCCAACCACGAAGAAATACTCACCGCCGCCTTTCTTCGCGAGGCTATCATGACCCGCGACTACGCTATCCCGGCAGAACTTTGTGTTAACACTGATCAAACCCAGATTATATACCAACAGGGTGCGAAGTCGACGTGGAATAAGAAGGGGGAGAAGCAGATCGCCACCATGGGACAAGAGGAGAAGCGCGCGTTCACCTTTGTCCCATCCATTTCCAGGAGCGGTGTTATGCTTCCTGGCCAGGCCGTATTCGCCGGAAAGACTCCCCTCTCGTTGCCGCATCGCGACTCCCGTGGATACGAGGAAGCAATGAATCTTGGGTTCAAGCTGGAGTCGTCAAAGAACGACAAATATTGGTCCACTCAAACGACCATGAAGTCGCTCGTCACTGACATTATTGCACCGTATTTTGACAGGATGAAGCGTGAGTTGAACCTCCCCGCCTCGCAACATTCCCTATGGAAAATCGACTGCTGGTCTGTCCATAGATCGGACGAGTTCCGGACGTGGATGAAACTGAACCATCCTACCATCCTCCTTTGTTTCGTTCCAGCCGGCTGCACCGGTCTTTTCCAGCCACTCGATGTGGGTATTCAACGGGTAATGAAACAGAGTATGAAGCGCTCGGCTCACAGCGATGTCGTTGAAGAGGCAACTGCTCTTCTTGCTTCCGATGCCGGTGACAACAGTGACGAAGAAACCTCAGCAGATCGATCACACCTCAAGCTCGACACAACACTCCCCAACCTACGAAATCGGTGTGTTGGCTGGATGGTCGACGCATTTCATGTATGCAACAACAAGGAGCTGATTCTGAAAGTGAGACGATCTGGCAGCAATCCGAGACGTCAATTAATCATTTTTCCAGTCCTTCGAACTCTGCACCGTTGGCGAGTTCAATTGCTCTCATGCGAGTTTGACGTCCCCCGCTGCTCTTGCTGCTCTTAGGAACCTTCCCACAACGAACCGCGCCCTCCATCTCGAGCTCACTGGTGAAACAGAGGCCCGACACGAAACCGCCGACGAAGATTTGTTCGCTGACGACGAGGAACTGCTGGGCTACAACGATGAGAGTGATATACCTCTTGATGTTGTTATTAACCACGTCACTTCGGGGGGTATCGCGGCTCTGCCTGATGGGTTTGAACTGGTTGCCGATGGTAGTTTGGCACGTTGCGGTGCGGCGGAGGACACAGAGGTTGATCTGGCTGCAGATGAGCTCTCGCTGGCAGTACGTCGCCCCAAGCGCACTGCAAAAGCGCCGAAACCATATGGCGGCGATAGTATGTGGGAGGAACATTAAATATATTCTCTTGTCTGGAAAAATATTCATATCTTGCTTGTTTTTTGTGCTGTCGACATGGAAATTTGCTTAAAATGACAGGAAACATAGCCAGGGTACGCTGCGCTAAGAAAAAAATGGATTTTTCAACGTTGAAAAATCATAAAACGGCCAAGTATTCAGCGCCTCTAGTGACCTGTGACCTTTTCGCCAAGTATTCAGTTCAACCGGCCTTGTGACTAGTGACTGAATACTTGGTCGAAATAGTACAGTACCTGCAAAAAATAGCCAGTATGTCGCAAGGTCCAACATTACCACGATCCCACCGATTACGCCTACAGTGTAGTCATCTTCAAAGAGCCATGGAGCAACAGAAGGTGTCTCTTGAGCAAACTGGTTACCCCAGTAACCGCTGTGTTGGGATAAATTTTAGGATGTGTTACCACAATCAAGACATACATACATTACCGCCCAAAAGGTTCCCAAAGCCCAGTCTAGGTGAGCAGCTGCATTCGCCTCCCCGCGGAATGTCAGAATGGCTTTCGAGATACCCAATCCTAGAAGCACCGCTGTGTTCAACAATGTCCAAACAGTTATTTTAGGCCATCCACGGCGTTGGCGGAAGGAACGGAGAAGTTGTAATAAATTGGTCCGAGGACGTTGAATTCTAGAGAAAGTGAGGATGATCTTTCGAGGATCGGTGTAAGCATCATACTGAGATTCGATATCTCGCTCTGTGGTTGGCCGCTGATCTTGTTGATGTGATGATACGTTTAAATCGCTATCCCTGGTATTTCTAGGGAAAGTGAGGATGGCCTTCTGAGAGAAGAGCAGAGAAAGTATCATACTGAGGTCCACAGTTGCCACCACTCCGATCCATCAGTTCGAACTCCGAGTCCGAGGGACTCATGAAGGTTATCTACTGGGACTCTTCCCGCGCAAGAGGAGTCGGATTGTGCGCTCTCTTTCATACTAGCACCATCGATTCAATCCCAACAGCACCCTGTCGACGGTCGGACATGCTGTGATTCTGGCTTGGGTAACCAGGCTATGATTAGCTTTATGTACTATGTCGCCGGTGGAGACAAGCACCGAGATAATGGCAAGCGTCGGGTGCAATGCAGCGAAAAGAGCAGCCAGAACTCAGAAAGTTGAATTAGTACCTGCCAGCAGTCTTTTGGCAGTGGTTGATATTGTCGCAGGCTGAGAATTTTTTATCAGTGTTCGAGCGTCCAGGCGATTCACAGTCCTAAAGCAGCCGCTCATATCAGGATCAGGATTAGGCACGAGTCGTGGATGGTCTGCAGGAGGTTGGGGGAAGTGGAGGGGAAGAAGCCTATCGGTTGCCCATCGGCGCCTGTTTTGCAATTTCCGGAACTGATTTCACAGCATCCGCAGTTTCTAGATTCAAAACATAACAACCTGCAGCACGCAAAGAACACAGGCAATGCCGTGCTATCTCAGCCCGCGAGGGAATACTTCGTCACGGGCTGACGGCATTGTGATATTGATCACGACTGGTGCAGGCAAACTCGCGTTCGTAAGAGGATCCAATGAATCCATCCGCCGATGTGGGACAGTGTTCGCGATTCTTCTTGTCGTGGATTGAGATATGGCAGTGTTCCACTATAGTCGAATCGCGGGAAGTCGGCGAGTACGCATGCCATAACCGATGTACTTGTGCCATGCCATTGCCAGTGGTTTGAAAGGAGAAGACGAGGGCCTCGCCTTATTCCCAGTGTGTCCAAGAAGCGAGAGTGAGAGCAGAGGAATTTAGATGAGTCAGCATGGAAGTTGAAAAGGAAGACATTGTGTCGTTGCCGTTGGGAGTGGGTTTCGCGGTGGCGCCTGTCAGACATATTCCAGAGTATTCTCCTTCCAGCTCCTTCCACATTCATTGTCAACACGAGACATCCTACATTCGGGCATGCCATTCGGGTTACATGAAATTCTAATGTGTGGCGTGGCGGACGGGGCGCCTGTGGTAGTCCAAGTTGGATCGCGCCGCAGGCATCTCAACGCGCCTGCAGCGATCTACCGTCCCGTCCGCGGCGCAAGCCATCCATGGGGCAGTATAATGTGGTGGGCGCCGCAAAGCGTCCCCCGCCCCCGCGCTTGTAGTGATGCATCCTAGTCTCTTATAAACAGACGCTACAACTGCTAGCTCGCAAGCTCGCGATGTTGTAGTCTGTCGATTACCCGAGTGATCCGATCGTCAGTGAATGTTATTACATAAAGGTGACAATACTTCGCGTTAGGTCACACGCGTTACATCGTGCGTTGACGCGTCTTGCTGCCTCTGTGCCGTCAAATAAAAATATATTGACGCGTAAGAATGCTCTACATATCCATTGGACCACATCACAGTCAAAAAACCTGGTGATTTTACCCTCAGACTCAAATTTCTGCTTTGGTTGTGCTGCAAGCACAGTAAAATTTCCTCATGAGTTCTGCCTACTTCGGAGTCTCTACAAAGTGCAGTTGGGAAGGTTTGGTGTCTCAGATGAGTAAAAACATCCTAAGGAAGCAGGGCGCTGCAGTGGATGGTGCTAAATGGCCGCGGGGGAAAATGTTTACGTAACTTTACGTAATAAGGTCCACTGCCAACACATCAGCGCGCGGTAAACTACAGACTAGATGCATCCCGTTTGCGAACATTCCGCGACACATCATACTCCACAGGCGGGCGGCACAGATAGTAGAAACGGCCAGCGGTGCCATACAGGGAAACCGGGCTGCAGGCGCTGGAAAAAGGCTGCGACAACGCGATGGGCGGTGGGCACGAGCATGAGAAAAAATTACTGCCGGCACATCGGACCGGGAACTGCCGCAGGCATCCCAAAGACATCCCCCGATACCACCTGAGTGTATCCGTAGCATACATTTGATGCTATGTATGTAGTACGGAAACCGCCTGTTCCTCAACGGGACCGCGGCGGAATATACCTACCTACCTACCTACCACCCGATACAGCGGGCAGGAAGCGTTCGCCTCTCGCGGCGCGGGTGCAATAGGGGAGCTCAAAGTAAAAGCGGCGCCGGACGCTGCTTCGCAGATTTCGCCGGACGCTGCTCGTCAGGTGATTTTGTTGCGGTCACATCATTTGGAGCAATCAGCCAACAATTTAATCCCACCGTTTAATCCCACCGCCATCAAAAACTGTCCGTTCATCATCCTCGCCCCCGCCAGCGACTTCGGGGAGTGTTCTACAACTGCCAGACAGGTCCCCAACTTCCAGATCAAAGAAGAATATATATTGGATGGTATGTCTTGCCCGCATTGTGAATGAAGAACCATGTAACTGCTCATAAAATTGTCAAAAGCCATCCGACGTCCCCCGACATATGGCGCCCGACGTCCGCCTCAATACCGGCAGTCGCATAGAGTAGCTCGGCAAAGTGGCGCCGATGTATCGGAACAGTTCCCATCAAATCTGATGTGACCAACAAAATCACCTGACGAGCAGCGTCCGGCGAAATCTGCGAAGCAGTGTCCGGCGCCGCTTTTACTTTGAGCTCCCCTAATGGCAACACGGAAGAGCTTGCCGCCCCAGGCGCAGAAACGATCATATCTCACGAGACAGGAAGGCATGCCTCATGCAGATACACGCCTGCGCGATACAAATGTAACAAAGAAAGGCCGTGTCTGCAAGCGCAGACAGGAAGTACCTGCGGGCATGCAGTGATACACGTCGAACCACCTGCGGTGTGATACATCCCAGACCTGCGACGCAATACAGGACGGCGAATCACCTTGGGCGGAAAACAAAGCCTGTGATGCAATGCAAGCAGAATCGCCGCAGGCACAGATGGAGGATTGTCAGCAGCGGGAAACAGCGAAGAAATGGCGCCGGGCGCAGTGGGCAGAGATGCCACATAGCGGAGGGGATTGCCGCGAAGGAAAGAAAACAGGACCTGCGTGTAGATTAAGCAAGAAGGAACATGAAAAGGACGAGAGGGGTAGGAACGGCAAATGGAAGAAATAAGACATACGCGGTGAGCACGTAAAGATTTCGCCGCTGTGGAATGGCGTGTGCACGAACATGCTGAAGATGGCAGCGAACGAGCAGCAGGTGACGAGTCACCCGGGCTGATAAACAGACGTAGTCGCGTTGGCGGCGGCGTAGGGGCATAGTGGATATCCTCGGACATGGCTTTTGAAGCGATTTACTGGCAGGTGTGGGAGAGGGCTGCATGCGCGTGTGGGTGTTAGCTTTCATAGCAAGCAAAGGAGGATGGGAGGAAGCGGGACACGTACTCTGCTTGTCGTGGTGGCCATGGGCGATGACGTACGTCGAGCGACAGGGAGACACAGACGTGCTCACAGGCTGTGTTGTGCACGTCGTCCATCCATCCGTGGTGCGTCGAATGACTCGGGGGCAACTAAACTGTGACGCTTGCGCTAGGGCTTCTCGATCGTGTCGGTTGTAAGCTCGTCGGCGTCCATGCGGGCCCGGCTGGAGTGGGCCGATGTTAAGGCCGAAGCGAGTCGGTGGCGGTGGTCTTCTTGCAATTGGCAGCGTCGGTGAGGTCCGCAACAACAAATCAGTGTCAGTGAGTGGATTTATTTAAACTACAGAGTGTGGGAATATCGCAAATATTTTGTGACTTTCTCTGATCCGCTACCTTGAGGCTTTCGGAAAGAAAGCCGTAGAGCACCCGACGGACTGAGATACCACTCGACGCACTAGGCATCGTTCGATGAGTCCCGCCGCCTGCTGCAGCTCAAGACATCAACGGTATTATCGTCTACACCTTTTCCATCCCATGCCACACCGAGGACCGCATTGAGGACCCGGGCTCCTACGCCCCCATTCGCCCTCTTTTAATCCGTCCTGCGGGTATATATGAGCGCTCTACTCCCTCTCTCTGTCTCCCTGCTCGTGATCTCAGCGCCTCTACTTTGGGTGAATTACCTCCGCAAGATCCTCCGCACAATCCGTCCGATCATATCCGCACTGGTGACCGCATCCCGCCCGCCTCTTCAAGTTGGTTAGCAGGTTCGCAACACGCTTGGTGGGGCGGGAAGGAGTCGCACGCTGCAGTTCGTTTTCTCACCTCCTCTATTGTTCGTGATTTTGAACAACTTTCAGGCGCTTGTAATTTTGATCTTGTCTTCACCTGTCATTATCCTCAAATGAAGAGAAGAATCAATGATTGTGAAAATAGATGTTTTTCAAAGTCTTTGTTCCGTGTTCGAATCTTGGCGCCAAGGGAACAGGGGATGGTTTCTCTTCGTAGCATCGATTCCCCCCGTCGAAATATCTGCGGTGCCCCGCCTATTCCCCGCGTTATTGTGTGAATCATTGGAGCCGTCTTCTGAGGCGCTGCCTGCGCTCAAAATAAACACCACACAATGGACTGCCTTGGAAACAATTGGCTGTGAAACTTACTCACAGCTGTTGACTTCTCAATAGCTATAGACAGAAGCCCAGAAAAGGTCCTTCCCTGGCCCCACTACCAATGGTCGTCCTACTGCTTGTCGCTCATCTGCTGTGCGCCCAGGGACGCGCTGTGCGAGACCATCCCCAGAATCTCTGAATGCTTTCTGGTTCTTACGATGATTCAAGCAGCAATCGGCAGCTGTTGACATTGTGTGGAGCTGCCTTGCCACAGTGTTCGCGTGTATCTGGATCTCGGTACATCCTAACGTACCTCCTCCGGACCAGAGCTGCCTAGCACTTCTTTGCCACAAGCTCCAGATTATGTTGATTGCTGCCATCGCCCCTGAATTTCTGGTGTTCTTCGCGGCCAGACAGTATTTTGCCGCAGGTTGGTTTTTCAAAAAGTGAGCACTATCTGGACACTCAGATACATGTTCACACTTCCTGACTCACTGCTAAGAATTGGGTGTTTCAAAAATGCACGGTTTTTTTGTTGCCATGGGTGGATTTGTGTCACTGGACGGACATCCCATCACAACGAAAACACAACTCGAACATCCCCTTGTCGGCGCAGCGTACATTTCTGCTATACAAGCTGTGAAAGTGCAGGAAATCCTGGGAAGAAGTAAAGGGGACGCACTATCCAAAGCTATTACACTTGCGCAGACATTGTGGTTCGTCGCCCAATACCTGGCGCGGATTCATCAAGGTCTGGTTGTAACCGAAATAGAAGTTGCAACGCTGGGCTTTGCAATGGTCAATGTCTTTATATGGTTGCTCTGGTGGAGCAAACCCTTTGATGTCTGCCTACCAATTGTCGTTGGGCCTGCACTCAAACTTCCGCCCGGCCAGGATCCGCCTAGACAGGTGGTAGGTTGGTGGCAGACATGTACCGGAATAAAGCTCCGAACCCACTCCCCATACGATCCAACATCATCCTTGTCGGTGCCCACATTCTGGTCATCTGTAACCGATGACCGAGACGATGGCTTTTTTTTTCGCTACCTCACTCGTTGAGTGCATCGTCGGCATCATTTTTGGTCTCGTTCACTGTGCAGCCTGGAATATTGCCTTCCCCTCTACTCAAGAAATGTTGATGTGGAGAGCCAGCTTGTTAATAATCGCTGCAACTCCTGCGGTTATAATAGCGGCATTCACACCCCTTTGTGGATCAAAAACCAACACCCACTTCTACCGGTTCTTCACAATAGCCACGTCAATTATAATTCCAGTCTACATTATTGCCCGGCTTCTTCTCATCATCCTGGGATTTGTGGCCTTGCGAGCGGTACCCACTGGGGCATTCTTGGACATAAATTGGAGTGTTTATCTTCCACACATGTAGTGATTGACTGGCATCAGGTTGGGTTAATGGGTATAGATCGTCTCTGGATCACCGGATGGACCTGCGAAATTCCAAAGTTCAGGCATTTAGTTTCATCCTCCCTTGTGTGTACTACTGATACATGGCCAATGAAATTGTAGTTACCTCCTGGACAACTGCACTGTATATATGACGACTCTCGTGAACTGTATGAACATCTTTAGGTTTGGATGAAGAATGAGTAAGCTATTATCATACAGTACAACCAAGTTGACTGACTAGCGGACGGGCTCTATGCTTGCAACTTCCTTTCTTCTTCTTTTTTTTTGAAAAAAATCCTCTCAACTGTCCTCGGCAAATCCGCGTCAACCGCTCTCTTACATTCGTTGTTCCATTTTGTTTGTTATCAACATTGCATGTACCATTTTTTGTACATAAGGCGCGACGGACGTTGTGTAACCAGGACTTGCTCAACATCACTTGGTCGACTTCCTCAACAGTCCCACCACATCAATAAAATACCCTTTATTTTGTTGTCTCTCAGGCTCTGATTCCACTTGACCCCCTCTGGCCTTGAATTGCAATTGTACTCGCCCTTGTCCCACTGAAACCGAAACCAAAATTAAAACAAACTAAAAAACTAAAACTAAAACTAAGGCGATACAACCCCTCTTCAAGTTGTTCAAAAAAAGTGAAAATAGAATTGCTTGCTGCTTCAATTGATGAATCTAAATACGTATAGCTTTAAGGTGTGAATCGTGCAATAATATGAACGTCGAAAAAATAGTCTTGAATATCTATCTACCAAGCCAACTGTCAAAAGATTTTGAGTTTAATGCTGCTCATGGTCCAGGCATACTTCAAACGGGTGTTGTTCCCCATGGCCAGATATAGGTTCCGGTGAATAAGTGGAGTTCACTGGATGGATCGTCTATATACCAAGCTCAAACGTCGTGCAAGGACATGGAGGGACACTGGAACCAAGGACTCGGAGCTCTGATCATGACACAGAGTAAAATTATGCAAGCGACCAAAATGAAACATGTAACAGGTTTACCAGCTTAGTATGTGTGAAAAGTGGTATGGAAACCTCTGCAACATACACCAGTGTGACACGACGCACCTTTGATCATCGACATTCCCACGGTTCAGTCATCGTTCCCACGGTTCAATTCTTAACGTTCGACCAAATTAATGCTCATTTACCCCAAAGGGATCTCATCCCTCTTGACACTGGTGTACTCCTCTGTCGTGGACACAGTCGTCATACCTGTGGGTTGTATGCACTCACAGATGAATGACACTAAAAGAAACATTGCCAATCTTGCCATGCCCAACACCGACTCACAGTTGAGTGCAGGCCACGCGGATCTGTGACTGCTGTTTGGGCTTGTTTTCCGTGCAGACAGTGCCCAAGCTCAATTGGAGCAGGATGCAATTTGTTTTACTGAGTACTCTAGTCCACATAGTATGTGGAAGTTGGGGAACATGCATATAATCATACTAAATATCTATGTTGTCGTCTGTCTTAAAAATTAGGAGTAGCCATTGCATTACTAATATCCTGTATGTGGACTTCTGTTAGAGAATGAGTAATGTAAGTTCGAAAACATGGTCCTACTTTCTACTTGCCATCTGGAAAATGTACAGACTACTACGATAAGGGTGTCTGTGACTCCGTCTCGATGTTCTGCCACTCTGGCTGGATTTGGAGCGCATTGGGATCTGCATCATGCTCAAGAAGGAGTTGAAAGACTTCTATGTGGCCTGCCTCGTGCGCTTTCCGCAAGGCCGCGTCGTTTCCAGCATGGATGTCAGCCTCATTCTCCAGGAGTAGCCGCACGATCTCAAGCCAACCCCTCCTAGCTGCTTCCCGCAACGCGGCGTCTTCTCCAGCATGAGTAGAGGCACCGTTCTCCAAGAGGAGCTGCACAATCTCAAACTGGCCCCTCCGAACTGCCCTTTGCAATGCAGCATTGTCTTTGGCGTGGATGTTGGCGCCGTTCTCCAAGAGGAGCTGCACGACGCCAAGCTCGTCCATATGAATTGCCCCCTGCAATGCAGCATCATCTCCAGCATGTATGTCGGCACCCTTCTCCAACAGGAGCCGCATGACCTCAAGCTTGCCCCACCGAGCTGCTTCCTG
Source organism: Mycena crocata (assembly GCA_029281795.1). Taxonomy (NCBI): domain Eukaryota; kingdom Fungi; phylum Basidiomycota; class Agaricomycetes; order Agaricales; family Mycenaceae; genus Mycena; species Mycena crocata. Next base: position 446,597 of record JARJCP010000059.1, read on the forward strand.
CAACGCAGCGTCATCTCTGGCATGTATGTCGGCGCCATTTAACAAAAGGAACCGCACAGTGTCAAGCTCGCCCCAGTGAGCCGCTGTCCGCAACACGGCATCGTCTCTGGCGTGGATGTCGGCGCCCTTCTCCAGGAGGAGCTGCATGACCTCAAGCTTGCTGCTCTCAGTTGCTGCCTGCAATGCAGCGTCGTCTCCAGCGTGGATGTCAGCACCCTTCTCCAGGAGGAGGTTCACGACCTCAAGATTGCCTGCCCCAGCCGCTCGTTGCAATGCGTCGTCGTCTCCGGCATGGATGTCTGCACCTCTTTTGAGCAGTAATTCAACTATCCGGATGTGATTATATTCCGAAGCTGCACATAGAGGGGAGCCATTTTCGAGTTGTGGTGACAGATTGTTTGGGGATGTTCCACAATCCAGCAGATACTTGACTGTCCTGTACAGGTTTGCTGCTGTAGCAACCCATAGAGGTGAGGGGGATTCGGGCCATCCATAATCATTCCATGGGTCCGGGACTTTCCACTGACACCAATTGCTTAAGACACGCCATTCGCCAGCTCGTGAGAGCGAGTCCAGAATCATGTCTCTGAGCTCTTCTTCTGGCTCTCCGGTGGCGTGCACAAAGCAATAGTAGCAATATGGCAACAGTGCATGCTGGGCATCAGCCTCTTTCATTCTTGACTCGAGATCGGCAAGTTCTACATCAGGATCTTCTACATCGCCGAGAAGATTTTCGATTTTATCAAACACCATATAGGTAAACAGGGTGTGGGCAATTTGCGTGTGCGCATAGGGAAATCGGCCATCCAAGTAATCATGTGTGGTAAAATGGACGAGTCGGACAGTGGTGCTTTCTTGGTCTACGATGACTAGACCGGCACAGACGGATAGGATGATGGCGAGTGGCTGGTGCTTCTCCGGATTCAGGCTTTTCGCCCCTCGCTCAACAGCTAGAGCTTCTCGAAGTTCTTCAACCGACAGTGGTCTCTTCGCATTTGAGACCCACATCAAAATCAAGTCTGCGAGTTTTTTATCCCGCTCAGACTGTGCTCCGATCCTTTCCATGACTTTCCCGTATGCGGCCTCGAGGTTTTCGGATAAATTATCCAATGTATCCCGGATGTCGGAAATGGTAGAACAAGTCTCAAAAGACTCGACATGAAGTCTGGCGAGCAAAAACCTGGCAAATATTCCCTTCAGAAAAGGTACAACGTGACGAGGATCCCAGCACTTACATCCTGTCCGCACTGCTTTGGACTTTTGAGGCAATGTCATCTCGCAGTTCCAAATTCCTCTCGAGGACCGAAGTGAGGCGCCTGGATTCGTTGATCTTCTCTTTTACATATGTTTGAATATCGACCTCGGGCACGCGAATCTCAAGGATCTCGGCATTAATGTTTTGGAGGGCAACATCGTGACGGGAGGTCAACATGAGACAGACGGTCGGACCTAAGTTGGCCAGGTAATCGAGCAAAGTTTGCCGATTATTGTCCGGGGTTTCGTCCAAGGCGTCGATAACGATGTAAACCCTGTTCCACTGGGCAACAACCGAGCGGAGGATTTCGTGAATTTCGGTCAGGTCTGGTTTGGTACGCTTCTCGGAATACGCCTGAAACAATCTCTGGACTTTGTAGTCAGAGGCTATCGGTTTACTCCACACAAGTTGTCGCCAGACGGCGGCAAGAAGGTTGAATGGAGTTTGCGCATCTGTTTCTTTGTGGTTGAGATACATGCAGGCTACGCCTATATTATTGTTCTCGGCGTGTTTAGTGAGGTGATCGACAACTACGGATCTGTTGGTGAGGGATGAGCGAGGTTCCAGCATATACAACACGAGGTACTTACGCAACAACGGTCTTCCCAGCCCCAGCTGTCGTTTCCATATATTAGTTGAGAAATTGTACGAGTTTCAAATGACGTACGAATTCCACGGCCCCATAAGATCCGTGGACATCCAGTTTTCCAGCGCTTGAATTCTTCAACTGCGAGAATCCATTCTCCTGTTCCTGGCTGACGGCGACGCAAAATATCCGCCTGCCGGGTGAAAAAATTGATTGGTGACAGCCATTCAATTATTTCCTTGCGTTCGGCGTCCGTAATGGATTTCAGTCTTATTGCTGAAGTTCAGCTCGACGAAGGTTGAAGGTGAGAAGAACAAACACTGCGACATGTGTTTCTGCGATGTGTCGCGCCATTCTGTTTAGCTTTGCCTCGATGGTGATCAAGCGGTCTTCCTATGCGACATTTAGTCACGTTATACAGGATACACAATGGGCTAGAGTATTACCATGAACATATCGCGGAAAAGCCTCAGATTTTTATCGATAGAGTCCAGCTCGGCAGCGATTGCTCCGCGTTGAACGGTTTGGTTGAACCAGCTGCGTTCAGCAGCCTCAGTAAGACGCTGTTTTACGTCTTTCAGCTTTCTGTGAACAATCGATGAGTATCGTTGGATTGCGGCTCGAAACAGGAGCAACGGACTCCATGTAAGCATTTACATCCGAAGCAAGTCCAACGCTACCCCCCGGTTCGGTTCGATCGAGTTCTTCAAGCCTCAACCTGGCCTTTTCGAGGTGTTTGTTGAGAGTATTGACCTGCTTCGAAAGTGTGTCCTGTTTCCCGCTGTTATCCTCAACTTCCTATGAAAAATATAAGGATCGCTATCCTAGACCCGCCGACTACTTACTTTGTACACAGTGACAGCTTCAGCGAGGATAGCCCCGACCGGTTCAACGAAAGGAACCGACTGGAGTATCTTACCGACTTGCTGTACGACGTTCAAAATAGTCGTTAGGTTCGGCACGATGGAATCCTTGACACTGGTGGTCGGTTCTGCTTTGAACGACGTCAATTGACGCACCCAGGAATGCGGAGATAGTTACCCGGCGCTTCAGATGTAAGTTCCGTGTCGGTGTGCTGCGTAGTATTTTCAGCCGGATTTTGCTACCACCAGAGTTGATTAGACCTTAGTCTGGTGATCGCCTGAAAATACTCACAATTTCCTCAAAATTTCGCGCACTCATCGCCACCTGGAATGTAGAGGGACCCTCCGTCTCGCGGTTGTCTCCAGCTGGATTTTGCTGAGGTCAAGTGTTGGTCAGACCACAGTGCGGCAGAAATTTCGCGATGGAAAGACATACCAGAGTTGGGGATGTATCAGGGACCGACTCAAGAGCTGTTTTCCCCGTCCCCTTTCGCTTGAAAATACTGCCCATGCACGACGGGTAAGTGATATCCCCCGCTTCTGAGCTGTGGGCGTTTGGAGGATCGGTGTCCTTCTTGGCGTCCTTTCGCTTGAAAATGCGGCCCAGCAGTGTCTTTACGACATTGCCCCGTTCGGCAAGGATCCGCGGCGATGTGGACTGTGGGGCAGCAGAACCTGCTTCGGGCGGTGGGACGGCAAAGCCTGGATTTGACGTCGTCGTCGCGAGAGGAGTTGGCATCGTAGTGGTGGGCTGTGGTGAAGAACGTCTCGTGTCATCACATGCACGGCAGTTGCGTCGCATTGCATTGCATGTGCTGTACCACGTTCATGCAGGTTTTTTTTAGCTACCGCACTGCCCCGGAAGGAAAAAGAAAGCTGTGTTATTGGAAAGGAAAAGGAAAATCTATTCAAAAGGTGGTACGAACATGAAGCAGAGGCATGAAATGCCATGGGTTGTGTCAAGTTGAGGGGACCTATGATGCATGGTCTGGAGGCGATAATCGGACCATCGGGCCATAAAAACGCTTTCCGCTAACGGCGAACCGATGTCGGAGGAGGAGGAGGAGGATTGCCTGTGCGGTCCCAAAATATATATATAATGCGAGAACTCGAGGACTCACCATCAACTGGAAGGTTTTCTCCAGGAGGGTGAAAACAAGTACACCGGAGGACACTCCGCAAGACTCCGAAGACGCGCAGATGAATTCCGCCCTCATACACCCGCTCGACAGAACCAAGCGTATCCTTGGTCGTGTGGTACACTTTGAGGTCGATCCTGTTGCGCCAGAGGTTCCAACGGTTCCGTGCTGGGCTTGAACCGCCCAGCACAGCCGGAGGTGTGGGATGTGTGAGGATAGGCCCATGAAAGATCATTGCCCTTGCGGTGGGCCCTTAGGCGCCTGCGGTGATTTAACGTCCGTGCCACAGACAGTCTCTCGGCAATGCATCGCGCCTGCGCCAATCCTGAAAGCGCCTGCGGCGGTGCATCCCCTCCGCGCCGCAGGCAATCCATACCGCTGCAGCATATCCAAACGCCGGCCGCTGCAGCAAGTCAGCTGCTCCATGCTGCAGGTAATGGACGCATCGGGCACGCGCCGCATATCTCAGAACACTCCGCGGCGCAAACTCCACAGGCGAAACGGACCCCATGGGGCGCGATACAGCAGAACCTGCGGCGGGCGCATCAAAACGCCGAGTGTACGACCTGCGGCGCATTCAAGCAGAAACACCGTCCCAGAAGAAATCGCCGCAGGCGCGGTAAAGGACAAGTTGGAGACAAGAACGCCGTTGATCGGAGATCGATGATCTTTTGCTCTCACAGTTCAATCAACGTTCACCCCCAGTCAGAACAGCTGTTAGACAGCTTGAGCCCAGTTGAGGTAGATCGAAGTATCGAGGGAAATCAAGGCAGATCAATACTGCATCGAGGCAATCCTCTCGCGCCACCACTTTAGTTGCCAGATATGCTGAAGTGAACACTCGATGACGCACTCGATGGTCCGTGCGCACTTAATACTAAAGGTGTCGCGGGGAGTCGGAGTTTCAATCGTCCCTCTGTCTCTTTCCACCACTCCGAGCTCTTTGCCTCCCTTCTGTTATGCTTTCCCTCCGAATCCTCCCCACATCCATCCATCCATCCATCCATGCCGTTGCCTATTGGACTGTTGTCCTTTGGCACCTTCCCTCTCCTCCACCAGGTGAGCGTCTCTCTTCATTGCACTATGCAAGCTATTCATCGTTTCAGCTCAGATAGTCCAGGACTCCAGGTGCACGGCACAGATCTTATTTGCTTCCTGACTTAGAGGTGAGTACCTTCTTCTTCTTCAATGTGCCGATTCAGACGGCTGATAATATCGCGACTGCAGTCCGCTACTAGTCCCAGATCACGGTGCGTGATCAGTTCCATTTTCCGCAACGCGTTGGCTCACATTCCTGTCCTAGATAATCTGTTTCCATTTTCGACGCAGTTGGAGATAGCGCAGCGTATGTCGTCCCCATATATTTAATGGCTCTATTTCCTGCAGTCATCAACCAAGCTTTTGCTGCGCGTAATTCCGACACCCAAGTCCTTGCGTACGTACGTACGTACTTCCTCCTGCGCATCCATGTTTCACGCGACTGATTCTTTCTTCCAGCTCACCTCTTTTTTTGACGCCGCTTTCCTGGCCGCACTTCTCTGCCCCCTGGACGCGACGCACAACGATGGAAGGTACCATGGAGAGCGGGGGCAACGATGCTGGTGGTCTGTCATCTTCTCAAGTATCAGTCCGCAGGTAATGGCAGCGTAGCAAGTACATATGTCAATGTCCCGTAAAATACCGAATATATATTTTTATCTGCCAATATCAATGTATCTAGCACGCTCTCGATGGTGCTCAACAAAACATCGAGGACTCTCAATGGGTGTCAATTTCTCTCGATCGCGCATCGAGACACATTGAGCTATGTCCGGATTGGCGAGGCAGATCGAGAAAGGTGAACCCCAGTGAGAATAGCGGCTAGACAACTTGAGCTAGGGTGAGGCAGATCGAGAACTTTAACAGTTTCTCGATCTGCCTCGCCAATCCGGACATAGCTCAATGTGTCTCGATGCGCGATCGAGAGAAATTGACACCCATTGAGAGTCCTCGATGTTTTGTTGAGCACCATCGAGAGCGTGCTAGATACATTGATATTGGCAGATAAAAATATATATTCGGTATTTTACGGGACATTGACATATGTACTTGCTACGCTGCCATTACCTGCGGACTGATACTTGAGAAGATGACAGACCACCAGCATCGTTGCCCCCGCTCTCCATGGTACCTTCCATCGTTGTGCGTCGCGTCCAGGGGGCAGAGAAGTGCGGCCAGGAAAGCGGCGTCAAAAAAAGAGGTGAGCTGGAAGAAAGAATCAGTCGCGTGAAACATGGATGCGCAGGAGGAAGTACGTACGTACGTACGCAAGGACTTGGGTGTCGGAATTACGCGCAGCAAAAGCTTGGTTGATGACTGCAGGAAATAGAGCCATTAAATATATGGGGACGACATACGCTGCGCTATCTCCAACTGCGTCGAAAATGGAAACAGATTATCTAGGACAGGAATGTGAGCCAACGCGTTGCGGAAAATGGAACTGATCACGCACCGTGATCTGGGACTAGTAGCGGACTGCAGTCGCGATATTATCAGCCGTCTGAATCGGCACATTGAAGAAGAAGAAGGTACTCACCTCTAAGTCAGGAAGCAAATAAGATCTGTGCCGTGCACCTGGAGTCCTGGACTATCTGAGCTGAAACGATGAATAGCTTGCATAGTGCAATGAAGAGAGACGCTCACCTGGTGGAGGAGAGGGAAGGTGCCAAAGGACAACAGTCCAATAGGCAACGGCATGGATGGATGGATGGATGGATGTGGGGAGGATTCGGAGGGAAAGCATAACAGAAGGGAGGCAAAGAGCTCGGAGTGGTGGAAAGAGACAGAGGGACGATTGAAACTCCGACTCCCCGCGACACCTTTAGTATTAAGTGCGCACGGACCATCGAGTGCGTCATCGAGTGTTCACTTCAGCATATCTGGCAACTAAAGTGGTGGCGCGAGAGGATTGCCTCGATGCAGTATTGATCTGCCTTGATTTCCCTCGATACTTCGATCTACCTCAACTGGGCTCAAGCTGTCTAACAGCTGTTCTGACTGGGAACGTTCACCAGTCAGTACTTCGCCTGCAGGGCCTTTTTCAGAGTCGGGTCAGGATCACACTTTGGAATAAAGTCAAGACAGAAGATTCCGGGTTATTGATTGAAATTTATAGCTAAATCTAACAGCCCGGCCTTTCAGTGATTCACTCAATGTAGACTCAGGGTTGCCTGTCGGTCCCGCAGCTTCACGGATCTGTGGAAACATTCCGTCCAAGAGAAATCTTCAGCAGAACGGCGAATCTAAAGAGACGCCCCCGGGACTCGAGCTGCAGCTACGGCGCTGAACCCGGACAATTACCTCGGAGCCGCGGTCGGGAAAGAAAGGCGTGTTTAGGACGTCGGAACGTAGCAGCTTCTCCACACGCTTCTCGGGCACCGCACCGCCGCTCCAAATCCCTTGCCACCACAGTCTCGCTGGTTGGCATTCCTCCACAAATCATACCTCGTTCCGTGACCGCGATGTGCTACAAATTCACGCCGCTGTTGTCTGTGGCGCTGGGCTGCGGCGATGGTTGCATTCAGCGGCGCCTTATCAACCGATGCGCTCTTCCCGCTTGTGCGACGGCTTTGCTGGACTAGTCCCGCGGGCTCTGTTGGGCACTTGCACGTATCGCGCGCGAAATGCTCTTGCATGGATCAAATTTCCGCCGTCCAACTTGAACAGTACTGCGATGAACCTCACGCGATTAACGACGGTGCTTACTATGCTCCGTAATTATTCTATTCGATGTTTTGTATGGACGAGCGGTCAGTGCGTTTCAACCAAGGAACGTGTCCACCGTAATTAAAACATTCTTCCAGAATAGTTCAACTGTATCCGAATCGAAACCGGCCTCATCGTAACCAAGACTGATCCATAGCTTTCCTGAGATAAACAAATGAATGTCCGTTTTTCTTTTTCGAGAGATATCAAATTACTCACTGACAAACGTGTACCCAAACAACAGCATTCCGCCTGCCCGCTGTCGGGATCCGGTGGTGAGGGTGTGCAGCTGGATATCAGGGAAGGCCGGATGGTTATAGATCCTATCCAAGTCGCCCAGAAGCGACAACCCCATCAATGCTACAGAGGGAGGTTTATTCGCGACATCATTCGGGACGACCGGAGGGCGAGGGGCTTTACATGCACCGTACGCCTTTTTATCATCTTCACAAGCCCAGAGACGTGCTAGTTTTCCTCGCCGGCATGCCATCTCATAGCTCCTCGACAGCACCAACCTATTTTTGGCGGCGCGCATGCTCTGATTTTTCGCGCTATGCGCTCTGAGCCAAAATATTTTCTCCATGTCCTCCTCGGAACGATTGCTCGGAATGAACGTTGGAAGGATGATATTGAAGTAGCCTATGGCGAGGAACCAGTAAGATTCGTTTGATGGTTTGCTGTTCGTCAAGACTGAACGAAGGTTGAGGGCAGAATACAACATTCTAGGCAGATGTTTGATCGGGTCGGTCGATATCTACGAATGGACTCACGTCGGAAGCTCCCAATTCTGATCACACGTCTTGGCCCAAGCAATGTTGCAAACGGCGAACAGGGCACCTTGCAATGTTCTGATTAGCCCCGGACCTCACTCGCGAGTTGTGACGTACTAGATATCGAAACGGACTTGGCTTTACATTTTCTCAACATTAGCTGGGTTCGCTCGGAATCGATCGAAACAGTGTGCAGTGCCGTCTTGCGGGGTTTCCCGTACCGGCGAGGAAAAGATTGCCCGCCCTTGCTGTAACGTCAAGACAGTTTCAATCATGCAAGCCCTCACTCACAATCAGCCTTGCTTGAGTGTTCTCGAAATCAATTCGAGACACTACACGACGAAACTTTCCATATTTTGTGCGTAACAGCCTATCCTCCAACGAGGGAGGAAGGCCGGAAACCTATAGCACGAATTCTTGTAAATGAGGTATTTCAAGGACGCGTAGCACGAACATTGCAGCTGTTTTCTTTTTCAGCTCGCCAACGGAGGTTCCACTCGTCAGTCAACATGGCTTCAAGGTCTTCAGCGGTTCTGGGACTTGACACGAGGGAGAAAAACTCATTCGCGAATTGATGAAGGGCCATTCCGTCGCCTAAGAAATGCGCGGCACACAAAATCAAGTCGAAATTCTGAACGCCGGGCTCAGAGATTGCTGGGGTCGGGAGGGAGCCATGGTTCGAAATAATAAGATAGGAAAGTCGGTCGTTTGAAAGTGTACGGGGTCCATTTAAATACGCCTCAATCATCTCTGGAAGAAAGGCAAAAAATAAGGGCAGTAGGCAAACAGAGTGCTCGAAGGCCTCACCGTCTTTAGACCTTGAACAATATTCGAGACTGGAATCTGCGGATTCCTTGGTATCTCGGACGGTCTCAGGTGCCACATGTCTGCGCCCGCATATCATGAACAACAATTCGAATCAACGTTCAAATAATCGCCCAAGAACGTACATGAATCTAATGTCGTCGTAGTCGTGTATCTGAACTTTGGAGGCGAGCAAAAGATGCCTGACACGAAGAATGGCCCACACCAATGAGACACGGCTACGCTTCATGATCTCAGGCGACGAATGGAACCCCAAATGGAGGTACCTGGTTGGGGTGCCTTGAGAAACGTAGGAAAGGTGTACAGCGGGCAACATACATATCATTGGCACCGGTTTCACGAGATGGCAGGAAATAAGATATTTCAGTGTCTCCCATACGCCGCTGAAGTATATGAGATGTACCAATCGGCGGGGCAACATTCTCGGAAGAGGGAGTATTGAAGTCGAGAGACATGTGGCAGCCTGGCAAAGAAAAGTGGGGAAATGGCGACAGTAGATTTAGCGTCATTACCTAGTCATTTTAGTCATCTGCGTAGTACGTTCATCTGCGTAGTACGGTCATCTGGCTATCGGGATTCAGGCGGTTGGCTGGCAACAACCCGTAGATACATGCGATTGATCGTTACATGTTCATGGAAGGAGAAAGACGGCAAGGGCCCATTGGGGCCGTCGATCATTACTGATTGATCACTGATGAGAAATTATTCATCATGATCCCACTGAGACGAGTTTGGGTTGAACTCAAGACGGATGAGATTTTACGACATCTAGAAACATGGCCCTCTCACACCACAATGCCTCAATCATATCTACCCTACAGGTCGCAGGGGTCGTCGCTTTCTATATGTGCTCGTCGCTAGTGGTAGGTCTTCATACAGAGGCCTTTCAGGACGCTCATCGTCGCAGATGGTCTTCGTGTATGCTATTCCTATTTACGGTTCCACCCTGTCATAACCCGTAACCCACAGCAACAAGGCTGTCTTGACTAGTGCACCGGACTTGCCTCTCGTGTTCCTCCTGCTTCAGCTGCTTATTGCTGTGGTCCTTCTCTGGTTATCGGCATTCGTTTCCAGAGGGGTCGTTGAAATTCCTGAATTCGAACCTGAAGTCGCTAAAAAGCTCTTGCCGGTCGTCCTTGTCAATATTGTTGGGTTGCAACCTTTTTGTTGTCCTCCATAAATTTTTCTCAACGGTCTTTTCAGACTCGTCTTCAACACCCTCTGCCTTCGTGGAGTCGAGGCGTCGTTTTTCCAGATCGCCAGAGGACTTGTGCTTCCCCTCACCATTGTTGTGTCCTCGGTGCACACACATTCGGTCCCGAGCTGGAATGTGATTTTTGCTAGCGCTGTCGTCACGGGAGGTTTCTTATTGGGCATCGCTCCCTCCTCCAAGGTTCCGCTAATCGCCACTCCTTCCCTTCTGTCTCTCGCATACGGGGTCCTCTCATCTCTTTTCATTGCCCTTCATGCAGTTCTGATAAAGAGTTCTCTCCCGCATTGTAACAACTCTACCATACAACTTGCATGGTGGACGAATGCCGGTTCGGCAATACTGTTGTTCCCGTTTGTCTTGCTGTATGGCGAACCTTTTACTCTGCGGGATATGATAGCCGATCCACATTGGGACCCTACTGTTTTCCTCTGGGGCAGCCTTGTTACAGGAGTTTTCGGCTTCCTTTTATGCCTTGGTCAGTCCCGACCCGCACTGCTCGCAGCTCTTACCCATTACTTACCCCAATTTAAAGCGGGATTACTGAGTATCCGCGTTACGAGTCCAATCACGCACATGTTCAGCAGCGTATGTCTGTTCTCTATTTTGCACGTATAATTAGCTAAATTCTGTTCTACTCGAAGGCGGTGCGTTCCGTTTTGCAGACTGTCATTGGTGTGACTTATTTGGGAGACTTGATTACAACGTACGTTCAATCTGTTCGAGCCGGGCCCGGTGGTTCTAATGAAGATAATCAGCAACCGTGCCACTTCTATCATGATCATCCTCGGAGGGAGTTTGTAAGTTCTTCCGACGATATTTTTAGTGGATACTGTACTTATGTGGAACTTCGCAGGTTTTATACATGGATCAAAGCTGTACGGGAACCAACGGCACCTTCGCGTCAAGCCACCGATATCGAATTGAACAGCGTTGACGAGGTGGCGGAGGATAACTCGGAGGAGATTGTGTGGCAGGCGCCGGAGAAGGAGTGATTTCAAAAGTTATCTTAGTGGCCTATACAACTGTTTATCTATGATTGAATTTTTATCTGTCATATCAAACCGATGTAGCTGGCTGGCTTGTTCAATGTTGCTGGCAGAGTACAAATCTCTTCAACTGCCTGGTTTCTCCCAAAACGGAATTGGGCCTCAAAAAGCTTAAGTCGGACAAGTAAATCGCAAAATTTCGCCCTTAAAAAGCGTAACTTCCAGACACTCTTGGCAAGAGCTTCCCGCTATACGAAACCGAGAAGCTCGCGGAGTGGATGCGCGACCGAGCTACGTTGCGTGGTTCCCACAGCCGCACATGACAGACGTGGTGCGAAGACGCGTGCGCTGGACGTGCGCGGCTGAACTGAGAGAACCGGCGGGGGCGGCGCATTATAGGGCACCATACGCCAGAGATGCTGCGCCGCTCCTGCGCTCCTCGCTTGTAAATATTGTTCTGTCTGCATTGCGCGCTGCCGAGAGCCACCCACGCACAGAAGACGGGCGAATACGCGGATGCTTCTAGCCGGGCGGCTGCCAGTGCGAAGGTGTTTGCGTAAGCGTAGTGCAGTGCGGTGCGAAATGCAAGTCTGCGTGCAACGGGAAAGTAAAGTACCGGCACGCACAGAGTGAGTGCGTGTGTGCAGGCGGGCAGGTTGAAGGGAAGGAGAAGAGAACAGGCGGGAGGTCGAGGGCACAAAGCGAAGGGAAGACCGCAGGAGAGGGGTATTGAGGGCGAGAGGGTGGGTGCGGATTTGAAGTTCTAGGAGTAAATGCAAGGCTGTGAATGAAGGCTTCCACGCGCAGAAAGAGCGCATGAGCACTTCTGAGTCTATTTATGGCTCAGAATCCTCCAAGTCATAGTGAGAGATATGAGAATATCGAGAGTCAATAGAACTTGGAACGAGCTATTCTATCTGGGTGGGAGTCAAAATTTGCCTTGGCACGAAGATACCGGAGGATGATAGGAGTAGGAGTTGTCAAGCCAGTGGAACCTTGAAACTTGTAACTCGGGTGAGCTTCAAATTCAATCAAGTTTCTGGCGGAGTGGTTTATCCCCTGTATGGCTGAGCTCTTGTTGCACGGTAATATTTCGCTTGGGCGAATACGCTTTTGACGAACGATCGCAAAGAAAGATTGTTTCCCACGGTTCAATTTCTGGTTGATGAATCAGATTCACTGATGGCCAGTGAAGAATCATTCTGACGACCGATAGGTACTACATGATTTGTTCTCCCTCTTCCCCTCTACATTTACAGATGGTAATCAAGCATTTGAGAAACAGTGGGTGTTTACTGTATATCCAGAGGATTTGCAAAGCAAGCAGCCGAGAAAGAAAAAGAACCGATCACTGAAAAAATCTCCGCCTGAAAACCAAAAACATTCGTGTGAAAGTATGTAGAGATCATTAAAATCATTTACTCACTTCCCGAGGGACGCCATAAGCCGATGGGTTCTCTCACAGCACTGACACCACCGATGTTTCCTATTTTTTGACGTAGACCGAGACCAAATCATCCGAAAAAGCTCTGGGTTTACAATCCATTTCAGAACTACATCTGTAGAACATGGAACGACGAGGCTAGAGGGAAGCATTGATTTGCCACGTGGCACGGGATGCACGCTATAGACGCACAGGTTTGATTTCACTCTTGAGTTGAACACAATTCGGAGGAGGTTCGACCAGACGGTGGACAAAAAACAAATTTAACAGTCAATGTATATACTCTTCAACTCTGCTTCCAGGCTCCAGCCCCCGGTTTGCCCAAGTCGAAAGGTACCCCCACTGAGGAAGAATCTTCTGAAAGGAGGCGCGGGTTGAAACGCAACTGTGACGTATCGTAAAGACAAAAGCGTTAGTGCGGACCCGGGTTGTGTGGTAACGATGCACACACCCAGAGAGCTCTTTTAGGTACACTTCAGGAGAGAAGAAATAGGTTAACGAAAACCGACGAAGCCGGTGGAAATCGTTTGTCTACAGAGACGTCTCCAGAGAGTACATTCAAACTTCTGCAGTTAACGATACCCCAGGGTTCCTTGTGCTCGAGCTGCTGAAGGTTGAGTTTGGGGAGGACGGTGACTCGTGTGCGATGATGGTCGTCGCTGGGCGATTAGGACACGAAGAAGAAGACTACATTTTTAATTGGACATCGCTCAGATTTGTTCGCCTAGGACGTCGTGCAGCGGCCCCCGAAGTTACTCGCGTTGACGACGGCAAACGTGCCGTCGGCCATCGGCAAGTCAGTGAGTGCAAATTTCGTCCATTCACGAAAAAATATTCATTCACACATTTGCGTATTGTTCGCAGAGGGGACAACATCCATGAATCCAATTAATATATGATGGGGGGCTCGGGGAGGTCATCTGGAAGACTGACGGTCCGGTTAAACTTGGTTATCATCAAGTTCTTACGGTTCCATTCGTGGATCTTGGTGAAATTCTTGCACTGATGTGGGACGCTGAGCCTCACCCTCGTCTCTTCGAAGGTCGAGTTCCATTGATATCTTGAAATAATTGCGAAAATTAGAAAAAAACTTCGCGACATGCATTTGAATCGAAACTTACACGAGGACACTCGTGTCTGCGCTGCACATCAGTCCTTGTCGAATGCGTTCGACACAGTGGTCGATGTGATACTGCCGTGGACTGACTGAGTGCATACCCCAATTGGGGTAATAATTTGGACGGAGTGCCTGACGGATTTGATTCTGTGGGCCTTTAAATACCGACCCACAGGAGAAGTATTCCACTCAACTAAGCAATGTAATTGATGATATATTTCCAGCTCAGCCGCGTAGTAGCCTGCAGGGTCGTCGGGGATGACAGAAGTCTTGTTCGGAAGTAGCATAGCTTCGCTGCGAGGCAATCGTATCTGTGAGACTGCAGGGAAAGCATCAATGATGAAACAAATAATAAGCAGAAGAAAAGCTCAAACGAACACTTCTGAAGATCGTCCCATGCCTTATCGAGAGCGGGAGTCGGTTCCCCGAAGAACGCAGGGTCTCCATGGAAAACTTGAATGACATCCTCGACAACCCCGTGAACGGGAGCTTCAGACAAGTATTAGGCAAACGATAAGACCCTGGACCGCGACGTACTATGCAGTTTGGGAGGAGTGACCCGTTCACGAGAACAACTTGATGGAGCGTCTCGCTCACGATGCAAGGCTCCGCCAAGCAAAAGCGTCGTCTCTAAGAATATAACGAGAAGGAGCGCAAGGATGGTGCGCGAGCTTCGTCGAGGCGGGACGGCAGAGAGATATTGGGAATTAGGTTCGTCACTGTCTTCCACTGATAGCTGCTGGTACATGATGAAGAGGTGGGTGTTGTTCCAGGTAATGGTTTGGCGCTTGCCATGTTGTGGTCGTTTCGGCGTTGTTTGATCGCATCAACATTTCACTGATTTGATGTGATCGTACTTGCGACAGTATATTTAGCGTCATTACCTACATAGTCATTTCAGTCATCTACGTAGTACGGTCAGTACGGTCATCTGCGTAGTACGGTCATCTGGTTATCGAGATTCAGGCGGTTGGCTGGCATCAAACCGTGGTTTAGCGAAGATAGTTTATGAGATTGATCGTTAGATGTTCATGGAAGAAGAAAGACGTAAACCTCGGCAAGGGCCCATTGGGGCCGTCGATCATTACTGATTGATCACTGACGGTCAGGATCTTCCTTCGGCAACAGTGGGTCAGTCCTCGTAACTTTAACTCGAAGGCGATACTTAGTCTTATCCTTCTGCTCTTCCGTGTTCGAGGTCAGTATCGTTTTTTTTTTCCACCACTCAAAAAAAAAAAAAAAAACTCTACTCATGGTCTGACTAGGGAGACTAAGTGTCGTTGACTGGCATGAAACACGCATCAGCCTGAGAACGTTTCCGTTCATTCCTCTAAGCGACGGATGGGTTGGTTTCCAACCTGAAATAAGACTGAACCCTTCTAAGCGACGGCATATGAGCGGGAAAGGGTTAAATGGGTTTACAAGATGAAATAGCATATATGCTGAGTCAGACTCGGGAACAATATCCATGGCTTAAAAGCCGCACTTGCGAGCTACTTACAAACATTACTACTGCCTTCTCGTCGACCCCGATATGAAGTTCATCATTGTCCTCTCTGCTCTCCTCTCCGCTGTCACAGCTGTCTCCGGACTCGCAATTGCCGACTCGAACGTTGAGTCCCGCTACGGTTTGTCTTAATCCCAATTTCATTGTCCAGCTCATCTCACGCATGGGTATTATCAGCTGTCTACGGGGTGCGTTAATAACATAGATCAATTCTGCGTCGTTCAGATAGTTCTCACCGGTTGTTTTGGCAGGCAGAACACATAGATTTGGTACGGCGCATTTGCAAGCGCGCCACTGGCGAATCGGTACTTCAATAATTGATCCTTATTCTCCCACTTACCCCATGATTCTCACAATCAGGTTGGGACGGCGGCCGACGAGGCCGACGAGGCCACCGACATGGCCACCGCGGCCGCCATAGGGTTCGATGTTGCGGTGCGTGCCGCCTGCTTCGTCGCTTCCACTCTTCTTCCCTCAAGAGCTGACTTATCTGCCCAGTGCTGTTGAAAGTCTGGTCCAGTTTCAAGCTGATGGGCCTGGGGAGTAAACCGTAGTCAAACTGCCCAAGATTGGATAAATCTTTATATGAGTTGATTTTGTTGTCCCCCTCATCCGAGAGATGCCTGGTCCGCCCAGCATGAATACACAACACCTCCCCGATTTCTTGCGCATGTGTGTCTCGGGAAAGCCGGGGCCTCTACTGCCAGCTCCGCCAACATTTGACGTCGCGAGGCACCCTGTCGAGGATTGCGTTGACATGATGGTGTTTTGTCTCTCATTTTCTGTCCGGGGACACTCAGCGACTCGGAGGGCGAGATAAACGCTTACTAAGTACTTGAACTTCAGCTCAGCAAACATGTGTCGGCTACAACACCTCGCCCAGCCAACTCGATCAGCGTACTGACACACTTCCCACAGTTCAGTCGTTATTCCCACGGTTCAATCCTCACAGTTAAGATTCCTCTGCGATCGGTATGCATTGCGGGCGGTTAAGTATGCTCTGTTGACCTGGATTTTCATTGACACGCAGCCATACCCAAGTCGCTCGAGCTATGACACGACCACGATTGAACTACCATCGCAGGAAGGAAAGCAACTGCCAATGCGGACGTGGTTTTGGTCGTGTTGGGCAGCGTATTGAGGCCGATGGAATTTGGGGTGTAGGGGTTGAAGCGTGTGTTTGTAAAGTGGGCGTGGTCTGCACTAACAGTCAGGTTGAATGGGTTGTGAGGCTCGGAGACGTACACCAGGCCATCGCGGTGAGAGGCAAAGTAAGCACCCAAAATGCCGCGTCGGCAAACTGCGCAGTGTGGGAATATCGCTAATATTTCGCTGCTCTCTCTGGTCCGCTTCCTTTGGCAATCCTTTGGCTACTTTGGAAAGCTGTAGCCCGACTCGCAGAGATACCGTTTGACGGCCGTGGCACCCGTTCCACGCTCAACGTGTGCTCAACGTGTGCGCAAGGCATCGTTCGACGATTCCCGGAGCCTGAGAACTGCCTGAAAGCAAAGTCTCTCAAGACCTCGTCGGCATGCTCATCTGCCCGCCGCCTCTCTGCACGCGTGAATGCTCTTGGGGGTTGCCATCTGATCTCATGCACCCCGTTCGCGTCTCTCGACTCTTTCTCTTTCTCTTGTTGTCTCGTCATCATCTGTCCTGCGCTCCTTCCTCTCTGTCTCGCACGCCCCGTGGTCCCTTCCCGTCTTCGTCTTCTGCAGCGTCGATTTCACATATCAGGTTTACTGGCCCACCGACCTAATGGCCTTCAAAATACTCCAAATGCGGCTCTCGCGTTCCACCCGATCACATCCGCACTAGTGACCGCATCCCGTCGCTTTCCTTCATCTGTGACCTCATCCCGCCAGCTTTTTAACAATCAGGTCATCGCCACGATTCGTATAAAGGTGGGGGCATTTTCCCATTCTCTCCCATCGCCTCTTTCTTCCCTTCTCCCACTATCTCACTAGTTTTGCCTCACCCGCACAAACTGATACACCTGCCGTGACAATGTCAAGTGATTAATTGTGTCCTCCACACGCTTGTCCACACGTCCTGCGTCCTCCGGACGCGTCGTCACCGTTGTCGGCCACTGCGTCGCCTCCTACCCGCACGACGGCGTTGTTGTCAGGTTCGCGCGCATGCTGGGACGCATCCGGCGCTCTGTTCACTCACTTCTGCCTCCATCTTTCGCTTTGTTTCCCTTTTCTAGGGTTCTGACCCGTTTACAGCGAGCGGCCTCTGCACCGTACCCGTTGCTCACACGCTTCTTTTGTAAACAGCCCACCGCCCGATTCCACAAGAGCACCGTCGCCAGATCCGTACGTCGCCTCATCTTGCTCAGTGCACCTCCAAGTCGCCGACCTCGTGCCGTGTGCAGGTTGAGCGGGATGGAGTCGCACGCTGCGGTTCGTTTGCTCACCTCATCCACCGTCATTCACGCCGACTTACTAGCGCGTGTTTCTCACAGCGTGAGGCACAGCGAAATTTCACCCGCTCACTTTTTACCACCTCGCCCGCCCGGACCAACACTAGTTTTATGCACGATGTGCCCAAGTGAGTATGTCGTCTCTACATCCTTTGGTCGTCTGAACCCGTCACTGTTTGTGTTGGCCCGGGAACACCCCATTCCTTCGCCTCTGTGCTCGTTACTGAGGCACTTTCGTTCCAGTCAGCCGGAGTTGCACATGGTCAAGAGCGACGTCGTCAAGTTCGTACGTCGTGTGCTATGGCCCACAGCACCTCCCTCTCGCTGAGCATCGTAGTACCCGCGTTTCAGATTCTCAACCTGTCTGGCACGGCGTCTGACGGTGGCGCACGCTGAAGCTTGTTTTCTCACCTCATCCACCATTCTTCACGCCGAGTCATTAGGGCGCTTTTCTCACAGTGCAAGGTACAGCAAGAGGACGTGCAGATGGATAATTACATGATCGATGGTCGTTTTCAGGGCAAGTTATGTATGCCTGACATCTCTTCTTTTTCTCGCCGGTTCATTCCTCCATATTTCTTTGTTACCCGCTTATCTACTCCTCCGGTTACGCCCACCGCTCCGCACTTACTCCTTCGCATATTTCAGCGGTTTCGATGTTTCTTTTTTCATGGCCATTTCCGCCGTTTTTCCCTCTATATATTTCCCGGACCTGTCGTATACATCATTCTGGTGCCATTTGGCTATGGTTCGACTCATTTCCTCCCCCCTGTGTACACCTCCCTCCTCCCATCGTCGAACCGTTTAACATTTTTTTGTCTTGCCTCTTTCGCGTTTTTTTTTGCCCTCACGTCTTCCTCTGCTACGGGACCTTTGCCGTTCTGTACCTCCTTTGCCGTTCTGTACCTCCTAGTACTCTCTGTCTCAGGGTCTGATATTAGTGCTATGCAAGTCCGCGCTCGCACCGGCCTATTTGATCAGCCGTGCGGACTTAGAGGAAGGTGAGATTCAGATTAAAAACCCATGCTGCAAAAACACTTCCCACGGTTCAGTCATTGTTCTCACGGTTCGAATTCGCCGAAAAATGTTCAGTGTATCATACATTTAGTTTTTAATTCCTCACCCAGTGCTCCTATATTTTTCATTGGAGTGCAAGGCAACCTCTGACCGGTAAGTCATATCAGCAGGAAGGAGCGAGGCATTGAAAGTCCCGACAGAAGGTTATAGATGTTGTGCAGTGTGTTCAGATGAAAAACTGCCGACAGTGCTTGAATTTGGAGGTAAATAGACCAATTGCCGTTGCATTCGTGCGTAGAGTGGCTACGGACTCGAGGTAAATACAGTTTTCTCGCTGCTAATTTGTGGATTCAGTGAGTCAATAATATTGCAAAGCAATCAACATCCAATATGCAGACACCTCCGGTGGACCGGGGGCTCACTTAGCGAATAGAGCACCCGGTCCACCGTACATGAAAATCTCTGCTTCATCGCGCCACTTCTTCGACGGCAACCTTGCCCCATTCCTTGGCCTCACTTGTCACGAAGTCGACCTCGTCTTGCTCGCACTTATAGCGCCGGCCCATCTTGTGAGTTGTACGGCCATACTCGCTTTTGGTATCTAATGTGATGACTTGTTTTAGACTATGCCGGCAGCAGATACTGTTTACGGTCAACAGACCACACAGACGCGGCTTGTCTCGGACACCGCGGATAACTTGATTTGGGATCGCTACACGCACTTTTCCAGCTCGCACAGCGGTGGTCTCACCTCCGCTCTCTCCAGGATGACCTTCACGAAGACGGAGTCAGCGGAGCCGTTGCACAAAATTGTGGGGCTGGTCGAAGCGGAGTCAAGCAGGCTTGCTCTCGGCAAGAACCTGATGGTTGTGGTTGGTCGGTCGCGGAGGATGGCAGTTGAGTCTCACAACGCGGAGCTCCAGCAGCTCATCAGCAGTAAAGGCACCTCAATCGGGTCGGCGGTAGCTAAAACTGTTGGAGACGTCGGCGCTGCGTTAGTTGCATCAGGAACGCGCACCAGCTTGCTTGTTCTACAAGCGGCGGTTTCAACTCATAATTGATGGTGATGATTCTTGTTTTTTGACAATATTTATGTTAGTCTTGTACGCACTATAATGAAATTTTCTTCACCGATCGTGTTCAGGGCCAAAAGATCGTGATTGCGTCAAGCGTCAGGGCAAGCGTGTCGACATGCAATTGTGTCTAAAAAAGGAAAGTACTGTTCCTTTTTTGGCAACCTCAGCAATAAGACAAGTACATAAAGACGTACCAGATGTTTTCGTCGCGCGGACACTTTCCTAGTGTCCCACGTCATTGAACAGCAGGCTCTCGTTTGGCAGACACTTCAACTTCGAGCATCTATCTCTATACAGGTGCGGACATTCGAACCTCGGCTGCGCCGGCGGACTGGGACGAGAGTTGGGACGTTCACGTCCCCGTCCCCGTCCCCGTCCCCGGTCCTGGTCTCGGTTCCGCCACATCGTGCAGGTGCCGTCTCCACTGCATCTTCAGCTTCGCATTAGCCAGAGCGCACGATCTCCGAGATAGCAATCAATAGCGCACGATCTCCGAAACAGCTAATATAGCGCACGTATGTATCTCCGCCGACGGGTCGCTAGCATATGAGGATATGAAGTAAATAAGGATAGGTAGGAAGGGCGTCGCCGGAGAGGGTTGAGCAGAATTGAAGCGGGATGGTGGACACTGGACCGAGTCGAGTCATGGGGGGCCATAAGTCACTTATTAAGTGTAAGAACGGAGTCCAGGGCCGTACGTGTACAACGCAACCCTCCTACTCGTCACGATCTGAGCACGCCTCCATCTCATCGCGGTCCGAATATGCGGTGCTGCTGGCGCAGGGCGAGCCGAGCTCGGCGTAGCGGGCGATCTTCAGGCGCTCGGACGGCGGGATGGCCTTGTCGTCGACCGCGAGCGGGATGCCGCCGTGCAGAACGCCGACGCGCATCATTGCGAGAAGCTGTGGGGCGGTAAGAGAGGGAACCGGGCAAAAAGAAAGAGAGGCAACCGGGGAAAGAGAAAGAGAAGACACGTACGTTGTGTGCGGCATTCGAGTGGGCGTACACGCCGCCGAAGAAACCGGTCGAGGCGTCCTTGCCGACGTACTTGGTGAGCCAGTGGGCGCCGCCGGGGTGCTCGTCGATGAAGGACGAGACGTCGTGTATGAAGCCCGAGATGAGGATGAGCGGGCGCCGGGACGACTGCTCGAGGAACGAGTCCCATGAGATGACGGGGAGGTCGTTGCTGTCAGAGGGCCAGGAGAGGGCTTCCTGCGTCTCGCGCAAGCGCTTGAGCTGCATCGTCAGCTGGCCTTTCCGGATCTCGTTGCTGGGAAAAACTTTGAGATGCGACGCCAGTCCGAGCTGCTGGCACGTCCAGATGAACCATTTTGTGGGGTCGTACTGGTACCACTTGATCGCGTTGCGGTAGTCCATGGGAAACTGGTGGTGGAAGTTGTGGTAGCCCTCGCCGATGGTGCAGAGCGCCGTGATGAGGTGGTCGCGCGGGGAGTTCTTGTCGTCGAACGGCGAGTCGCCAAGCCAGTGCGCGAGCGAGTTGACGCAGAAGGTCGAGTGGTGGACGAAGCACAGCCGGACGAGCGCCGCGTAGACGTACCCGCCGCGCGCGTCACCCCAGCAGAGCCAAGGGATGACGGTTGGTACAATGAAGCTCGTGACGAGGATGAGGATGATGTAGTGCCGGTGCTGCCAGCGCACGACCTCGTTCTTGGACAGGTCGCTGACGTCCGCGACGCCCGGCTTGCGGCGGGGCTTGACCAGGATCCAGCCAACGTGCGAATACCAGAAGCCTTCGCCCGCATTGTACGGGTCGAGCTCGGTATCGGTGTAGCGGTGGTGGGCACGGTGGCCGCGCGACCACCACTTGATGGAGCCCTGAACCGCACCGGCCCCCGCGATGGCGAGGAAGTACTCGAGGAATTTGGTCGCATTGTAGCTGCGATGCGCCCACAGCCGATGGTACCCCGCGGTGATGCCTGGGACGATAATAAGAGACTGGATGCGAACAGAATGCCAGTATCACAAGCATGAGGTATTTCTGCAGACTGAGAGCACATTACACCAACGCCCATAAAGAAAAGATAAATGAGACGCGAACGGCAGCAATAAACTCACCGAGACCCGTGTAAAAGTAGTAAAACACAGAAAACAGCGCCGTCTCCCACCGCAGCGTCGTGTGGAATGCACCAATGATGCTGAATGCAGGAAGGAGGGTCAGAATGGCGACGTTCAGCCAGTTCATCTCAGACAAGAAGTTGTCCCATGTAATTGGGGGAAGCGGCTTCGTCGTCTTGAGGGTGTGCGAGACATAGTTTTCGACCTCGGGAATAGATATGGGCTTGTCTATTGGTGGGGTGGCCCGGCGAACGAACGACATGCGGCGTTGTGGAAAAACCCCAATGTTCACGTCGTGGTGCTAAGCAAAACCGAGACGGTCGCCAATCGTGTTTGATTTCCCACAGCCTCAAAAGCAATTCAAATAATTGACCATGCTAGGGTTCACGAAAGCAAGTATGGATGTGTATGTACTGTACAAGAAATTCTAATCTTCTCTCATCAAACGATCCCCGTCCATGTCTCCACCAGATCCACGACGCAGTAGCTCTCGATGGGTACATACTGCTTCGTGATCATCTTGATTACCTCCTGCGCGACCAGCCCGCCGAGGAACGCTGCGGTGTTAGGTAGGTCCGCGGTCGGTGCGCGTGCGCTAGGAGTTGTGATAGATAAGTCAGCGTCGGAGAACAAGATACAGGAACGAAAAATATATTATATGGAATGAAGAAACGCACATTTCGCCTACGGCGTCGGAGAATTCCTCCGGAAGCTCGACGCCAGGAGGGAGGAGGGCTTGCGCGGCGGCAGTGAGCGCCTCCACAGTGGGCTGTGGCGAGGACGCGGCTGCTGAGAGCGCAAGGTGCGTGGCGGTGGCTTTTGGTGAGGATGCTACGGCGGAGGCTGGTGGATAGATTAGATTAATTAATTAGCAATGGGAATGGCAGAAGGCAGGAATCTCACCCAATGCAGCGGGGTCGGCGTCGAGCGCACCCCACTTCTTCCCGCGCAGTACCTTCAGCCCATGGGCGTTCTTCACAAACGAGTCGACCAACGCGTCGTCGAGCGGCACGCTGAGGAATGACTTGAACGTCGCCTTCTCCTCCTCCGCGCGCGCCTTGTACAGCTTCTGCAGGTGGATGTAGCTCTCCGTATTCGCCTTCATGTCGGGGAGGGTGCTGCTCAGCGGCAGCGTGTGTGGAGGCGCGAGCGTGAACTGTCGCAGCGCGTCGAGCAGATGGAAGAAGGGTGGCGAGGTGGGGCTGAGCGCGCTCAGCTGCGGGTCCTGGAACAGCGCGGCGACGTCGGACGGGACGCGCGTCTCCGTCCAGCAGCGGTAGGCCTGCGCCTCCGCCTCGTCAAAGTTCTCCTCGTCGAATTTGATCTTCATCGCCTGCAGGCCCTCCTTGAAGAGCTTTTTCTCCGCGGTGGTTTGCGGCGGCTTGCCGTCGTGTGCGGTTTTCCAGTCGGCAAGCGCGCGGACGAGGATGACAACATAGGGGACGTGAGTGTGGTCAGTGGGATCCATGGCTGCAAAGTCAAGCGAGGTAGAATAGTCGTACAGCGCAGGGAACGCCTTGTCGATACGCAGAGATGGGGCGGTCTCCGAGTGGCTATCGATAACTGAAGAAGTGATGAAGTCATAAAACGCTCGCGGTGAAGCCACTCACTCGTATGTTCGTGGAATTGGATGAAGAATTCGCCGAGGAAACCGGCCGAGTTGGCGACCACAAGCATCGGTAACGTGTCGTCTGCCCACAACAGCGTCGAGACCCTTTCGAGCAGCTTCGGTTCGAGATTGTGCGCGATCACAAGGGTGTACGACGCAAAGTAGGCGGGATTCGTATTGAGAATCTCCTGCAGGCTAGACGTGTCCGCCTTGCCCTCCACCCCGTCGTTTAGCTCAGCGAGTAACCTGACCGCTTCCTCTGCGCGCGATTTCCCGATGCTGGAGTCACCCTCGAGGAAGAAGTTGTTCCCGGCATCTCGTGGCGTGACGGTGGCAGAATCCAAGATCGTGAAGTGGCCAACGCCAGGAAGAACGAGATTCTTCAGCACGGACGTTGAGGTCGCAGAGCCAGAAATGACGAGCAGACGCGCGTTTTCCAGTGCGCTCTGGCCAGAAGCCGCCCACAGTCTTCAAATACGATGAGAAAAGTGGCCAAAGCTTTAAAAAAGCGAGTGTACATACCTTAGTTGACGATCGTAGCGCCGCGTTTTGCTGTCGGGCTGGGCTCTGACTAGGTATCAGACGCGAAACAAGGCAGAGACCTACAGAGAGACCTACAGCGCCGCTGTGATATCCATTGCTTCAGCCGTCGACATGGGAAAAGGAATAAAAGTCAATAGCAGAGTCAGCTCGGCTTTACCTCATCCAGGTTTGTCTCAAGCCATCACTTCGAAAACTCTGGCTGGTTTTCGTGCGGGTTTGCATTCGAGTCTATCTCGCAGTATGCTGGTCTTTCCTTCTTTAAAACGACGCGCATTCATTACTATCCTTCAGGCTATGCCGTTTTTATGATCAATTCTCTCCGAGCTCGAGGACTGCACCGGCTTTTCTCACTCGCTTCAATCCGCGTGCGGCCCACAGAACGGCCTTTTTCCAGCACATGTAGGCCTTGAGTGATAAATATGAAGCATTTTCTCACTACAGAGTAGACCAGACCCGTCAAAAGGACCTGGAATTTCGCAACCAATGTCTCATCCAATCCGTGGAACACGAGGACTTTGACGACGCTGAACGCCTCCGTCTTCACCTCGCATCCAAACGCGAGCCCATTATTCCGCACCCCATCTATGAAGTGGCTGCTCTGGAACAAATCCGTCTAGACGGCAGACAGAATCTCCAGGGTTTTCTGAACTGGCTCCGTCTCGTTCCGGACAACCAAAACCCAGAACGCGTCGACAAAGGCCCCCTGACAAGGACCCGCGACCTCTTGTTCCGCACAGGCAACCCGGCCAGAAACCTGCGGTTGCTCACAGAGTTCTCCCTCGTTTGTGCGGCGAAAGGTTATGGGCAGCTGGTCTTCGATGATCTTGTGTCCCTTATGTCCAGATTCGAGCACGCCGACAGAGCTGTCGCGTTCTTCCTTGCATTCGAAGCTGCGCTTGTACGATATGACGCCAAACATCGGCCCGGAATGGTCGAAGAGACCATCAGCCGTCAGCGCTACCTCTTGATTATGCTGTGCTGCGATGCCGGCTGGCTGAAGGAAGCAGTCCAGGTAGTGCAGAAGAGCTCGACCTATCGCATAAAGAATGCGTGCGATCGACTCTTGGCCCTGCTTCGTGCGCAGAACGATACGGAAAACGTCGCCCTCGTCGAGGCATGTCTCTCTGGGCAGCGTCACACGGATACTGAGCAGAAACTATCCACTGTCCAACGTCTCAGCAATCTCTTCCAGGCCCGCGACGTCCCCGGGCCAAAAACATTCTATTCTACTCGATCTATAATCCACGGCTCAAAGACTCTCCGGCCCCGAGCGTGGATCGCATCGCATCTGAAAGAGGTCAAACGCCTCATTGCTCAGCGATCCCTCGTGTACTACCGCCAGCCAGGTAGCATCCTGCCCTCCATCATGGCGCATTACGACGCATGCAAAGGCTACCCGCACGGGCTCCCCACACTGCAGAAACGCGCCCTCGCTGCTTCGGACCCATGCAGCTACACCTGGCTCTGCAAAGAGATGTTCTATCTGCGCGAATCGCGCAAGTTCGCCGATATCGTCGCCGTCTTTGGCGCGAACTTTGACACCGAATTTCTCCCGCCTAAGCCATGGAAAACGATTTCCGAGCTCGCCCAACCGGCCGACCAATGGCGCACTGTGCACGCTGTGCCCACCAAGCTGCAGATCTCGGCCGCGGACGCGTGGATCATCTGGAACGCTCTCGTGCGCCTCGCGCCGTCCCTCCCCGAACCCCTCGCCGTGCTGGAAGCGCTGCACCACTCGGTCGTGCACTACGCGTCCCAGCTCACAGACCGCCAGTTCCGCGCCTTCCCGACTTCCTACACCGCCGTCTTCCGCAGCATCATCTGGGCATACGGCGAGCTCCGCGCTGTGGACAAAGCCGTCGCCGCTGCGAGCGACATATCACTCATCGGCAAGATCCACGCAACCAACGTCGGGATTCTCGATGAACTGGCCGGTGTGCATGCTCGTGTGGGCGATGTGCCTGCTGCGACGCGGCTCCTGCATTCGTTGGAGAAGCTCGGGCCGCGTTTGGCGACGTATGGGGTTCTTATGGACGCGTATCTGCAGGCGGGGCATGTGAATGAGGCGGCCAAGCTGGAAGTCCGGATGAAGCAGAAATGCGAGTATACCCCTGGGGACAACTGGAGGTTCGACGCGACATTGAAGGCGCTGCGCGCGGCCGAAGCGGCGCTGGATTCCGATTCCGTGGGTTCACTCTACTTCTAAACTTGCTATTGCATTTCTGACGTGTGCTTGCGTATCAAGACCTGATGTTCTACGTAACGAAGCACATTCTATCGTGCAGTCGTCTGTTGCCCCCCTGCCCTCTCAGAAACCCTGTCGACGAGCGGAGCGTCGGCGGCGTTCGCTGCAGGGACTTCCAACTTCGAGGACCCCTCACGATGCTGCGACTTCGCATCGCCCTTGAATCCGATATAGTAGATCCTCGAGACATCCCCGCCCACCGAGTCGCTCTGTGCATCGACTGAGTCAGACATATGGAACCGGGGGACTTGGAATGGACTTACGAAGAGCAGCGATAGCGAGCTTATGTTGGCAAACGCCGCCACACGGAAGGGATACTCGATAACACCCGTCTCTCCCTCCAGAAGGCTGATATTCAGCTGAGGCGTCGTCGTCTCCGCGTCCGCAAAATCCACAATGGTCGGATGGTTGGCGTATATCCGTAGATGTCTCGGCGTCACCTCACCCCGCCCTGCGCGTGTCTGTGCTTCAGTTGGAAGCTACCCAGTAATGGGGAGGGGAGGACGCGGTGTGCTCACCCAACTTCAGTAGAATAGATTTTAGCCGGACGTTTTGCGTGAAGGGGACATGTAATATGATCTGGGAAGGCGTATTAGCTAGCTAGCGAGAATATAATCACACCCTTGCTCAATCCACCTGGTCGTCTACGCCAGAATCGGCGAATCGCTCCGTAGAATCGCGTTCATCCCAAGGCTGCATTGATTGCACATATTCTCAGTCAACGAACAACGTTCATTCCTCTGAGCTAACCTTGATGATAGCTTTGGCGTCCTCGGGGACCGCAAGGTTCAGGCCGTGCACGCTTCGTTCTCGAGATATAAGTGACCATGTCCAGACCGCGCAGAATGCATTGAGATGCGCGTATGCAGGCTCACTTGTCTTTATCAATGAATCCGTACAGGTTGGCGATGTCTTTGGTGCGGAGTCAGTATACATAGTGTATGCAGCGTCAACAACGCTTTACCAGTGCCAATGAGATTTGAAGCGAGTGAGTTCGTAGATTCTGAATTATCCGCCATCTTGAGCCGAGCCAAACTGTCGCCGCCGTCGAAGCGTGGGAATTTAATCCGTCTCCGAGCCTGAGGCCTGAGTACTAGTCCAACCTGAGTCTCAGAGTCTCAACGACATACTTTCTTATGCTAACACCCTTGTTGCCATTACCGCGGTCCCACGACGCAACCTTTGCAGTATTTCAGATTCCCTGGTCTTCTCATAACATTTGGCCGATAACATTCCGGTCACCGTCTTTTTCCTCGCGTCACCGCAAACCTTTGCTGTCATCCTGAGGCCCATGCAAGTCTGTCCACCCTCGGAGCCTCCAGCACACCGCATTCCCACTTCCTTTACATTAGCAGCGTCGACCGGCATGACAAGCTATCAACATCATCGATTGAACAAGACGCCATTTTTCTTTCGTCACCGCCCATCGATATTTTTACTTCACCAATTCCGTCTGCAGGTAGACGACCATGACGCGCTGTAGACGTTCAACCTCAACGACTTCTCATGATCTGCTGTATAAGAGCCTCCCTTGCGAACGGAATGCCTCAAATCTTCTCCCACCAAGTTGTCTCAGCCATGGCGACCAACTACGCTGCAACCCTCGGCATTCAAAACCGATGGGCGCCCATCCTCTTCGCTGTGATTTATTTTCTGGTCATGTTGTGGTACGTGGCACAGGCAGTCCGCAGGCATGCCTGGGTGTACGGTAGTCTAGCTTTCTTCGCTGCCCGTTCGTAATTCTTTCTTCGTCTCCTGCGCTCAACTAACTGAGTCTTTTCAAGTTCGTGTCATATCTTTCAGCCTCCGTTCTGCGATAGCGAGTAATCACCACAACTCGGCATTCAACAGAAAGACAGCTACCGCGTATGAAGTCCTATACAATATCGCCTTCTTTTCCCTCCTCCTCTCTGCGCACCGCCTCATCCGTGATCGCCGCTGGCTCACGAGGACCACGCTGGCACGCGACAGAACTCGTAGCCCCTTCTTATACAGGATGATGGGCGGTTTCCACAAGGGTCGCTTCATGGAGCTGCTATTACTGCTTTCCGTTATTCTCGGGGCAGTAGGTATTTCATACGCGTTGGGCACGAATGCAGGACGCACCAGGTTAGGCGTCAGGCTTTCAGAGGCCAGCACGTATCTGTTCCTTGTGGCGACCGTGATCATTGTCTTGCTTACGTTTTTCCTAATCTTCCTCGAACGATCGTGTGAGTTGCTTTCTTTCATGTTCTCATTCATCACTATTAACCTTTCCCCTTTGCTAGTTCGTCGCGCCTTCGCAGCAGCGCCGGCGCCTACTGCCATTGGCAATTCGCAGCACCACCTCATTCTTCTCATCATCGCCACCCTCCTCCTCCTCCGGATACTTTTCTACGCTGCTACTGTTCACCAGCGTGCGACAGGCCAACAAACTTCCACCTCTCAGGCCACGTCCGCCATCAGGCGCACCGCACAAGGCAACGAGCACCTCTGGTATCCGCTCGCCGCGCTGGCAGAGTTGCTCGTGGTGCTACTTTTCCTTGCACCGGGGTTGGTCCCTCTCCGATCCCTCGTCTTGCAACATCGCCGCAATCACAAGTACCCAGTCCCAAACGAAAAGGGGCCTTCGGGTGCCCCGTATGCTGCCGGGGACACTGCCGCCACAGGCGGTCTGAATGGAGCGGACGCCGCCTATAACGGAATGAATGCAGTATGAGATTCCAGAGCTTTGATATATTTCTTCAATCATCTTCACCTGCGATACGATACATACGCACACGATACGCATGACTGAGATGTATGTTCTGATAAACCTGTATAATAGGATGCAATATACCTGATACATGACACTCAAAATTCCTCAGTTACAGCCTGCACAGCATGTGTCGTCAACTGGCTGGACTGACCTGTTATATTCCCAGCACTTCGCCTTCTTTCTTTCTCTGCCACGCCGCGCGATGCCACCACCTCACCAGCACACCTGTATACGCGGAACCCCGACCCCGACCCTCGACTTCAAGTTCCTGGCACTCATCACAAAGATCCGCTCCATCTTTGCTGCATGGCACCGCCCCTGCTCTGCAAACTACGTGCAGTGTGTCGAGCGAGAAGCTATGGAGTAGCACGTTTTGGATGCATATGACTGCGTCTGCTTGTTAGTATGGTATATACTGTCAAGTTTCGGTGTTGTGCGAGCTCGACGCGGTTCGACGCGTCACGTCTCCATGGAGGTAGTTTGCCGATTCGGTATATACACGTAGCACGCCACGTGTATTCCTTACCCGTTTGCCAACGCTCGTCTCAGTGCTCCCCGCATTCAAGGTTCCTCAGTCCGAGTTTAACAGCCGGCACAGGCTCGACACAAGTAACGGGAGTCGCCACCTTAACCGGGGCCGACACCCTAACCGGGTCGTGACGGGCACGGGGTTTGGAGGCCACCTAGGCTTTCGACATATACATCTCTAATATTCCCTCTCCGTGCCATGTATCGCCTTTTTCTGTGAGCTTCAAGATCCCTTCAAGTTGTTCTTCCCTCAAGCTCAAATGCGTCACACACCCCTCATTCCCACTCGCTCTTTCTCATCCCTTTCTTCTCTAATCGCTTCTTACTATTTCAGCGTTTTTCTCGTCCTTCGCAATGACTGTCACATTGTTCAACATTGAACATTAATTATTCAACCGTGGGAAACATCACGTCACTACAGTTCGTCTGTGGGTCAGACTTGCTTAGGTGCCAAATCCTCGATATCGTGCGCCTGGCACCTGCAGTCGCCTGACCAAATTCAGCACTATCCATTCCATTTTTTGGAAACAGTAAAGCATGAGGAAAAATTGAGGCGACAATCATTGGGTGTAAAATCTGCAAGCAGTGAAAGAATGTGCCAATGGTGTTTGATGACGCGGAGGATACAATGCATTGAATTCTCATCCTGGCCTTCATAATTGGTACAAAAACCAGCCATAATACATGTCCAGATATTCTACGAATCCATAACCATCTGTGAACGCCTCTCCATCGTCGCGAGTACCCCAGCGTTTGCATTGTGCTGTCGTGACGCATTGATTAAATTTTCATATCGGGCAATTGCAAGAATCAAAAAAAAAAGTAACTTCGTCGTATTCTATCAAATATTCTACAAGTACATAGTGAACTTCTTCCAGTCTTCCAAGTCTCCGTATGACTTGAGGATCTGCCTATGGACCTCGCTGCCCTCCTCGAAGCCAGTCAACTCAGCGACATATTTGTCGGCCCCCTTGACTGCGATCGCCTTGCGAATCTCCATGCTCTGCTCGTCGTCCTCGTTCTCGTACCACAGCGCCGCGGCGATGCCAGTAGCCAAATGGCGCACAGCGACTCCATACTCGATACACATGCGCGCGGGGCCCACGAGCCGGTCCCCGCGGCCGAGCTTGCGCAGCGGCTGGCGGCCCACGCGCGCGACATCGTCCTTGACCGCGGCGTTCTGAAAACGCCTGATGATCTTCTCAATGTACTCGCTATGCGCCGCTGGGTCGAACACGTTGTGCTTGCGGCACAGCGCGGCACCAGCCTCCTCGTGGAGCGCGCCGCGCACGACAGAGGCTATGTCTGGGTCGGCAATGCTGGCATCGACGGTCGGGAGACCCTTGAGGAAGCCGAGATAGGCGGTGATGGCGTGGCCCGTGTTGAGCGTGAAGAGCTTCCGCTCGTTGTACGCGGCGAGGTTGTCAGTGAGCGTCATGCCGTCGACGGGGACGTCGAGCACCCCGGGATGCGTGCCCTTGAGCGACGGGCCCTCCACGATCCACTCAAAGAACTCCTCGACGCCCACATCCAACGCCTCCGCCTCGTGCTCCTCGGGGTTGAAGGGTGGCGCGATGCGGTCGACGGTGCAGTTCGCGAAACCGACGTGCTGCGTGGCGTATGTGGCATCCTCCTTGTCGAGGTGCGCGCGGACCTTCTCTGCGAGCTGGGTTGTAGCGCCGATGGCGTTTTCGCAGGCGATGATGTTGATTGGGCCACCCTCCGCCAGGTGGCGCGCTTCGATCCCCTTCGCGAGCGTAGGCGCGATCTTGTCGAGAATCGGCAGACCAACGGCCGTGGTGATGATTCTCAGCTCTGGGTGCTTTATTTGTCGGACGACGTCATCGGTGGTGGAAACCACACCCTTCACATGGTTTACTTCTTCAACCTGCTTGTCGCTGTTCTTCGTGCCGTTGGTATCGAGGATATGAACATTGTAGGACTTGTCCTCATTAATAGTGTTGATGAGGTCCTCGTCGACGTCCGCAAACACAACGTGATACCCTGATTTCGAGAGCAGCGGGGCGATGAAGCCACGGCCGATATTGCCTGCACAGAGATAGTGTGACTGACGCTGCCCAAGTCCTCCTTAAAATACTACTTGCCGGCTCCGAAATGGATTGCGCGCGCTTTGGGTGACATTAAACTTGTTTGAGAGACGTGTTTGGGAGAGAGATAGAAGTTGAGAGACGAGATTGGAACGGCAGGCGCCGCTTTACATAGACTTGATTCTTGAAAGCCGTATCATCAAGGACTTCAGTGTGACGTAGTTGTAGCCGTCAGAGGGCTGCTGCGATGATTCCAGTCCCTAGCTCGATACCGTCCGTATAGGAGAACATATTTAGAAGTCAACGAAAGCAGGAGAGCCGCAGAGAGAAAAAGTTGAGAAGCAGGGTAGTATTTAGCGTTGCTTGATTTCAAGGCCAATGTCGCGGATGATCGATCAATCTCGCCCCCATCGTAAAGTCCTAGAATAAATTATCTCCTCATTATTGCTGCCTGTTCTGTGTCAGTGTGTCTGGCTCGCAATGGCACTTAACATTTGAAAAGAACGAATCGAAAGACTACACCGTTTATGTACATGTCAGTTCAGCGAGTTCAGTAAAGAGAGAAATTGAACTCACTTTGTTCCTGCTTGCCATCAGGGGTATCGCCGGTGCACACACCACGCTACACCACGACGCGACCACGGCCGTATCCCTGGCCATGGGGTCAGCCAAGCATTCTCATAACGAACAAGGAGGAAGAACGGCGCCGGGCGAAATCCTGGCTGGACGCTGAAATTGGAGAGGTCGAAGACGACGACGGCTCGGACTATGTTCCCTCAGAGAACACAAGTGACACTGAGTCTTCAAGTTCAGGAAGCAACGACTCCGCAGATTCGGAAGGCATCCCTGAATTTGAGCTGGAGGCAATCTGCGAGGGTGCAAAATCAGGTTGGCACGAGGGTTGGGACCAGCCCACCCCCTCCGAGAAGGAGTTCGACCAAAAAGTAGATCAGGCGCGGCAGCTTGTGGACCTAGTGAATGCCGAACAATATGCAGCGGCTGCCTACAACCCCGACCTCGTCGTCTCGCTCGTAACGCAATTCTATGAACTCTTGATCGACATGGGTCACTGGCCGCAAGGCAGCCTGAAATACCCACCGCACCCAACGCTGAACGAGACGCTTGCGGGGGAGCTGGGGTACGATGTGGCCGTCATCTATCTCATGCAGCGCCTCCCGTACATGGCGCCGCCCGCTAGAATCCCATACATCGTCGACCGCACGCCATTCGCCGACTACCGAGACGAATGGCACCTCAAGGAAGGCCGCCGCCCGTATCCGTACCAATATCTCGATGGCTGTCCGGACCTCGACGCGTGGATGCTGCCGCTCACCTTGCCGAATCGCGACGGGTGGCACATCATGCTCGACACGCGGCTTGGCGTCGTCCGCGCGTACTGCGCCGACGCGTTCATACCAGATTTTGAGACGGCCGAGTTCCGCCGGCAAGGGGTGGTCGCGGACTTCGACGAGTGGGAGATGTGCGGGCGGTGGACGGAATATAGACGCGCGCCACTCGTTCCCGCCGCGGTCTACTTCTCCGAGATCATCGACGCGTATCGCTCGCTCAAACGGTTGCCAATGGTCGAGCCGTACCTCAGCGATCCGAATGAGCCGGATTGTCATCCTGCGCCGGAAGAGGTGTGCATATTTTGTCTGTTATCCCTGTCTGTGACTCAAGCAGCGAATCAGCGACGGAGAGAACGCGAAGAGAAAATGACGCTGCTAAATTTATATCGTGAGTGTGGGTGGCCGGACCAGTGGCAGCGGGCAGAGTTCGTTGCTAAATGGGAGGCCAGCAAGGAGGAGATAAGGGCCCGTTTCGATACGGCGAGATTAAAAGATAAATCCCGGCACCGTGTAAACGCGCCTGACGATGTTGCAACATAGAGCTACTGGTAGCGGAGATACCTGGCCCGGACCGCCTCGATCTCCGCTTTCTGATTGCCCCAATTTCAAAATGCCCTCGGCTCTCCAATCAAAGACGTCTATCATGCCTCCCGTAAAGTCTCATAACATCGAAGACACAACATGGAGCCGGCCTGCAATCTCAGATGTTCTCATTTCCACTTTCACTTCGACAGTCTTCTGACGCACAAAAACCTGGCGGGACCAACGCTACACCTGACTTGCGTTGCGCCATGTTTACTTGTCCCGCTCGGGGGTCCTGTTCCAGGTGCCGCCGCGCAGCAATGTTTGTCCACCCTGCGAGTGGATCGACTTTGACCGTACAACCTGCAATACGTCGTATTCAGTCATCCCATTTGGCGGTCGTGTTCTGCATAGCGCAGAGCCTGTGTTGTACAGTAGCATTTGCATGAATATATTGTCTTTGAATTAATGTTAGCTGAGGATTGAGTGAAAACCACTGCGACGCACCTGAGTACAGCCACCGACGACACGCTCGTTCTCGACGTTGAGCTGTCCGTTCCACTTGGTTTTTGGGGAGGAGGTGTGTTTAGATATGAAGAAAATGCTGGCCAAATTTCAGAGGGAGATATGCCCCAGAAGACGCTCTGCGCAATTTTCCTGCCAACCCGTTCAGCGCTAAGACGTTCCGCGCCAAGACGCTCCGCGCCGCCCTAACCCTTTACTTATAGATTTTTTGCGCCAAGTGGAATTCAAAAAACATTCTCTCCCACGAGCGCGACGCGTCGAGGTCACGCCCCGCAGGGGGATTTTTCTATTTTCAACACGCGTAAGTGCCACGAAATGGGCCTACTTTAAGGTTACAAAGGTAAGCAATTTTTACTGACTACTGACTACTGGTCGTGAGGAAATTACCAAGTCCTAGATGTAAGTCGTTAGCGTGATTTGACGTGTATGAATGTTTGAACCAAAGCTTACTGAATTTGAACCAGAGTTGTAAACCGTAAAATTTGGGTTGAACACGTCGCAGTGAGCGTTCGAGGTGGAGGTAAATGATGAGTTTGATTCAACGTGTTTGAACCAAAACTTATCGAGACAGAGGGCTGCGACTCCGAGGTAAAAAGCTGAATATGTTGGTGGTGGCGGAATTTTTTTGACAGAAACCATCGCGAAAGCATCAAAATGACGTTGAGAAATCGAAATGTACAGGCCAGTTGCGTCTTGCTGTGGGCTCGCGCCTGCGGCAGAGAATCTTGACAGCTTTGGACTGGAAAAATTGTCAGAATGTGCCAAGCTGAAAGTATACCGTGCTCACCGAATGTATAATCCTCAACGCATCTGCGGCAGGAAAAAACGCAGAATACATGCTGAAAATGCGTTAAAATCACACAAATCTTACGAGTTGATGAGGACTCACCATGATTTGCGGGAACGCGAAAAATTGAACTTGGGTTTGGCAGCTTTTACCACGCGCCACAGGCGGAGTTTTTGAAAATTGAGGCTGCGGATGACTGTAAAAACGCGTCAGATGTTGGCAGGATTATGATAGGAAGGACGACGCACTGCTACCGTAATGGAGTTCGCCGGACGTCCAAAAATCAAATTTTGATGGCAGGGCTGCACTTGTTTATGTGGTGGTCGAAGAGAATGGCGACGAGACACAGGAACGGTGCATTGCGCTTGGAGATGAGATGTTCCCGCCTGCGGCCTTTTCTTGGGGAAAAATGTGTTGGGCTGGCATCAAGATCTGTCAGAAATGGGGATGTACCGTAAAATTTAACCTGCTCGCGGGAACACGATATATAGTGTAAGCGATGTCGGCGCCGCTGTGCGGCGCCTCTGTGGTGCGAAAACAAAACCCGGGGTTCCGAAGGTGGCGGCAGCAACGAGAAACTCCACTTATAGGTGGTTTGTGCCTGCCGGCAGCTTTTTTCCTGAAAAAAAAGCTGTTCGTGAGGCAGGAAAAGGGGTGCAAAAAAAGAGAGCTCACTAGTGATTTTGGGCTGCTTGCGGGAGGACGAAACATTGTGTTTTCGCATTTTGAGGGGATATAATGAGGGAAAAGTGGTGGGATGGTGGTGGTACAGAAGGAAGCGTGGTTGGGCGTGGTTTCCGGGGACCAGAACGGCGAGGAGCGGCCGTGACTGACTGATTTCAGTCCTAACGTAAAACTGGTTATCAAACAAATAATTACGCGAGAGCTCAGGGATGGAATTGCATGTGCTTACCTCCGTATCCAGACAGCGAGTGACAATGCGTGAATTCACGAATATTAAGATGATTTAAACTGACTTATTTTGGAAGAAATTCCAAACTGCACAAATTCCAAACTGCACACAGAATAATTGGCGCAAAGCAAACTAAGCTGGAGAGAACTTGCCTGACACTACGTAAATTGATGCATTTCCCAGAACTTGGTGATTGATTTTGATTTGCGGAATGTTTGCTGTCTGGCATCAATTTCTTTTGGCAAATGTGGTCCTGCAAATTTTGTCATATGTAACTAAACAATGGTGAGCTGCACAACAACATTGAGCTATAAGACTCCCTGAGCAGGTGAGAACGAGGGCAAAAGATCCGAGTATTCAGGCAAAAACTGCGGTGTTGCTATGTTATGTTAACATGAAGCGGTGAATATATCCGGACTCCCTTGATGTGATATGTGAAAGGGGAAGATAAAACATATGCTGTGACGCGCTTACTGTAGTCTGGGAAAGCTCCATGAAAGCTCTTGCTCTGCTGCTACAGAGCTTTCAACAAAATGCATACCTTTTGTGTATGCGGCGGACTGCATTGCCTTAGTTGTGCGCCGCGGCAAGCCTCCGGAATGAGGTTAATCCAGTGGGAATCCGGAGGTATCACCGTCCGTAAGGAGTTGAGCTCCGTTGAAAGACGAGTTGCCGCTTTGTTGAGATGGTGCACGGGGAAAAGATCTGAAAAGATGGCCGGGAAGTCTCGGGATGCTGACGCGGATTTGCAATCAGAGACCTCTTATCTTACCGAGATAAGTAGCCTGTCTGCGTAGAAAATAATAAACTCACCTATTACGCTAGAGTTAACTCCTGTGGACGGTGGCTGAAAGCTTCCCAGAAAGAGGTCTGGATTAAGATTCGCATCACAAAATTCATTGACATCTGATTGGAGAAAAATCTCAAGTGCAAGTAACACACTTGAACAGGATTGCAAGATGCGGCGGCCAGGAAGACCCCACGGACATAATGTGGGCCGGGGCCGAGAACATCAGAGGTAAAAATGCGTGCGAAAAAGCTAGAGCTCGGCTGCGGACATTTTTGAATCCAGATCCCATCCGGGCCGCAAAGAGCTGATCACTGCGTGAAAGTATTAACAAGCCAAACAGTACAGACCTACGTAACGAAGGCCTATTGATACCAGAATCAATATACGTTCGTAGAATTTATGTTGCTCAAACTTGAGATATGTTCAAAGTAAGTATGTTGGCGGCAAAATCGGCGGTGGCGGCAGAATAAGGGACAAGAGCGGTGAGATTAGGTGCGAGAATTATTACCGGGCACCAAATAAGCGCCGCGGCCTCGGCAAAAGCGATCACGGCCGCAGATTTGGCAAGAAAATCGGGAAGAAAGAGTTGATGACGCAACTTTCAAACAGACACAAACTCCCGCGTCCATCCAGCCGTATTAGGAAGGTCAACACTTTTGCTCCTGATCGCCATCTCGCGTTTTCTCCTCTTCCTCTCCCTTTGCCTCTACTCCTCTGAAAACTTACCCAGCGCAAGTTGGGACTCGGACGGACTTATTTGGCGCGTATCAAGGCCGCAGGGACGACGGAGCGCCGTTAAACGTGCTTGCACGCATTTTCCGAAAATTGGGGTCCAGAAGCACCTTACCGAGGCCGCATCACGCAATATGATGGGGATCGGTTTCATTGGAAACGAACAGCCCCTGCGGCAAATTCTGGAGCGATCCGTGCGGAGATGCGTTTGGAAACACCTTGGTATGTTTCCTCCTTGTCTCGGCTATATCTCGGTCCCTTGCATGCCGCGGGCCAAACTTGGCATTCAAAGTACTTTGGACCCTTTTTCTCCCTGTGCTGACAGATTTCTGGAGCGCTATGCACTCTGAGTATGCTCGAATTCACGATTCTGTGCAAATGCGTGAATCGCACATAGAACAGGCCCCGGCAGACTTCGGGTTTGTATTATGACATAGTTTTGATGGAAATGACATTTATCACATACGACGCGGTGCGTGGCTTTTGCTCGCACGATTTCACGTACTTACGAATATTTTCTGATTGCTGACTCCGCCGCGACCCTTCCCCGCACATTCCCTGTACCCTCCCTCTAACTTACTCTCACCAGGTTGAGTACATTCAATTTAGAGTAAATTTTAGAATGCATACGAAGCCCTCAGCGGCCGAATTCAAATCCCTCAAACCGAAGAAAATGGAAGTTGAACATCACCCCAAATTGGTAACCGAGATCTTCCAGATCTCGGTTCAACGTGCACCCTGATTTACCCCAGGCACCATACCAATGCTTTCTGAGCTGCGGCGGGCTTCTCACGACGGCCACACGGCAAGTTTCCGCCTGACGTTTGTTTTCGGGTTTTTGGGAAACTGACTCACCCTTTACCCGCAGAGCCCGACGGCTACACGGATAGCTCGTCATATTATTTTACCCACCGGCCCTGCGCTCAACTCATAAGTACGGAGCTCAATTCTCCCTCTTTTACAACGCGTTCTAATTTTTCTCACTTTTCCCCCACTTCACCTCTCACACCCTCTCTCCTACTCCTGGATCACGGGAGAACTACGGACCGTTACCCCGGTACTATGGCCATTTAATCTGCTCGCCGCCAACCCGGCCTCGACTCCGACTTGAATTTCAACCTCACCGCCGCCGCCATCACGCCGATTTGACAACGATTCCCACGCCTGCTTTCTGCACATCAACCACGACCACCGTCTTTGCACACCGGCCGTATGCTCCCTCAATGCTCTCAATAGGCTATCGACTCGATGTTCTTCCCATTCCAGGCCTTTTCGACCCGCTTCCAACCCGCACCAACGCCGAATCGCTCTGCTTCAACATCGGCCCGAGTTCGCCTTTCAAAGCCTCAAATCTCATTTCAGCAGCACGGAACACTCACATTGGTCTTGAATCGACTTGGTTTGGGTGTTCAAGGGTGATCTTTCCCGTGAATTTGGACCAATCTGGTCATGCTGACTCACTATTCCTCCAGATGTTGCACATTCCGGAGCGCCGTGGCCATCGGCCTCGTTCACAAACACGCCGCCGGACCGTAAAACGACGACATGGCCGTACGCCACGACATTCAAGCCCTCGATCTCCCGCATTTAGGCTCAGACTAAAGTGCCTTCGCGCCGAAGGTATGTATCTTTGTTGATTTATTGGCGCATTCGTTGACTGACTTGCGTCACAGTTTCTAATGAATCTATACTCTTTCTACTTACCTGGTCGCGTTCAACTCAAGTTAGAAGCGCGCCGCATTCAGTCCAAGTTTGAAGAATGGGTTCAACCTGGGGTTGCATCTAACGCAGGTATGGCCAATTAATGTGCATTCGATAAATACTGACTCGCTCTAGCGGATTGAAGGGCTTCAGCGCTACCCGCTTGTTAATTCATAGAGTTGGATCCTGTTTGTTGAGGGTTCTATCGCTGACGGGTCAAGGTATGTCTGCCTCCTTTTTGAACCACAGCTGTACTGACTTTACCATTAGGATGCCTTACGCTGCCTTCAAGATGCACTTAGATCTTATTCGTCGAGTTCAAGTTGAACAACGCCGCGACCTCGACCTATTGAAACACTGCTTATGGCGGCGAAGCTATTGTCAGATCGGTTCCATTCAAGTCAACTTGAGTTTAATTCAATCGAACTCGGGGTATGTCCACTTCATCAACACATACTTACTTGTACTGACCTACGTATCTCGGTATCTCAGGTCGAACATGGTGATCACCCTTCAAGAAAACGATGCTCCCATTCCGTTTGACCTTCAAAGTGATTAGTTTCACTTTATGCGCCCTTCAAGGCTGAATCGCTCAATGAGTTCCAAGTTATTGGACTGCATCGACTTCATTCGAGCCCGACACTGTCACCGAAAATTATAGCTTGATCCATAGTGCGTCCATTTCCCTTTCCTTCCTTCACATTGACTGACTTTTTGTTATACATCTCACTTCGCCAACTTCCGTATTGAAGGTACATTTACCTTCAGCGCAACATAACCTTGACTGACTGCTTCAACTTTTCCTTGTAGACCGATGCTTCGTCAGACTTCCCTCGGGAATATGCTTGGTATATCAGTGAAGGTATGCAAGGTTTTCAACACCAATATAGGTGTAGTTCTAACGTTGAACCCTTTGTAGTATCCCAATTCAATTATTTCAAGGTGGCGGCCCAGGGTAATAGATTGACTTGAAGCACTAGGTAAGCTCGCACCTATGATTATACAACCTTCCCTGATTAGTTTGACTTTAGTTCGATGTTCGATGACCTTGTTTGATTCGAAGTGTGGTGTCAGTCGAGGAAGGAAGGGTCCAACTCAGTTGACCAAGGTATGTAACTTCTTCAACAACGAACTATGCGTAGTCCTAATCTTGACTCATGCAGTCGCAGTTTTGAACTAGACTTATCGATAACATTAGACTCGAAGAACTTTTGTCAATATCGGAACTTCAACTGACTGGATTTCGACACGGTTCCTTCAAGGGTGTACGGTGAAAACGAGGTATGTCTCCTTCTTGGTCAACGTTCCTCTTTCTTTCGCTGACTCGATTCCCTCTGTAGATTCAGAAGAATTGGACATCAGAACACCGAAACTATGGAGTTTTAAACAAAATGTCAGGTATGCCGTCGTAATTGTTATCGTGTTCTAATTCACCGTCACTGAACTGTGTTGTGTAGGGTCTATGGACTTTCGCTTCGAGTGCCACGCCCTTCATGATCAAACTGCAAAATTTTAGCACAATTATTCAGCATGGAGGCTGAGTCTATATGCCGGAGGTTGTACAGGTAAGTAACAATGTCATTATACTCTTTCAACCATTAACTCTTGAGTATCAGTTCATTGAGAGGCATATCACACATCTGACTTTTCAATCTTGGAGGTATGCATGTATACTTCAATTCGGGTTTACGTTTTAACTTCCTCGGGTTCCAGTGAACATATGAAAACTTTGACTCGCCCTTCAACCTGAAGTTGATGCATTAAATGTAAGTCATACTCTATTTAAACGAACTCGCCCACCATCGCTGACAACAACCTATCAGCCCTCTTTTCAAATTCTTTGGTCGAGTTTCGTGGGCATTCGGGCATCTCGGCCTATCGCGGGGACATCGAATACACGACGTCCCGTGAGGTGAATTAAACTCCAGGTATGTGCTCGTTTTCGTTCTCATTCTAACATGGCTTTTAACGCGTTCATTTTCAGGAAAACCCCGTCTGGCCCGACGCTCAATGCCCCGTGTCTGGTAGTCAACTAAGCCCACGCCACGCGTTCCGGGAAGCCGCCGCACTATTCAATGTACGAGCTGCGACTTCGCGGAGAAGAGACGACGCATCGTGGTCCTGCGAGAGGCCTCGGATTTCAGGTATGTTCTCGTTTTTATTCGCACTTTGAATAAGTACATTCTCACGCCGATTTTCCAGAAAAGAAGCCGCCAGAGGTCAACGCGGCGCGAAACTTGCAATGCGCCGTCAACCTCCCGCAGCACA
This sequence comes from Mycena crocata, assembly GCA_029281795.1. Classification (NCBI taxonomy): domain Eukaryota; kingdom Fungi; phylum Basidiomycota; class Agaricomycetes; order Agaricales; family Mycenaceae; genus Mycena; species Mycena crocata. The sequence goes on from JARJCP010000059.1 coordinate 487,937, forward strand.
TTTCTGTGTTGAATTCGCCACGAAGACTTCTTGTTCGGCGCTTCAAAGCCAGCACTAAGCGCTTCTGCTTCCTCTCCCCCCAAAATCTTCCAAGTTCCCGGCGCGCGACTGAGACTTAACTCAAAGGTACGTCATTGAATGAGTATTTATGAACTAGTTACTAACAAAATTGCTAGTACTTGGCTATGCACCTCACACAGCGGTTATTTCAAGCCGCTCGCGTTCTCTGGACTCGACGCCAGCGCTTTCTGCTTGACGATTCGAAAGGTACATCAATTCCGTTTATTTCAGGAGCTACTACTGACAAATGCTAGTACTTAGCAATCGACCTCGCTCCCTGTGGCGCTTTCTTTCTGGACCCGGAGCGCGTCGCCTTTCTTGTCTCGGCACAGGCAAATTACTTCGCGCAGTACCCACGGATGCCTCTGCGCCACAGTGCAGTTGTCGTGACCGCACACGCACATGACGCGCTCGAGTCGGCCTCCGCACCGCAATCAACGCGGGTCAAACTCCGCGTGCACGTAGGCCCAGCGCGGACGACACGACACGCGACCTGCACCGACTCGAGTGGGCGTGCAGCACTCCCGACTCGTGCTCGCCGTTGCGGGTGTGCACCAATCGACGCTGTTGTGGGTGGTACGACGAGATTCGCGGGAGATGGGGTGGGGAGGGAGGTAGGTGGCGGTGGCGTACCTTGCGCGCGCGGTGCTGCGGGGTTGTGTAGCTGGTCGACTCAACCTTGCAGCGGACTCGGCAAGGTGTCGCCACGTGGGATGGAGCGCGCGGCGACGAGCTGGAAGGAGTGAGGGAGGCATGCGTGAAGGGAATGTGTATGCACTGCGCACGCGGGAGTCGGCCGCGTCGCCTGAATCTCTACGTGAAGGAGGGCGCCGCCCCTAGATCGAGAGCGCGTGCTTTCTGTCACGGAGCGGGCTTGCGTGCAGCCATTGCATCGAGCCATCAGCAGCGCGTCCTGCGCGGACTCGACAACGACTCGACCGGTGGCGCACGGACACTGGCCGCAATTCTCGCGCCAAGAAAAGTGGCTCACCGAAGATGACATTCCCGCCCAATCCGCCTCAGGGCACCCAAGCTGATTCGGCAACGAACTGGACGAAAGAGAGGGTTAGTGAGCGAGGCACGCGTGGAGATAATGCGCACGCACCTTTGTGGTAGAGCAAGTTCGGCGCTGCTCGAGCCGACGGTGGGAGACAATCGTGCCGCCTGTCCGGCGCATGGACTCCAGAACGCGAGCACTCGATGCACGGGAGCATGCACGCATTCGCGCGCGGCGTTGGACCCATCTGAATGGAGGGCCGTGGGCGGTGAATTTCGCGCCGACTTGTCAGCCCGTGAAGAGCGAAAACACGGTGTTGAGCGCAGAATTGGTGGTGACGCGACTGCTCGGACGGACTCGGTGGTGCCGTATTCACGGTGCTCTGTCCGCTCGTGCTTCGCGTTGGTGTGCTTCAGGTGCGGACGTGCGGCGACGAGCTGGAGAGGGTTAGTGAGCGAGGTACGCGTGGAGGGAATGGACACGCACCGTTGTGGTAGTGTTCGCATGCAGTCGCGAATGCTCCCTATCGCGCTCGGACCGACGTCCCCAGCCGCACACGACAGGCAGGACGCGAATTCGCGGCCACTAGGCGTGCGCGGCTGGACGCGAATTGAGGGTGTCGTAAATTGAGAGCAAAGTGCGGAGGTGTGGGCTGCGTAAGGGGGAGTCAGTGAGCAGAGAAAGGCAACGGAGATGCCAACTCACCAGTTTGCGAGATTGCGCTGTGTGGGTGTACTTTTGCGAATACGCGGTGTAGGTGTACGACTGGCCAGGGTGAGCAGGTTGCGGGACTGCGTTTAGAGAGGGGACACTCGCAGCGGGCGGACTGGGCGGCGGGGCGTCGGTTAGCTAGGAAGGCGGCGAGTGCAGGGCAGGCAGAGAGTCGAGACAGTGACATTGAGTAAAGAGAAATCTGTTCCTGCTTGCCATCAGGGGTATTGCAGGTTGTGATGCCGCTGCGATGCCGTGGCCAATGTCATGCTCGGGCCACACACCACGACGCGACCACGGCCGTATCCCTGGCCCTGGGGTCAGCCAAGCATTATTATAACGAACAAGGAGGAAGAACGACGCCGGGCGAATTATTGGCTGGACGCTAAAATTAGAGAGGTCGAAGACGACGACGGCTCGGACTATGTTCCCTCAGAGAACACAAGTGACACTGAGTCTTCAAGTTCAGGAAGCAGCGACTCCGCAGACTCGGAAGGCATCCCTGAATCCGAGGTGGAGACTATCTGCGAAGATGCAAAATCAGGTTGGCACGAGGGTTGGAATCAGCCCACCCCCTCCGAGAAGGAGTTTGACCAAAAAGAAGATCAGGCGCGGCAGCTTGTGGACCTAGTGAAGGCCGAACAGGATGCAGTGGCTGCCTACAACCCCGACCTCTTCGTCTCGCTCGTAACGCAACTCTATGAACTTTTGATCGACATGGGTCACTGGCCGCAAGGCAGCCTGGCATACCCACCGCACCCAACGCTGAACGAGACGCTTGCAGAGGAGCTGGGGTACGATGCGGCCGTCATCTCCCTCATGCAGCGCCTCCCGTACATTGCGCCGCCCGCTAGAATCCCATACATCGTCGACCGCACGCCATTCGCCGACTACCGAGACGAATGGCACCTCAAGGAAGGCCGCCGCCCGTATCCGTACCAATATCTCGATGGCTGTCCGGACCTCGACGCGTGGATGCTGCCGCTCACCTTGCCGAATCGCGACGGGTGGAACATCATGCTCGACACGCGGCTTGGCGTCGTCCGCGCGTACTGTGCCGACGCGTTCATACCAGACTTTGAGACGGCCGAGTTCCGCCGGCAAGGGGTGGTCGCGGACCTCGACGAGTGGGAGATGTGCGGGCGGTGGACGGAATATAGACGCGCGCCACTCGTTCCCGCCGCGGTCTACTTCTCCGAGATCATCGACGCGTATCGCTCGCTCAAACGGTTGCCAATGGTCGAGCCGTACCTCAGCGATCCGAATGAGCCTCATCCTGCGCCGGAAGAGGTGTGCATATCTTGTCTTTTATCACTGTTCTGTGACTCAAGCAGCGAATTAGCGACGGAGAGAACGCGAAGAGAAAATGACGCTGCTAAATTTATATCGTGAGTGTGGGTGGCCGGACCAGTGGCAGCGGGCAGAGTTCGTTGCCAAATGGGAGACCAGCAAGGAGGAGATAAGGGCCCGTTTCGATACGGCGAGATTAAAAGATAAATCCCGGCGTGTAAACGCGCCTGACGATGTTGCAACATAGAGCTACTGGTAGCGGAGATACCTGGCCCGGACCGCCTCGATCTCCGCTTTCTGATTGCCCCAATTTCAAAATGCCCTCGGCTCTCCAATCAAAGACGTCTATCATGCCTCCCGTAAAGTCTCATAACATCGAAGATACAACATGGAGCCGGCCTGCAATCTCAGATGTTCTCATTTCCACTTTCACTTCGACAGTCTTCTGACGCACAAAAACCTGGCGGGACCAACGCTACACCTGACTTGCGTTGCGCCATGTTTACTTGTCCCGCTCGGGGGTCCTGTTCCAGGTGCCGCCGCGCAGCAATGTTTGTCCACCCTGCGAGTGGATCGACTTTGACTGTACACAACCTGCGATACGTCGTGTTCAGTCACCCCATATTTTTGGGATGGGACGTGTATATACCTTGTACAGTAGTGATTGCATGAATATATTGCTTTTGAATGAACATGAGTTGAGAATTGAGAAAAATTGACTGCGACGCGCCTGAGTACAGCCACCGACGACCTCGCCGTTCTCGACGTTCTGCAGCCCGTTCGACCTGGATTTTTGGGAGGACGCGAGAAGGAATATGAATAACGAGCTGCCCAAATTCCAGAGCACCAGGACCAGCAGCGCAGTTTCCCCACCAAGTCCTTTCCACGCTAAGTCGTTTCGCGCCAAGTCGCTTTCGCGCCTTAAGTCTCCCCAGTTAGAGTTGGCGCCGCGGTTTCAACAAAAAAAAACTCCCACGAGACGTGGCCAAAAAAAATGGCCGCGCCCCGCAGGAGTTTGGTTTTATCGAAAGGCGGTGTAAAGAGAATGTACGCTACTGACTATTGGTAAAACTGAGTACTTTACTGGCTACTGACTACGAGTTTTAGAGGTAATCAGTACCTGTATGCACGGAGTTCTGGTCGGGTGAGCATGCACCTTGTGATATGGCCTCAGGGAAGAAATTCAGAATAATCAAACCTGAATCAGATCATTGTTTTGGAGGTAAATTGAACATACCGCTGCCGACGCGTCGGAATAATTGTAGAGTGTGTCCCCGTGCAGGGTTTGGACTGATGAAGGGGTTTCAAGTCTGAAAACGCGTCGTTACGTGCGGAAAACGCGTTGTAGGGTCACAGGTACAAAAATTTGGGAAATGGGGAAAATGTGGTTTTGAGGCGGGAATTGCATCAGTATTAAAGATAGAATGAGCGAGATATTGAAACGCACATTGCAGATAACGCCCGACAAGTCCAACTCAATGGTGTCGGGATCTGGAACTGGCCAGACCTGTGCAAAATCTTGTTTGCCGGGCGTCGAAAAATCGAATTTTGGCTCGAGGCCTTCCCTTGGTGTTGTCGCTGATAGGAATGCGGCTGAGAGCCTAGTTGAGACGATGAAAGACAGAAGGAGGATCGGAGCTCACGCAGATTTTTATCGAGTTCGTCGGACTTCCAAAAATCCAATTTTGGTTCCGCAGCTTCGCCACGGTGATGTTGCATGTGGTCACATATCAATCTACTTGAGGATGGAGTGTGGCTTCTGGCGGCTTGTAAGTAACGGAGAAAAAGCTGGGTAGAGCGCCAAAATGGCATCAAATGCATTTCAGAGAGTGGTTGTTACCTGATTGTTTAGGCCGCTCGCGGGAAGACAATGTATATAGTCATCGATGTTGGCGCCGCTGCACGGCGCCTTGGTGACTAAGGAGCTCCAGCATGACGCTGGAAACGGTCTGTTACAGTTGCACGTTGTATGTGCCTGCCGGCGGCCTGGAAAAAAAGACGTCAAAGGTGAGCAAAATGCGGATTAGAATCAGGACTAACCTGTATTTTTAGGTCGCTCGGCGGAAGACGATATATAGTGTAATCGTCGTTGGCGCCGCTGCGCGGCGCGTATGCGATTGGGAGAAGGTCCGGAATGTCGAAAATTACTTCCAGACACGTCCCATTCCAGCTGCGGGTGGTACGTGCCTGCTGGCGGCTTTTTTTTTCTGAAAAAAAGTTGTTCAAATGTGAGCAAAAATGCGAATTAGAATGAGGACTGACCTGGCTTTTTAGGCTGCTCGGCGGAACACGATATATACTGTTTTCGCATTTTGAGCAAAGAGGACTGGAGTGGGTGGTGGTGTGATAAAAGAAAATATGGCCGGTATCTAAGGACGAGAGCGGCCGCCCAGGACTGATTGCGGCACACATCGATTCTGAACGTCAAACAAATTATTACGCAAGATTTCAGGGACGGGATGGCAGGTGCTTACCTCCCACAGTTCGAATGGCCTTGAATGGGCTGGCACATCAGGCTGCAATTAAATGGGTTGATTCACGAACATTCCAACAACCTGAACTGACCTACCTGTTGAGAAAAATTCAAAGCAGAGGCACAGAATAATTAGCCCGGACGAAGCTTCTGGAGAAAGAAATTGCCTCACGTTCGTGTGTTGAACTGATGCATCAGGACTCGTAATTCTGATTCACGGCATTTTTTCTTCTGCGGCATGAAATTTTGGCCTCCACTTTTCAGACAACCAAGGGTGAGCACTGCACAGCAGGATGAAGTTGCTAGAGTTTGCTGAGCAGGAGAAAGAGGCTCGAGTTTGCACGCACAAGCTGTGGCATCGCTATGTGAACGCGTGAGCGGGTCACTGAATATATCCGAGCTCTTTTGATGTGATGTGATGATAAAACATATGCTGTGAGATCTGGAATCCTGCTTACCATAGTATGAACCTGCTCCATGAAATCTCTCGTTCTGCTTCTACGACATTTGAGTAAAATACATCCTCTGACCATGAAAAGGACCCAATTGTTGAATTCGGCGCTGCGGCAAAGTTTCGAAACGAGGTTGATCCAGGTGAAATCCGGAGATATCAATGTTTACGCCGAGTTGAGCCGGGTCAAGAGAAGACTTGTTGCATTGTTGAGATGGCGTGCGCGGAAAGGCCCAAAAAAAAAACCGGAGAAGAGGTCGCTTAGTTGACAAAGCGGATCAGAACGATATCACTTATCTTGCCGAGATAGACCTTTTCCGGAGAGAATGTCAAGTGCCGAATACATGGGACCGTCCCAGTGAGAGCTCTCCAGGGAGAATATGGCTTCTTTGAGGCTCATAGCATTTCCCGCAGAACGAGCTTTTACGAGCTTTGTAGCAGAAAGAAAGAAAATTGGTTGACTTTTCTTGAGTGGAGAGTCAAAAATGAATAAGCCGCCAGGAAGGGTTGCACGAGATGAATGGAGTTGGATAATATAACGCGGGCCTTGAGCAGAATAAGCAGGGAAAAAACCTTCCGAAAAAGTTCGGAGGTATTTAAATCGCCGAGATTCCGTTTGGGCTGCAAGGAATTGATACAGCATGCGAGCGTCGGCAGGCCGAAGAATTCAGACTGAGATAAAGAGCCCATATTGACTTTTAGAACGTGCATCGATTCATTTCGACAAGTTTGCAATTCTTTTCGAAATATTTCACCGGCAAATGGGCGGTAGCGCCGGCCGCGAAATAACGTGTGAGAGCAGTGAGATTTGGTTCCAGGTGCTATCGGGGCACTTCGGATTGGTCGGGACTTCGGCAAAAGCGGACACGGGCCACAGATTTTCGTTTTGGCATGAAAATCGGGAAGAAAGCCTTAATGACGTGATTTTTAAACAAAGGCAAACTCTTGCGTCCATCCAGCCGTATTAGGAAGGCCAGCACTTTGCTCCTGATCGTCATCTCGCGTTTTGTCCTCTTCCTCTCCCTTTGCATCTGTACCTCTGAAAACTTACCCAGCGCAAGTCGGGACCTGGGCGGACCCATTTGGCGCGTATCAAGGCCGCAGGGACGACGGAGCGCCGTTAAACGCGTTTGCACGCATTTTCCGAAAAATGGGGTCCAGAAGCACCTTACCGAGGCCGCATTACGCAATATGATGGGGATCGGTTTCATTGGGAACGAATAGCCCCTGCGGCAAATTCTGGAGCGATCTGTGCGGAGATGCGTTTGGAAACGACTTGGTACGTTTCCCCCTTATCTCGGCTATCTCTCGGTCCCTTGCACCCCTCGGCCCAACTTACGCCCCTGAACAGCTTGGGATCCACCTCATTGTTGCGCCCATAGCGTTATGGAGCGCAAATCTAGCTACCTACGCTCGAATTCACGATTGTGTGAAATGGCACGAATTGTGCCTACGACAGGCACCGGCGGACTTCGGGTTGGGATGATGACATATATTTGATGAAAACAATATCTTTGACATACGATGCGGTGCGTGGCTTTCTCTCGCACGACTTCGCGCACTTACGAATATTTTCCGATTGCTCACGCCATCGCGACCCTTCGCCGCACGTCCTCTGGACTCCCTTCCCAACTTATTTGGCCAAAGTGAGTCCAGTTATTTTCAACCGAAATTCGGTCTGCGTATGGAGCCCCCAGCGGCTCAGTTTGACTACCTCAAAACGAAACAAAAAGTCGAACATCACCCCAAATGGTAACCGAATTCTTCAAGATCTCGGCTCAACATGCACCCTGACTTACCCCAGGAACCATATTATTGCTTTTTGGGTTGCTGCGGGCCTCTCACGACGGCCATACGGTAAGTTTCCGCCCGACGTTTATTTCCGGGTTTGAGAGAAACTGGACTAATGCTTGTCCCGCAGAGCCCGACGGCTACACGGATAAGTCGTCATATCATCTTACCCACCGGCCCTGCGCTCAACCTATAAGTACGAAGCTTAAATCCGCCCTTTTGCAACGGGTTGTTATTTCCCCCTCTTTACCACTACTTCCCTCTCACACCTTCTCTCCTACTCCTGGATCACGGGAGAACTACGGACCATTCATCCCGGACTATGGCGATTCAATTTGGTTCCCGCCAACCCGGCCTCGACTCCGACTTGAACTTCAACCTAACCCCGCCGCCATCACGCCGATTGACGCGATTCCCACGCCTGCTTTTTGCACATCAACCACGACCACCGTTTGCACACCGGCCGTATGTTCCCTCAATGCTCACAATAAGCTATCAACTCACTTTTATTATCCTCACAGGTCTTTCTGCGACTCTCTCGGCCCACACCAATGCCAAATCGTTGACCAACCTCTGCTTGAACATCGGCTCGAATTCGCCTTTCACAGCCTCAAATCTCATTTCAGCAGCACGGAACGCTCACATTGGTCTTGGATCGACTCAGTTTTGGTGTTCAAGGTGATTTTCCCTGTGAATTTGGACCAATCTGGTCATGCTGACTCACTTTTACTTCAGATGTTACACATTACGGAGCGCCGTGGCCGTTGATCTCGCTCCCAAACGTACCGCCAGACCGCAAAAATGTCAACATCGGCGTAGACTGCGACACCCAAGCCCTCGATCCACGTATTCAAGCCCAAACTATGGTGCATTTGCGCCGGCAAAGGTATGTATGTTTGTTAATTATTCATTGACCACAGTATTGATTGACTGACTTGCCTCGCAGATTATAACGGCCTTTTCCCTCCCTATCCCGTCCGGTTCAGTTCAATTTTGGAGGATGGCTTCACCTCGTATCCAGTTCCAGTTTTAAGAACGGGTGTTCAACTTGGGGTTGAACCTAACGCAGGTATGTCCCATTCATTACCATTCAATGAGTACTTCACTGACTCGCTTTAGCAGATTGAAGGCTTTCAGCGCGTTGTTGACTTGAGACGATGGAAGTATTGCTGTTTATCTTCGGATCAAGGTATGGATGCCTCTTTTTTGAACCACAGCTGTACTGACTTTTGTCGTCAGGTTACCTTGCCATACCTTCAAAATTGGGCTCATCGCCGCTCAAATCTGATTCGCCAAGTTCAAGTTAACCGAACGCCGCGACCTCGACCTATTGAATTAGTTTACTTTCTTTGCGAGGCGAAGCTATCGTCAACGTCGGATTCATTCAAGGAAACTAGACTTCGATTCAAGTGAACTCAAGGTACTTCATTTCCTCAACACATCTTTACTTTTACTGACCGACTTATGTATGCTAGGTCGAGCACGACGATCAAGCTCCAATTTATTCCTTCCATATTGAACGAGTCAACTTATATCCATCCTATCTTGTTTTACAATCGCTGCGTCGACTTCATCCAACCTCAACTCTGTCACGGAAATTTATGGCTTGTCAATCTATGGTGCATCCATTTCCCTTTCCTTCCTTCACATTGACTGAATTGTTCGTTAGGTCTCACTTCGCCAACTCTCGTATTGAAGGTATGTTTACCTTCAGCGCAACATAACCTTGACTGGCGGCTTCACTTTTCCTTGCAACGATGCATCGTTACCTCGATGTGGTTTACCTCAAAGTATGTTGGGTACATCGGTGAAGGTATGTATATTGGCGGTTTCAACAATCTGACGTCAAACCCTTGGTAGTATCTCAATTCGATTATTTCCAAGGTGGCGGCCCAGGGTCATAGATTGACTTGAAGCACTAGGTAAGCTCGCACCTCTGTTATACAACTTTCCCTGACTAGTTTGACTTTAGTTCGATGTTCGATGACCTTGTTTGATTCGAAGTGTGGTGTCAGTCGAGGAAGGAGGGTCCAACTCAGTTGACCAAGGTATGTAACTTCTTCAACAACGAACTATGCGTAGTCCTAATCTTGACTCATGCAGTCGCAGTTTTGAACTAGACTTATCGACAACATTAGACTCGAAGAACTTTTGTCAATATCGGAACTTCAACTGACTGGATTTCGACACGGTTCCTTCAAGGGTGTACGGTGAAAACGAGTATGTCTCCTTCTTGGTCAACGTTCCTCTTTCTTTCGCTGACTCGATTCCCTCTGTAGATTCAGAAGAATTGGACATCAGAACACCGAAACTATGGAGTTTTAAACAAAATGTCAGGTATGCCGTCGTAATTGTTATCGTGTTCTAATTCACCGTCACTGAACTGTGTTGTGTAGGGTCTATGGACTTTCGCTTCGAGTGCCACGCCCTTCATGATCAAACTGCAAAATTTTAGCACAATTATTCAGCATGGAGGCTGAGTCTATATGCCGGAGGTTGTAGGTAAGTAACAATGTCATTGTACTCTTTCAACCATTAACTCTTGAGTATTAGTTCATCGAGAGGCATATCACGCATCTTACTTTTCAATCTTAGAGGTATGCATATACTTCAGTTCGGGTTTGGGTTTCAACTTCTCGGGTTCCAGGGAACATATGAAGACTTTGACTCGCGCTTCAAGCTCCCTGAGATTGGTGCATTGAATGTAAGTCATACTTCATACTCTATTCAAACGAACTCCAACACCGCTGACAGCAACCTATCAGCCCTCTTTTTAAATTCTTTGGTTGGATTTCGCGAGCTGTCGGGCATCTCGGCCTACGGCGGGAACATCGATAACACGATATATCATGTCCCGCGAGCGGGCTTACATTCTGGGTAGGTCCCCATTCTGACCTCAATTGGAACCGTATTCTAATCCGCCTTTTTTTCAGAACAAAAGCCGCCGGAGGCCAACGCGGCGCAGACATTGACACCCGCCCTCTGTCCTGTTCTACGCACCGTGGAGCCGCCGCGCAGCGGCGGCGCTATGCAATGCACGCAAGCTGCAAACTTGAACATCGAAAACACAACGTATCAGGTTCCCGCGAGTGGGCTTAGATTACCTGGTGCGTCCTCTTTTTATTCGCATTTTGAATACATTCTGACGCTGTTTTTCTGTTTTTCAGAACAGCCGCCGAAGGCCGACCGCCAACTACCCTTGCAATGGTTCGTGCCCGGCCGACCACTTGTCAAGTTAGACTCTTCTCCCTGAAATCTTCCTGGTGTGCGACTCACTCAGATCCGACTTGACGATGTGAAAGGTACGTGAGTTCCGTTTTTTCATGAGCTACTACTGACGAATGCTAGTACTTGCAATCGGCCTCGCGCGGCGGACAATTCAAGTCGCTCGCCAACGCTCTTTCTGGACCCGGAGCGCGTCGCCTTTCTTGTCTCGGCACAGGCGGATTACTTCGCGCAGTACCCACGGATGCCTCTGCGCCACAGTGCAGTTGTCGTGAGTGCGCAACACGACGCGCTCGAGCCGGCGTCTGCACTGGAATCAATGCAATGCGACTCGAGCTCCGCATGCACGGGGATCACGGCCGGCGCGCACAAGTGCAAACGCGACACGACATGCGACTGCACCGACTCGAGTGGGCGTGCAGCACTCCTGACTCGTGCTCGCCGTTGCGGGTGTGCACCAATCGACGCCGTGTGGGTGGTACGACGAGATTAGCGGGATGGGGAGGGAGGGAGGGAGACGGGGGTACCTTGCGCGCGGGTGCTGCGGGGTTGTGTAGCTGGTCGACTCAACCTTGCAGCGGACTCGGCAAGGTGTCGCCACGTGGGATGGAGCGCGCGGCGACGAGCTGGATGGAGTGAGCGAGGCATGCGTGAAGGGAATGTGTATGCACTGCGCACGCGGGAGTCGGCCACGTAGCCGATCTGGAGGGCGCCGCCCCTAGATTGGGAGCGCGTACTTTCTGTCACGGAGCGGGCTTGCGTGCAGCCATTGCATCAAGCGCATCCTGCGCGGACTCGACAACGACTCGACCGGTGGCGCACGGACACTGGCCGCAAATTCTCGCGCCAAGAAAAGTGGCTCACCGAAGATGACATTCCCGCCCAGTCCGCCTCAGGCACCCAAGCTGATTCGGCAACGAACTGGACGAAAGGAGGGTTAGTGAGCGGGGCACGCGTGGAGATAATGCGCACGCACCTTTGTGGTAGAGTAAGTTCGGCGCTGCTCGAGCCGACGGTGGGAGACAATCGTGGCGCCTGTCCGGTGCATGGACTCCAGAACGCGAGCACTCGATGCACGGGCATGCACGCATTCGCGCGCGCGTTGACCCATCTGAATGGAGGGCCGTGGGCGGAGAATTTCGCGCCGACTTGTCAGCCCGTGAAGAGCGAAAACACGGTGTTGAGCACGCGGAATTGGTGCAGGTGACGCGACTGCTCGGACGGACTCGGTGGTGCCGTATTCACGGTGCTCTGTCCGCTCGTGCTTCGCGTTGGTGTGCTTCAGGTGCGGACGTGCGGCGACGAGCTGGAGAGGGTTAGTGAGCGAGGTACGCGTGGAGGGAATGGACACGCACCGTTGTGGTAGTGTTCGCATGCAGTCGCGAATGCTCCCTATCGCGCTCGGACCGACGTCCCCAGCCGCACAACAGGCAGGACGCGAATTCGCGGCCACTAGGCGTGCGCGGCTGGACGCGAATTGAGGGTGTCGTAAATTGAGAGCAAAGTGCGGAGGTGTGGGCTGCGCGAAGAAGGTGCAGTCCTCGCGCGGAACTGTGCTGACGTGCGCAAAGTGGGCTTGCGGCGCATTGCCATCCATCTCTGAGCACAGAAGCGGGAGTCAGTGAGCGGACAAAGGCAACAGAGATGCCAACTCACCAGTTTGTGAGGTGGGTGTACTTGGGGGAGGTTTGCGAATACGCGGTGTAGTGTGTACGACTTGCCAGGGTGAGCAGGTTGCGGGACTGCGTTTAGAGAGGGGCGGGCGGACTGGGCGGCAGGGCGTCGGTTAGGTAGGAAGGCGGCGAGTGCAGGGCAGGCGAGAGTCGAGACAGTGACATTGAGTAAAGAGAAATCTGTTCCTGCTTGCCATCAGGGGATTGCAGGTTGTGATGCCGCT